>JBBMKD010000002.1:689990-864920 GCA_037834095.1 Argya squamiceps
AGCCAGACTGTGACTGCAGGTTCCACCAACAGGCTCTGACTGCACACCCAGACTGACCTCACTGCAGGGATTCTCTCGCCTCAGGATCCTTTTTCTTCATGATGGTCTCATTCCCTCTTCCTCAAAGTTCCTCCTCCTTCATGATTCTCCCCTCACCAGCAAACCCACTCCCTTTAATCACACATCTTTATTGGCTACAGCTGTGACTCATCAGGGTGAGGCTGTATTGGTAATTAACACAGCTGTTCATGATCAGGGGGCAGATCACCTGTATTCCCTTCTCCTACAAGTGGAAAGCTGAACTTCAGTTCATCCCAGAGCCTTCTCTTTTCCTGACTGAACAATTCCCCTGATCAACACTTGGTGTGTCCCTCCTCTCTGGACTCCATGTCCCTCCTGTGCTGAGACCCCAAAGCTGGATTCAGCACTGTAGGGTCTCACCTCAGCAAAGCAAAGGGGTAGAATCACCTCCCTTCATTAAGAGGAAGCAACTCTGTGCTGGCTTTTATCCTCATTAATCCAACTTTGATCCTAAAATTGTGCCAAGTGGTATAACCCTATTCTGCAGCAAGAAACTTTGCTACAACCCCACTGAGTGCTGTTCCTGAGTGCTGTATTTCCCATACATTCCCACTGAACACTCCTAAGTGAATGCCAAATAGGATAAATACAGCTCAGAAATGCATTTGCTCTTAAGGGGTCAAGGATACAAAGGACTAGACTGACTGAATCAACTTCAGGAACACGTTGGCTACCAACATAACACAGAGCCAAGACAGAGATTGTGCACACAAGCTCTTGGAAAGCCTTTTCTCACCACCTTCCTACTCTTGAAAATTTCAAAGAGCTTCCTGGTAGGTGTTAAGCTACTTTTATTATAATATAAATCTGCTAGGCAAACAACACAGGCTATCTGAAGTGTGTAGTGTGCATTTTTAGATCTTTGTCTTTCATGAAGAAATTATACTAAAAGCAAAATATCTTCATACAAACAAATCAGCAACTTCCCTTTTTGCCCAACTGGGAGAAAAAAAAACCCAAAGCAAAATAAACAAAAAAATCCCCAAATTACTTATTTCAGGTAAGAATAGGCTGTGCCTTAGCAAAATTCATAACCAGCCTGGCCTGGTTATACCTTGCAATAAACTGTTCTATTTCAGACACACATACCCACCATACACTCAAATATCTGCCCATTTACTTATCAGCATTCACAATTTAATCTTAATTTATTTGTTTTTCCAAAAAAGCCTTCAACTGCACTCTGAACAATAGCTGCATTTGATATTTAGCTTTTCATTTCTGATGGTTGCTTTTTTTCTCCACTTCCAGTACTAGAATAGAATCACAATAAAGTCTCATTTTAAATATCAATTTTAGCAATTCAAATTAAAACACTAAAAACTTGCACTGGCACAGTATTGTTTCAGAGGAATTTTGGACTCTATTCACTGAAAAGTAATTAAACCAGCCTTTTACAGAGCAGATGACTTGTTTTCAAAGGTAAATTTAGGAGAATCTGTGGTTATGTGGGCAGTGAAAGGATATTTCACTCATTACCTACATAGCCCTGTTGCCCTTGTTGACAGAGCAGTATTATTGCAAGGCTCTGAAATGTCTGAGAGTTTCAAAGGGAGCAGGTTAAGGGATAGATTTGCTGAAACCATTCAGGCCAAAATAAGCATTTATCCCTAAGTTCAACCACACATTGCCTGGAAAGTCAAAACTACTGCTCCTTCTAGAGACAGATGCATGTTCACATCAGTGCTAAGTCACAATAAAAACTATCCTTAGACTTAGAAAAAGAGACAGAAAAATGCTGCTGTGTTGTGAAAATCACAGGGTGTAAGGAAACGGATTATTTGAAGAAGAAAAAGGCTTCTTGCAGCCTGGACAGATCCTGATTTCCAGTTGTTTTCCAGCTCTACACCATCATAGCCCTCTTGACTTGTTGATTTCCAATTCATGGCAACAAAAGCAAATAATAGCACACAATGAAAACTAACTACAATCACTGTAAAAAGGGAGCAAGTTTCTATATTAGGATGACACTGCTCCAGAACATCTAATTCAAGGCAAGTTCATGGTTTTCCTCAATTTTCTGTAAACATATTCTAAAGTAGTTATGTTCTGGCAGCAAAAAGAGAACTGTCTGAAAAATTGCATTTAATGGCTTAATTCTATGATCATCACCATCATTCATTTTTCAAATTTTTTTCACCCCTTGGTAAGGAATAAAAGACAAATTGCCTTTCTTAACACTGAGAGAAGAGACACACTACATGATACAAAATTCTGTAAACACTGAAAGAGCATGATGCTGCAATTTACTGGTGCTGCTAAAGAGCTTTGGGCTCATTTTCCTTTCTAAAAAAAAAAAATCACATAAGAAAAAATATATTGCAGTTCTGTAACTTTGATACCCTGGCAAAAGGGACCAGATCAATAAATAAGCTTTGTAACTCCAGTTATAAATACTACCTAGGTATTAATACAGTTTTTCATTTAACATTCAGCCCAAGACTATTTCCTCCTCCAAGATTTCTTTTTAATTATATTTCTGTGCATTTTATTACAAGGTGTCAAGTACTAACTTCCCTTGCTTGTTTCTCCCAGATAACTGCAGGCACCAATAGTATGGTGTCCTGTGGTTTCCCCCATCCCCCAGATATTTCTCCTTTTTTATTTTAAGTGAGAAAAACAGGGCATGATAACAAATCAAAAAAACAATAAACATAATAGTAGCCTATAGTAGATTTTCCACTTCTTTTAGAAAGCATGTACTAATGCATTATATAAAGCCATAACACAAAAAAATTGACCTAAAATCTTGGCAAAAGAATGTGGGGAAGGGACATCATTTCCTACTAACAACAAAGCCATTTCAGATTAATCTCTCTTTTGCTGTATTTTAGTATAAAAACCAAGTGGGTTTTTATAGTAGTAAATTATTTTATTTTATACTAAATAGGATCTGTTGTGAAAATAGTCATGGTGCTGCTATTAATGAAAGGTGTACCCAGGACTACCAGATGACTAACACAAGCTACATCCATGGTTTTTACCTCAGTCAAAGGAACTGTGTTAGTTTTTGTGCTAAGTTATTAAGAACAGTGACCATCTGCATTCACAGATGTGCAGAACAGATTGCACTTCAGTTTTGAGAAGGAATTCATGGTTCTGTACTCCAAATTTCTTACCTACCTTTTAAAAGGAAACAAGTCTGAAGAAGTAGACCCTAATTTTGTGGTGCAGTTCTGCTGTCCCACTGCCTTCTGTGTTTTGGCCATTACTGCTACTATACTTTAGTTGGTTTGATCCCTTTTTCCAGCCTCTTATCCTGTGTTTGCTTTTCCTTGAAGTTCAGAATTCCTTCTTCCCACAGCAGGGACTGTAAAAATTAGAAAATAGATTTTTTTTTTCCTATAATACTCTTATTGATATTTGTCACTCATGACTGTCAGTTTCACTAGCTGCTTACTAGGATGTGGCTAATCCCAACAAAATAGACTGAGCTTGGTAAAGCTAAAGGAATTTAGATTTAAATTTAAAGCTAAAGGAATTTTACCCCTTCTTCCTGAAGGGGTATAGAGAAGGCCAGAAGCACTTTTTCCATGTATTAACTGAATGCAGACATTGAAGTTGGCCAGAATTCATCTGCAGTGGAAGTACTGCTTGTGCTTGGGGAGCTGGGGATCTGGGGAGAGGGCTGGGCAGGGCAAGGGATGTTTGAGATCCTACCAAATCTACCAGCAACAAGAAGCCTTTGGTCTGGTACTTCTATTCCACCTAACTTCTAATTCCTATTCTGCACAAAACAGCTGCCCAGCTTCCCATTCTCATGTACTGTACTTAAATTTGTTTTATGCTTTCTAGCTTCACGTGTGTCAGCATGTATATAAACAAAATATACCTAACAGTCAAACACAGTTTGACAAACAGTTTACCTAACACTAAAAAAAAAAAAAAAAAAGAAAAATAAAATTCTTTTTTAAAATTTTATTTTAGCACCAAACCACATTTTCAAATACTGGAAACAAGCATGGTGATTTTTCTGGATGGTAACTCAGTGTCCCAGAACACACTTATTAACAGTTAAAGGAGGATACTTAAATCTGGCTAACAACACTTCAGCAAATCAGCACTTAAGAGAAGCACATATGGTTCTGCCTTCTGCCTGGCTCCACGCTGCCAACAGGAAGAGTAGGAACTTAATTTAATGTTGGCACTTAATAGGAATCTATTTTCTCCTCATTAGCAGAACTTTGTTGCTTCACATCCCTGGCCCAAGATAGACAAGCTTTGACTAGAGTGACTAAGCTCCCAAAACAAATAGGAAGCTCTATCAGAAGTAATTGCAAAGGATCATGCACTCCATGGAGGTCAATGAATCCTGGAGTGGTCAATTTTTTAGTTATTTCATCCATTTGCTTTAAAAAAAAAGTGAGTAGAGGCTTTTACTTTGCAATGAAGAATCTTTCAGTTAAAGCATTTCAGAATCAGAAGGGATGTTGAGCTGCAAACTCATCATCCTTGTCTCTCCCAGTAAGGACACACATATCCATGCAAAGCAGTCAAATAGCCAGTGGAATTCCATGGGACAGAACCTCTGTTTACACAGGAACAGGCTATTTGAATCTGGGAGAGCAGCCTGCTTTCCTCCTGGACCACAACCCATCTCCTGCTAGAAAGAGTTGCACTGACTTATCAATATTACTTTCCTGTTGTACAATAATATCATATTCAAGGATTTTTTTGATGTAACCTGGACTTGCCCCAGATTAGAAGAGGGGGGGGAGAAAAAAAAGCACACTTGTAAAAAAACTTGGCATTCAGTGCAAGTTTACTTCCTTAAAGGTTCAGCAATCAGAGCAGCAAAGCTGATCCTGCAACTAACCCCCTTCCTTAGCCCAAAAGCCCTTCCAAATCCCATCAGTTCTAGGAAAAATGTGCACTACTGTAACCTCCTAGCCCTTAGACTTTTCTGTGCCAAAGTCATACACAGAATTTAGAATTAATAGGATGGAGGTTCTAGCAGGGGAGACTTTTTTTAAGAATTGCAAAGAACCATAAAACTCAAAAAGTCTGAGTAAAAAAATAGTTGAATGACAACCTGCAACAGTTTTGCAATCCAATATTGCTCTCCAGGGAAGATTATCATAAGTGAACTTTCTGTGCAAACATTTATTAGAACTGAAATCCATGTGACTGGAGTATATAAAAGATTTTATGTAGAACTGACAGTATATTAAGATTTTCAGGCTTATATCCATCTTTCTCTAAGTTTCCAGAAGAACAAACTTATTTTTTGCAAGTTAGCAGTTGATAGTTGAGATTTTAAAGAAAGGAAACTCTATGCAGAGACATATTAATATTTTTATTTAAATTAGCTAACAGGTAAATATCCTCCTTTATCTCCCTTCTTTTAAATAATCAACTTTAAATATTTATGACCCACCAAAGGATTTAGGAAGCTCAGCTAAACCCTTTAAATGTCTTCATAATGCCATTTGATTTGACAGAAAATTTAAAATAACACTGAGAAAATGAAGGAATTTCCATTCACACTGGATCAGTGCCTTAGGGCTCCAAGATCCTTAATACTGTGGCTGAGTTTGCAGCTTTGGAGCTGACATATGGGAGTTCAAACTTTGAGAGGATGCAGGCAAATGTATTGGCTATCACTTAAGTTCTAATAAGCTCTCTTCCCTAAAGACTTCATACATTGCACAGAGGAAAAAATTATTTAATGTACAAAGATAGGCTACAGCAAAATAATTTTTCTCTGCAACCTGATCCAGACCCGACTTCTTCAGCATATTAAGTGAGCCATATTTTGTATGTGTGGTCCCAATTCTAATTAACACCCGTGACAATTACTGATTTTAATCTTGCTGTACTATTTTAGCTCAAGACCAAACTGCTTAAGAGGTTTTTTTTCTTCTTCTTCTTTTGTTTCCCAAATTAATTAACAGTTGCTGCTGTCTTGCCAATGGACCACATTTTTCTTTGCTGCTGTCTCACCATCCACACACAGAGCTTGGAATCCTGGGGAGTTGGTTGTGCTGACACTTCACACTGGTTCTGAATGAAACCATACATTTTAACAGTTTATATTTATTTAAATTAATCCCCTGTATGGAGCCACTAGGGTAATGCTTTGGGAAAAGGCTCAGAGGCATGGACATGGTTTGCAGGCACTGGGCAAAGATCTGATTGTTCTCCCTGTATTTTAGTTGTTTCTTTAGACAACAGAGTAGAGCTTTCCTGGATCCTCATTCCATTTCTGGCTCACAGTTTGCTCTTAGGTATTCCCCACAACTCACCTGAACAAGCACCACAAATGTGTGTACAACCTCTTGACACACTAAGAAATTTCAGTGTAAAGTCTCTCATTTAAGCACTATTCCATTAAACCTTTGTCCATGGGCAGGGAAAGAGCCAAGAAACAGGTGAACCAATGATAGGGGTCAGATATAAAGGTAGCTCTAGAAAGGAAGTGGAGTTTGTCCTGAATTCCAGATCTAGAGCCTACAGTAAGAAGGAGTATCTTTCTTTAACAAAAAAAGGAAAAAAAAACCTCCAAAAAAAAAAAAAACCAACAGAGAGAAAGAATACACAAGTCAGACAAGATAAAAAGTCAATGTTACTACAGCTCACTTAATTGCTTAGTCCTGAACAGTTCAGACAGGAAGACATGATATGAAAATAATCATAAGAACATGCAAATATTTTCAGGTTAATAGAATTCCAAATTTCAGCATTAAATCATAGACAATTCTATGATTGTTTCTGCCCAGTGGCTACTCCTAAGAGCCAGCCAAAGTTCTCGGGCCTCAGGAGCATTATTCAAATGTCAGTGTGATGCTCTCAAGAAAATCCACTGAGGACAAGATAAAGAGATGATCCCCAAGTCGGGGTCATTTAATCTTTCCCTGCACTGCACACATCAGTGCCAGTGCACTCTGCAGACCCTCTCTGCAAAGCTGTGCTGAGACTTGCTACGGGTATTAAGGTTACAGGAGTAGACTTGAGACCTCATCATCTCCTATTCTTTCATACTCTGGGAAAATGAAGACACCAAAGTTGCCTTATAAATATTACATGAGCCTGAAATGAAACCCAAGAGCTGCTCAGAGCCAAGCCTTATCTTCTTGATGACTAAGTTAGAAATCTCTCCTGTCTGTTATGAGGAATAGTTTTGTGCAATGGTCACAGAAGCCCCACTGCCTCTGAGGGGAGCTGGGACTCTCAACCTCCCCCTTTTCTCCTGCCTCTCTTGCTTGTCCCTTTTCCCTCCACTACAAAGACTGACTTGCTGCCCTGGAAAGCTTTTTGAAGTTAAGACCTTAATATAATTTCTTCCTTTGTTTGATATAGAAAGCTCTGATCTCCCCCTCTTCAGGATTCTCTTCCCCAGTCACGTACCCTTTTTGGAGCTGTGAGAAGATAGCTCTGAACATTTCAACAAATACTTGTTGCAAAAATCTGGAATTAGGATTTTGGGCTCTTTTCACATTCCCTCCCCCCCAACACACACACACTATTTCCTCTAATATAAATAAAGCCTCAAATTCCTAGAGTTAATTTAGAGCAAGTAAAGAATACAGGTCATCTCAGATGAGCAGTTTTAAAGTTTTTTAAGGCTGCTATAATCCACCCATTATAAGAAACATATTAACTTTAAATATCTTGCCAAATTAAGTTTGGGGTTTTTTTTGAATATTATCTCAGGAAAAAAAAAAAAAGAAAATTCACTCTGTCCATTTTTCACTGCCTTGAGTTCATAAAGAGTGAAAGAAGCAGAGGCATAAATGTGAAAAATACACTTTATATTGTATTAGAAGAGAGAAGCCAAGATCCAGATGTTGTCAGAGAAGAACATTTAAAACAGCAAAATATGAAACAGGATTATGTCTCTAGGGCAAAATCAGATTGCTCCTTTCTAAGCACTTCAATTGTATATACAAACAGAGTGATTGAATCTAATACAGGAAAGAAAGAGAAAAATAACCACAGACAAACCCAGATGGATATGTGGGTACATATATGGTTAAGAAGAGTATATCCCTATCAGCACAGACCCATACATATGTCAAAATTGGAGGTACAGCTGGATATAACCAGCCCCAAGATGAACTAATAAAAACAGCTCATTATTTCTATGTACCCACATGGCCCTTCAAAAATTTCTTTGCTAGCAAAAAGAATTGTATTTGCTCTAATTACCAGTTATGGTACACGGGCAAAATATTGCCCTCATTTCTTTCATTTCAATGTTCTTCTATTATGTCATTTTGTTATAATTTTGAATACACTGATAATAATCTTATTCTTGTTTTGCTTAACAGTCTAAAAAGTTATTAGATATATATTAGCTAATTGAAAGTTACTTCCAGTTTAGTTTCCCCCCACCAGAGTTATATGAGATAACGTACCAGCTCAAAAATAATCCTTAACAAATATTAAATTATTAACATGTTAACAAAAACAAATGAAACTGGGAAGGAAAACTATAATTTGCATTCCTGGTTTTATTATGATCATGTCTTTAGTCCCAGATAAGAAAATATTTTTATCATTTTTATTATGGCTTACCCTTCTTACTGCTCACCTCCTTCATGACCCTTAGCTTGGACAAAATGCTTGAAGAGAAAGGGCGCACAGCACTTTTGTAATTATCACCCCTTCTATAATTAGTAACTCTTTTACTTTTCCAGTGGCTACCAAACAACGAATTATATTACTCAACAATCTGAGCTAAATCCCCTTAACTCAAAAAAGGGAAAAATTTGGTCCAAAGTAGTCAAATAACTCCATCCATGTAGGCAGAAGTGTTCATACAGCTATAGCAGGAATTCCTGCTTGGGCTTGTTTTTACTGTTGTTTTTAAAAACATGTTCCAAAGCACTGCTAATTTCTAGGAAATTTTTGTGCAGCACACTATGATGCTAAGAACCCAACAGAGCCCTGAAGTGAGTTTTTTTTCAAGACAAGGAAACAATGTCATCTCACTAATTAGATAAGGTTCTATCATTTAAGACCTTGGAACTATTTTCAGGCTGTTTAGCAATTATGGGAAAACTACTGAACACTGGTGAAAAAGTTATAAATAGACTGCTTGCCTGCATTAAATTATTAAATAATTCATCTACTTCACTGTGCAGCTGCACAGTTCCACTAATCCTCCTTCCTTCGCTTTCACAGTAGATGAACTCTGAGTTCACTCCTTTTTTAGTCTCACAGGTAAAAAGGTTTTATACATTCAGAGCAGGAAAACATTCAGAGTAGAACTAAGAGCAGGCACAGTTAGCAAAAACCCCTCACACCAGAACAGGGAGGTGGGAATGCTCCAGGCAAAGCCTGCAGAACCAGCACAGGAAGAAAGCCAGCCTGAGAGCACTCCAGCCACTCACTCAGCTTTTAGGGAGGATCTCCTGCAGCAACACACCCTCTGCACTGTTCCCAACCTTTGTTCCAGCATGGACTAGAGGGAATGACTCAGAACAAAGCCAAAAGCCTCATCTCACAGTTAAGCAGTGCAGATGATCAGGGTACTGCCCACGTGCTCTCTGACCTTGCTCACACACAGCTCAAGTCTCTAAGAGAAGCAAAACCAGGTAGAATTCAAGGACATCTTGTGTATTCAGCCTTTTTCTAAAGACACTGCACTAAAGAAGTAGCTCCCTGTGGTACAATTTATAGTAGTGCCACTACACAGTGCTAATACTCATTTGTGAATGTACATGATAATTTTTTTAGAGACTTATTCTGCTTTGGTGCAGAAATGAAACACTGCCCAGCTCTGTTCTGCACAGGTCTGGGAATATAAACTAGGTCTCCTCTGATTTCAGCAATGCCAAGAAATTCTTGGATTTTACACTGGCAATCTCCCAAGGAGAGGAAGTTGGTGATTTATAGGAAAAGACAGCTATAAAAAGCTCTTGCTTTCCTCAGTTTTAATTGACTACAGCACCATTGGCCTTTAAGATTTACTTCCCCTCTAGATATCTTTTTAAGATACAACATGCATTTTGCAGAGTGCAGATTAGACTGCATCTGTTTGCTTCCTCATTTCTCTTCTAAGAGAAAACCTCAAGAGCACAGATAATGAGAGTGCGGAAACCACAGCCACGCCTGTCCCAGCCAGGCCCCAAATCTGCCTGGATGGCATTTCTGTGATATTCACATTTCCTATCAAAAATGTGCATCATCACACTGTGGACGCTGCAGTGCATCTGACACTGAGTATATCCATTTGTATTTACATGCATATATATGCAAGGCACAAAGCCAAAGCTGCAAATCCCTCTTACCAAGCATGCTGTTTAATACTGGCATTAACACCAGGGAAGCATCCTCTCAAACAGTGTTGGGATAGTTTCATCTGGAAGAGCAAAATTACACACCACTCTGGCTTGCTGGGACATGGGAAGTTCAGATCCTCAGTGAAAGCCCAGCTCAAAAAAGAGGAGCAGCACCACTCTCACCCATCAATCCAGATGCACACCTGAACTAGACCCATTCTCAATAATGCTGAACCCTATAAACCCACTAAATCCACTTTTGTGCTTCTCCACAAAGAAATTTCAAGGTGGTATACAACAACAGCTGCCCAGGAGGGACCAGGGGTTGGCCTTTCTCTGTGCCACTGTTCTTGGTACTGAAACTTTCTTTCTGTGTAACTATTTCTGCTGCTGAAATTAGCAGCCTCTGCCTTCCACACTGAGAAGCAGAGGTTTTGGTGTGATATTAAGCAGATGATCACACTACAGAGAAATGCCTGTGTACAGCATGTGAGTGATCACAGAGCCATCCAGTGGACCAGCAGGAAAAGGAAGGAAGGAAGGAAGGAAAAGTCATGTGAAAAAAAAAAGGGAGATGAAGTTATATGTAGGGAATCAAATACTGTTCCACTCGGCTGAATGTCTTCCTATATTTATTCTACTAATAATAATAATGATAATAATAATTTTTAAGTCATTATTTAGAAAATGAGAATGTGCACAGACTCTACATAGATGTTAAAGGGCAAATTTTCCTAACCTATATCTTCAGCTCCACTTTCTCTTTAAACAATAATAACTGGAAGAAAGGGTTATTTTTCCCCCTTTCATAATGCCCCAATACTATTTTCATCCATTTCTGCCTCTGTCATCTTATTTTTCACTGAAAACTCCATCATGGATGAAATATTCATAACCAATTATTCTTGATCAGTCTTCACCTACTTCTACACTCTCAATATCAGAGACAAAACAAGTTTTCTTTAAATAGCTTTTCCCAGTGCAATACCTACATTTAGTTTTAATCTGAAACAGCACACATTTTAACTATCAGGGCACAAAAAGCTCCATACACTGCACAAATATTTACTGCCTAAACTCCTCCCTCCTGACTTGTTCACAGTCTTTAGCAAAACAGCTCTTATGGTTACAAATCACACAAGAAAAAAGGTTTTCTGTAATAGAAACAGCATTCCGTTAATGGAGACAGCAGGTGAAACAAAAGAGTCTCACTGGAATTACAGAAACATTTACACTAGAATTTAATTTTCCTGCCACCCATTTTATCATTTTTATTTCAGTTTAAGCAACATGGCATTAAATTTTTGCCTTGTCATACAGAGCATTGATATTAAAAATAAGATTTCTTTTACTCCAAAAGGCTTGAGATTTTTACTGTAACTGCCTGAATTTTTTTAAGTTATCACCCAAGACTTTGTCATGTCTACAAAAGAGAACCCACTAGGGAGTTGTAATTGATTAGATATGCTGATGGGAAAAAACTGCATGGCATCCCTGGATGGGACACACAGGCTAGTGGCAACTCTCCTTGGTGGTCCCAGATTATGAGAGAGACATGATTTAATTTGCTACAGTAAGCAAACATTTTTCTAGATACTGCGGGCAAGAAACAAAAACACAACTCATCATTCTGCTGGAAGTGACAGTTCCCACCAGTGTTCCTGAAATGTTACAGAAATGAGCTGCAGTTATAATTAGATCTCTTCCCCAGGTTCCCCTGCCTTTCCAGGGCATCACGTTAGCTCACCTTTGACAAAACAAATGGCAATGCCTCAACCTGAACTTGCAAATTGTTCAAGCAGCACAATTGTCAGCACAAAATGAGCATTTTGGAGGCATGATTGAAGTGTTTTGACCTTGATAGGTCCCTCCATATGGAGCTGTGCTTGCAGGTCTATTGCTCTGTGCTTGGTTGAGGAGGAGAGGGAAAAAGAATGGAACAGAAAGACATGGATAAAAGATATCTCCATACCCCATCACATGTGCTCCTCAGTGATGCACATGCACAAGAAACAACCACACAAAAAGTTGCAGCATGTGAAGAAAACCTGATTTTACGCCTTCATTCCTTAATTAAACAGAATCCTACTATACTTAAGCAGAATTTCTAGGGTTTAAATGCTTGCAAAGAGGGGAATTTCACAGTTTGCAACAAAGGGACAGGAAGTTCTAGAAATAAAATTGGAATAGCCAGGATGGGACCGTTCATGGTAGGGTTGTATCCCTGTTCCATCCATGTGGAATGCAATTTCCCTGATGGATACACACCACAGTAAAAGAAGTCATTTGCATTGAGGGATGTGCCAGATGACTGAATAGAACGGATGCCACATGCTTACAGTACAAACCAGGGTGATATTTATATTATATTTCCACACATTTCATGGGTAAATTCTAATTGTGTTTTGCCTTTTTGAGCTCAGTTTTGGGCCTTTGCTCTATGGCTTGTCTATCTCACTCAAGTCCCCAGAGAAGCACTGCATTTCCCTCTCCTACATGACATAAGATAATTTTTAATACTATTTTAAATACTGGTTGAAAAGTGTATTACCATTTTTGATTAAAATAGACATATTTGCATCACTGAAAGTGATTAAATTGATGGATTAAAGCATAGGTGGAACTAAGTGAATTGACTATTTATTCAGGTAACACATTAACGAGCAGATATTCCGTGCTTTTGATACAATTATTTCAATACCATTAGATACTTATTTTTCAATACCATTGTTACCTATTTTTCTTGTGACTTGAGTATACCCACTGGTACCTCATGTTATTACATGGCAGAATCAGTGATAATTAATTCGTATTTCTATGGCTGTCTGTGATGGCTCTCGAGCAACTCAGAAAAAGATGCAATATGTTGAAAGAACTTGGGAAGTTGATGGGAAAAACTCAGCAGCATGTCCTGATCCTGCATCTGTATGCCTAAAATCTGGATGCCATTCTTTCTCCTTTAAGATTTCTCATCAGTACTATGGTATGCTGGAATGAATGGCATTCCTGAGTTTTAAAATATGGAACGAAAATTCACGTGACAGTGTCACTTCAGACACCTTTTGAGTAGATACTTATATGTTAATACAATAGCAATAACTCTTCATCTTAGTTTAAACAGAATCAGAGTCAAAATGCCTAGAAGAGGTCAAGAAGTCACCCAGTCCATTTGGGTTCCCAAGGCAGATCCAAGATATACTCTTGTATGTCTTTACCTCTTCCTGTAACATACTATTCTAACATTTAAGCCCCTCCAGAAACTCCTAATATTTTAATTCAATGATTAATTCTTGTATTTTGTAACACTAAAGTCTACAATACAAAGCCCAAACTCTGTAACTAATTTAAATATTAGAAATAAAAAAAGGAATAACTATAAATACATCCTTGAAACTCTGGACAACTAAAAGGGAAGTGGTGTAAGGGGCACACGGGACAATTAAATAAAGCAAACATCTTAAAGACACTGTCACACATGGATTGCTTCTGTGCAGATGTATACAGTGTGAATATCGTGTTTTCTTCCATGAAAATGGAAAATTTAGCAATAGAACACACTCCTGTGACAATCAACTTTTATCAGAGAGCCCCTATTTTATCAAATAGACATGTATGTGCCTATGCATACAAACACAACACTTGATTCAAAGGAATTAAAACAAACCCAAAAATTTTAAATATATATATTCATTTTTTTAATCATGTACTTTTAGACTAGAAAATAATTAAAATATACTAGAAAAAATACTAAAAAATAAAGTCCCTTTTTTTTTCTCCCATCCAGGGATTGTTTTTCATTTCATTTCTATTAATATCACAGAAATGTGTCAATACGATAATATATATCAAACTTTTTCACATCACCAGAGTCCAAGATAGCCATGAAGCGGATTTACACTTCTGGCAGAAGAAGAGTCTGAAAACAGAAGTTCCCCTTACGGAAGAAAAAAAAAAAAAGAAACTTGAAAAGATAGAAATAAGACAAAGAACATCCTACAAAAGTATAATCATAATATAAAGGAAGGATGATAAACACAACTCCTTTGTGGAAAACTGGGAATGACATCACAACCCATTATACATACCTTTTTTGGGTTTTTTTTTTCCCATACACATAGAAAACACCCATTTTGTGTCATAAGACCACAAAATTTAGACTGTTATTGAAAGCCCAAAATCCACCTTTCCATAGGAGTAAGGATAAATCCAATAATACAACACATATCCTGTTTTTTTCCTCATTTAGCAGTGGTTAATATGCAAAAAAAAGACCCCAAAAAACCCCAAAGGTTTGTGAAAGATGAAGATTCACACATCCTAGAGAGACATACAGGTGTGTATCCCAAAATATCTTTCCACACCTCACCTGCTTCCCATTTAAGTGGCACTTGTTTCCATTGTTATTCACTAAATCATCTTATTGTTCCAGCTGAATAGTATAAGGAAAACATGGAATACAGCAAAGGAAATAATCAGTCACATAATAACAACACTTGTTCAGGTACACTAAGAGGGCAGTAGGTAACTGGTATTTACCAGCCTCTGCAGGGGAAACAAGGACGCAATTGCTATTCTTGCCTCCCAAAATAAAATTATTCCTAAAAGAACAATTGCAGAATCAACTGTCTAAAAACCCACTGAGGAACCCCTTTTTCCTCACCATGTGTTACAATACAGACAAAAGAAGAGTACAAAGCGTCTAAAAAGGTAACACAAGCTCTCCAGAGAGAAAACAATTGATGAATCTTGGATCCCCTTAACCTGCACACACAAACTCCTACAAACAGAGGTATTAGAAACAGAGGAACCACCAAATTCCTCCCCACCCTGTGCAATACTGAAGTTTCCACTACAAACCACTGCTTACATTTAGAGGGGAATTGCAAGAAGCATCATCACAAACACGATACAACTTATCTGCAGAGAAAATTTGTTTTCAGTCCTAAGTATTTAATGATTGATTTGTGACATTTTCTATTTGATATCCTTTACAAAAATTACATCCCAATCCAAGTGTAAATGATTGAACTACATCCAGAAAAATATGCTCCCTTTTTTACCCATTTATTGTGCTACAACCGTACAGAAATTTGGGGTATTAAGCCCTCTGTTTAGAAAATAAAATGTCCCTTCTTGCCCCATGGGACAAAAGGAAACTGGAACTGCCTGACATCTTTTACACCCAAGTCCATCCTACTGCCCTAGCAAACACCACAACTCAAAAAGATTTTATTGCACTAATCAGCCCCCACTTTTGAAAAGCAATTTATTTATTCCCTTCCACCAGCTTTGATAGTCAAACTGAATTCAAACATCGCTCCTGGTATTTGAAACTAATCTTTTGAAAGGCATTATCTTTTCAACCAGACAGGAGTACAGGGCTCCTTCAACAGGCACCTGGGTGTGTACAAAATGTACTTACACAGGAAAAGGCAAAACACCAAAGTGGAAAACACCTTCATCTCTGAAAACAGCATTTCCTACAAGGTCTTAGACCCCAGAGAACAGCAAGTGAAGTAGTAAGGACAAGGGGGAAACAAAGAGATCTGAGAAATCACGTGTATTTAATCTTCAAAGCACTGTAAAACCAAAGTGAAACATCTTTCTATTTTACATCAAAGCTGACTTTTTAAATCAGTGCTTTGCCCATTAACAAAGATAAAGCTGAGAAAAAACTACTTGTTGCCAAACCCAGATGGCTGTTCCAGAGACCAGGGGCTGAGATTTATGGAGACTTGTTTTCTTCAGCAGCCACACAATTTCACCATTTCCAAGTGTCTTTTTATTTGTCACAGAAATATAAAAAGTGGGCAGAAAGCCAAGTTTACATGCCCCACTTCCCCCATGCACATCTCACTTGGCGTTTACTTCATATCCAAAGGAGCTCCCTTCCCAGAGTTTGCCTAAATCTCAGTGGGCAGCCAGTTCAGGCATCATGTTTTCCTTTAAGATTACACAGCACAACTGACACATAGAGTAAAATATTTCATTTTGGTCAGACTTCCTCCATCTCACCTCCCAAGTGAGATCCCCCAAATAGCAAAGTGATTTCCAAATCCTCAGCTCAGTGTGTGTCAAATCCTACAAAACACCAAGACGTGAGACAGCAGCACTGGCACAGCACCAGGTCCCTGACAAAAATGATAGTTTAGTGGTTTTTTGCTGACTTGTGAAAGTAGATTGCAGCCCCAGCTGCTGTGCAAACTGAATCACATTTCCCACAGAGCAAAGGGAAAAGGAGTCTCCTTTCAGAAGTTCTTCCAGGAGCATCACCCTGTACAGGGCACATTTCCTCTCCTGCTGAAGCCAAGGTAGGTAGATCTGCAGGAATTACAAAAAAAACTCCAGGCACAAAGAAGCCCTTACAAATTCTGCTGGTGTATCATTCTAGGCGTTTTGACTAATCGTCCATGAATTTTCTGTAAATGACTAGGTCTGGGAAAAATTGTAGTGAAGATTTGCCTGTTTTTTTCTGAGGGAAGTGAAAGGCAATACATCACATCCATAGGATCCAGTGACAAGTGATTCACAGGGGTTGCGCCACAAAGGATCTCTGCAAGAACAAACCATCCTGGCATGTAGAGCCAGATACTCATCTCTGGCTTGTTTTTATCATGTGTGGGTTAGCAGGATTTTATTTGTGAGGTTGTTTGTTGTTGCTTTTCAGGTGGGTTTTTTTCCCTAGAAGTACTTGGCAACAAGAAACAATTTGAACAGAATAATTCATGTCAAATCTAGCACAACCACATCAGGCTGAGGAGGTCTCCTAGATAAAAACAAGGCTGGAAGAATGAGAGGAACAGGAATACCGTATGAATTTGTCACAAAATTGCTTTTCCTTATGAATTTATTAATGACAATAGGTAGATACAATTCATAGAAGGGAAGAGAAGCAGAAAATACAACGGATTAACAAAAACTGCCCAGAAAGAATGTGTAATAGATTTTCTTTGCCTTTTTGCTATAACAATATACGCCTGATTCTCACTCAACTGAATTAGTGTAAGATCTCCAAAGTCAATATTTGATATTTTTCCATGAATTGTCATAACTTTGATGCAGACAACAAACCCCTTGTTTACCTTACTTCTTCTTTTATCAGAGAAGAATAATGAACAAAACTCCAAAATGAAAATTTGCAGAGGCACCCAAAGGAAGAATCTATACTTTCTTATTCCATGCATGTATAACTGTATCTCAAGAGAAAAGTCCAAAACTGCAAAAAGGAAACACTAGCCCAAAAACACTCACTCAAAGTGGCATGTTCATTATTAAACCAGCAGTTTATCCCCAGTGATTAAAAATGTTGAACTTCCTAATGGAGTCCAAAATCACCATTGTGCTTTCTATAGATGAAAATATGTGTTTCTGCATTGGATCATCAACTGTTGTTCAATAATGTTTCCATGTCAAAGTAAAAGTAATCCCAAAAATTTGAAACCATGTCTTTGGAGCTTCTTCCTTGTTAAAACAGCAGCTCACACTGGGGCAGTTACATTGCAAGAAACATACTGGTGATTTATCAGAACAGAAAACAATTTCTTTGTAAACTGTTTAGAGAAAAACAAATATACAAAATGCACATATTTTATTCCCTTATTAATTTTTAAAATTGTTTCTCTGGCCTGCTTGCCTCACAATAATGTTTCACCTGATTGCTTATGTCAGATATATTACTGACGTGTTACAGCCCATGCTGTACTCCCAAGAAGATTAATGAGGAATATTTGGTTAGAGATGAGAAAACAACAGTGCACTGATTTTTGGAGAGCAGAATTAATAAGGCAATCTGCACAGGGCAGAGATCTGCTTTGCACAGATTCTGTGGCTTGGCCAGCTACAAAGGAAGGATGAGACTGTACATAAGTGTTTTCAGACAATGAAACATTTGCAATTATTCCCTAATGTCAATAGGAATTTTTGTTTGGAGATCAAAGTCTCATTGAAGTAAACAGGACATTCAGCTTAATATGTGACACTCTGCATTCATTAAAATGAATGTACTTGCTGGATGCAAGCAGCTGGCAGAGGGCAAAGCAGGGAAAACCTAACCTAGAGATCTGTCATTCCATCTGATCATAAACAGTGCCCCACTGAAATTAGTGACAATTTTTTTTTTTTAATCTTTACTCTGCCACTCCCCCATTAAGGTACTTATTCTAAATTTTTCCCCTATTGAACTGAGGCAAAACAAATTTAAGGCACTATATTAAATTTATTGCTGCTTTTCAAGATAGACATAGGAGGAAATATTGCTATTTTAAAGCAGCTCTTCTCTAAAATATCTACCCATTTGGGGTAAAAAGCTTACTAAAATGACAATTCATGATGTGCACACATTTTGCAGAAGTTGCCATGCAAGTATGTTTTCCTTATAACCACCACCAACTTATAAAAACCCAGATTCCCCAAACACTTTTATCTTCTTTATTCTTACACAAGAAGGCAGACACAAATGATTCTGATGAACTCACACCAAGGATAAATGGAATTCTCTCTTAACATTTATAAATTCAAGACCTGTCACGCTCCAACACTCCACTTTTCCCTCTCTACTTTACAGCATCCCCGTTTGAAATCTGCTGCTCCAGAGACTCTCAAACTGTTCCCCAAACCTGTTCCTTAATGTCAGTTCAGCATTCAATGGTCAGGCTGCAATGTGCTTATCTGAATTTGACATTATGGAATGGAAGTGCTTGGCAGGGAGAAGAGGAAAAACACTTTCCCAGATGCTCTACTTTGAGCCCTTTTCTAGGTAAGCTGCATGTATGTTCACAGCTAAAAAAGCTTCTCATTTTATCACAGGATTGCTTGCAAATATTCCATTTTACCTCAGAGTTGAGAAACAACTGTCCACAGAGAGTATGTAATGTTTGTTCTGTTTATTCTACTACTTAAGACTTTTTTACTGAAGAGCAAATAATTATAGAATTTTCACATTGTACTACTCGTCTATCAACTACATCATGCATTCACCTACCCAATTCCAGTAAAATCCAACCAGCTGGCAGGGGACGTATCACACTGCTTTTGCATTTGAAATGGATGCTACCACATAGATAAGAGAAGGGGAGAAAAATTCCTCTGAAAGTAATTTGTAAACTGCCTTCAAGGTCCAAAACAAGTTTCACTGGGAGGGAATCACTTTGGTTACACATTCACAGTGCTCCAGCCTCATAGTCTACATCACTGGGCAAGGCAGATAATTGCTTGTGGGAGATAAGCAGCCACTCAAGTGACCCCTGCACAAAATAAATGTCCCACACCATGTTTAATTGAAGTTAACTTAGAGCAACATAGTGACAAAAATGCCATTCTAACATTGGATTGAAAATCAAGCTGCTAATAAGTGTTGGCTTAGTGGTTCACCACCACAAATTTAAAACTTCTCCTTTTCTTTACCCCATCACTTTGTTTAGCCTCCTGGATGTGGGGAGAAACTAAGAGAAAATGCAAATAAATACATGACATCTGAATAAGCAGTTCAAGCACCCATTATATCCAAGTGGGTGAGAGCTGTCTCAGCAAAACACTCAATTTTTCAAAGTGTAAAATTCCTGCTCTTAAATTGCTGAGTTCACAATATCTATCCTTTATCACACGATAAGGGAATAGATATTGGTCTCTCTGTCCAGTATCCTAGATGACCACCAATATTGTTTGTCACGGAAATTAGACAAATCATTCTAGCTCATCTGAAAATCAGGAAAAACCTTTCTACACCTCCTTGTCATGACAATTTCAGGGTGGTTATCTACAGAGAGGGTGTTAAAGTGTTCATTTTTTTTTTTAAATGCACCTCTCTCAAAATCACATGCACATGTTTTAAATCACACTTCAAATTCAAAATACATACAGAATTGTTCTTGCGCAGGATTTACAACCAGAAGCTGAAATAGGCACTTGCTGACTGCACCTGAAAGTCACCAGACACAAAGAAAATCCATCTACCAGTTCATGCAATATTATCTTTTGTTACTTATTTTGTCTGTCAATCTTCATCCAGATGATTTAATCTTCTCTTTCAAGGTCTGTCAAGAATCTATGCCTGAATCTTAAGTGATTATTGAAAAGCTTTAAACAATCTGCTATCTTATTCAATTGGTTTTTTGTCCTCCAAATAGATATTACATCAAATTGTAGCTCATAGAACATGAACAGAGTGAAGAGACATGTTTGAGCCACATTCTTACTCTGAAGGATGCTACTGAGGACCCTTAGTTGATATGTTCTTTTACTATTTTTGGTATAAAAGGAATACAGAGAGAAACTTTAGAGTGATTCAGTGTCAGTGAATAGATTTGACACAGCATCACCTTTACAGTTGAAGGACATATTCCCATTTAAGATAACTGTCAGTAGATATTTTTTAAATTATTTGGTGGTTTTAAAGTGCTTTATCCAACAAAGAAAACTATATTTAAACTTGCCTAGATAATTATTTTTTCCCCACTTTCCAGAACAATTTCTTTACCATCTTGAAAATAAAGTCACAAAATCACAGAGTAAACTAGGTTGGAAGGGGCCCAGGAGTTCTGGCCAAAACTACAAATTAGATTGGATTCAACTGTGGGAGGGAGGAAAGAAAAGAGGATATGGTGTTGATGCAAAGAAAAACTACCCTAATTTGGCCAGTAATTTAGTATTGAGGGAAAAGTGTGTGAATGGATTTGAACCCTTGACAGCCACATTCCAGGAGAATTGTAGGATAACCAGGGTCACATCTTCTAAACAAATTCTCTCTGCTGGTATTCCACTGGGCATAAGATCATAAAATACTTGTTGCAAATATTTATCTCTTATTTTCTCATTTCTCTTAGCCACCACACTGCAGATTCCTTCTTTCCCTGCCTTTCTCTGACATAACATATTTTCAGCTACTTCACACAAAACACCACATTGGGCACAAACACACAAAAAAGGAGATTTAACCCTAAACCTTCTAGTAAAGGCACTCTGAGCAGGTTAGTGCTCTGGACTCCTCAATCAGAATAAAATTATGTAAGTCACCTTAGTGAGTGCTATTATTCCTCGGTGGAAGTGAAGAGAACCTCCCACAAAATCCAGCTGATAACATCTCTAGTGCTTGTTGGAAATTACTCTCCTGAGAATTCAATGCACAAGACACAAAACCACATTTCTCTCAAAAATCTACATACATGCATATATATGTAAAATAAAATTTTATATAGAAATTAGTTTATAGAAAATGGAAATATATCTGTAATTTATTATAAAAATCATTATATAGAAATACTATGGGTTAGTATTCTATTACTAGGGTTTACTTAGAGGGCAAACTAATACAGTTCATGCTATGCATCAGTGCTTGAGCCTCTGTAGAGAGCTCTGTGGTTTTCTGATCCCAGTCAGAAAATGTAACCCCATATTGACTACCACAACCAAGGTTAAGTGGAACAATGATGTGTCACCACAAATCTTTCCTCTCTTCACTGGAAGTGAAGAGCTGAGAATATGTTGCAATATAATGATGACGACCTAAGGAAAACCTTGAACAACTGAGCATTGTCAATAAGGCCAGAAATTCAATCTCATCAGCCTGCCTTCATGGCTGCATTTTACACTTCTGATTATCACTCAGGTTACACAAGAATTTCAAACTTTTGTATTATTTCTGTTTGTTTCCACATAGGCAGGCAGCACCTGCTGGAAGAGTCAACACAGCAAAGAGGGGTATCATTACCCCTAATTCCCCTACACTCCCTTCTATTAATTCACATATTATAATATATGTGAATTCACATATGCAAAATTCGATATGAACTTCCAGAACCTAAAACAAACTAAACTTAATAGGATCGAGATATATATTAATGCAACAGTAACATTACAATTCAAATATTTTTTTCTATGTGAATACAAATATGAGGTTTTCCTGACTTGATCTTTCTGTAAAAGAAATTGAGAGCTTTCTCTGTAACAGGCTGTTCTGAAGAAACTCCTACAGATGTGTATGAATATATTTCAAATCAGTTAAAATGCAGGTTTAGTAGTTAGAGTGATCAAAGAATTCGTTATACTGCCAGAAGTTCCTTATCAACTGAGACAGACAGAAAATATCCCTAAAATAAGGAGTATCTTGAGATCATTTAATTCAACTAACAAAATCAGCTTTTTATTTAGAAGTTATGACTTCAAGCCATTTTTTATTCTGATCTTCATAATGAACAGTTGTTTACTGTGTCTGTGCTGATTAAAACCCAGCACCATTATGTTAGCAGTGTTGTCCTGACACTTTTAATAGAGGAACAGTAGAGTAGCACCAGGAAGAGTGATGGGATACATAATTATGCACAGATGTCATATTAGCTAAAGCAACTCCCAAGTGTTGGTGATAAAACTTCCAGTGGGGTTAATAGATCAGCATATATTTTGTTTCACTACAAAGGATAAAGATGAACTAAAGATGCTTTACTTGTATCCAGGAAACTCAGTTTTACAATTTATCTAGATGAATGTGGAAATAAATGTTTGTGACTATGTTTCTGCATCCTTAAATGGATATACATTAATTGTTCAGTCACATATTGTATTTTATGTAAATATTCCAGCAAGAAGTTTGATGACAGAATGTTTATACAAATACAAAATTTCAGATGAGCTGCTTTCTATAAGTTCTCAGGCTTCTCTAACAGAAAGGTTCATTGAAACAGGAAATAAAAATAACTGTCTGATTCCAGCATCCTATCAAACTGCTTTGTTTTCAAGTGGCAAGTACTTAACATTAATTACAGACAACTGTAGTCAATTTATACCCCAAAAACTCTCCACACTGACTGCCTGCTCCACACTGCTGGATACAAAATAAATGCATACGAAGACATCTTAGGGTTCTTCATGAAATTCAATCAAATAAACCATCATGCGATTTTTATTAGTCAAATTTTATCTACACACCACTTCTTTCAATACTAAGAGTACATCTGAAATACAGGTGGGAGATAGTACTGATTTTAAATGACCACAGCAACTCTAACAACCTGAGCCATAATGATGAAAAAAGATATGGATCCCAATGTGGACTCCTAGACATGGGTCAGTGGACTTAGATTTTAAAAATTCAGTGGATAACACACTGCTGAGGAAAACCTCACAGTAGGGCATGTACCACAAAGGCTGAAGTTCACAAACACAGGTCAAGAGCTAAAAAAGGTAGAAGCATAAAAATGAAACTACTATTTTATTACCTGCTCTTCTAAAATGCCATTTTTAGTGCAATTAGAAACTTCAAACTAGAGATGCAACTCTCTAGTTTTTGTTATGTTTTAATACTCTATGTTTAGAGTAAAATCAGGAGAACCCTGCTCTATTCCACCCCATTTATGATAGGATTGGAACCATTTAATGATCCCACGCAGAGAGAACCCCATGGGGCAATCACACACGAGAAGGACCTGCACAGCCCATGGTTTTGACTACAGGATCCCCAGTAAGAAACATTTCAAGTGTCAGTAAATCTATTTCTTCATAAACACCTCAGGGTTTTTTTACCTTTATAATGTTGACCTTTAACAAACATTATTAACCACCCAATAACCCCAGCAACTTTACCAAAGATATGGCACATCCCAAAGCTGACATTAACCATTGCCAGGATCTGAGTGCTCCTGCCAGCATTGGAAAGATTAACAGTGACTTCCAGCAGTTTATTTATTAATTTATTAATCTAATTAATGTCAAGATTAATATCTAATTAATCTGAAGGAAACATTTCATCCTTGGTCACTAATCATGACTAGCCAGGAGGTTTTAGACTAACAACTTTCAAACACCTTACAGAGAAACTGTCTGTGCAATCGTAGTGAGTAACTAGACCCAAAATTCAGGGCTCTTCATTTAGAAGGGCAAGAACTGTTCTGCCTCATCGAATCACAGAAAAGCCTGGGTTGGAAGGAGCCTTCAAGGCTATCTAATTCCACTCCCCCTGCCAGGACGGGGACACCACTTCATAATATTTAATTTAATAATGACTCTCATAAAACCAGTTTGCTTAATTCTGACAAGAAAACATTAAGTGAAGTCCTTCACAGTTACCTCAACTTTTCTCATTACACATCAGCCTAGCTTGGCTTTCACTAGAAAAGTAAACATTACAAACAGCTCTTTTGGGGGGATGGAGAGGGCTTTTTTTTAATTTGTACAATATAATCTTATCTTTTTAAACTTTACTTAACTCGAGGACTTGGAAGGCCTCACTGTTCACGCCAAAGCATTCTGGTATCAAGCTCTGTTTGGTGTAGCCATGACAATTCTCTACAGGGCCTTCAAGCAGAGGAAAACATAAAACAAACTTGCTTTAAACACAGTCATCCTTGTTTGCTGCCTTAGAGTCTGGGTACGCAGGCTTGGACAGTGTCTCTGACAGCTGCTGGTAGAAAATCTGCTAGAAGATCATTTAAGCAATTTCTTAGATCAACCATTGCTACATTTGCTGTTGCCTGTACAGCCACAATCCACTGGCTAGTGCACAATCCTCCTGACTAGAGCAGAATGACAGAGCATCAGCTCTGATTTCTCATCTTTATTATATAAAGTTTGTATTTTCAGACCCTTCTCCAAGGGTGGCCACTCTCTGCTAAGCCATGTCCCTGTTTAATGCTTTTACAGAATTTATCATTTCTATGTTTAAAACACAGCTTATTTTCAATTTATTTAAACTGCAGCAAGTCCCATAATAGACAGACCTGCAGTTCCTGAAGATGCATACAACTTTTTTTTATTTAACAGCTATGGAAATCCACAGTTATCCCTTGGGCTTTCAGAGCTTTGCAGCAAGCTTCCTCCAGTTTGTTTTGGTTTTTTTTATGCTAACAGTTTTGTAAAGTACCATACAGCTTTAACATGTCATGTTTCACACACAGTGTGAAAACACCAAAGCTTTCAAGTGTGATTTGTTTCCACAGCTGCACTCCCTTGTACATTCTGACCACATTAAGGACTCAGTTTTAACATCTTGACAGAGGACTTCTGAATGGGATTGGAGATCAGGGTGAGAACTGGAACTTGGAAACAGTAATTCCCTAACCACTTCTCAAAAGACTTTGATTTAGAGTTCTCTACCTTAAAATGGATGATTAAATTCTTGCCTTTTGTAGAGGAATGGAGGGAAGTAAAAGAATCCAAAAGAAAACAGAAAAAAAAATTCCAAAACCTTGTAATAAATTAACTTCAAAAGGGCTAAATCCAGATATACTCTGGCTATGATGCAGATCTCAATTATTCTGCTACAGGAGACTAGAAAATACTGTTCTGGAATTCCCTTAAAATCATATTTTCATCTCTGCAAATTATTTTATGTAATATATTACATAGAATATGAACATTATCTAGCAAAGCATTCAGCATTTCCATTGTAAACAAATCTAATAGATAAGTATAGCAAAACCTCAAATTAAACATCAATGCTGTAAATTAATATTGCCTTTTTCTAACTAGCAACCTCTACTCCTGAGGAGCAGAACCACGAAGGAAGTGCAAATGCAACTTCTTTTTCAGGTATCAGTGACACTAAATCTTCTTGGCTAAAAAGCAGCTACTGGAGGCCCCTCCCTTATCACCAGCTGAGGCAAAAAGATTCTGGAAAACTACACTTTCAGTTCTGTGTGGAGCAGCAGATATGTGATTTCTCCCAGTGTCTCCGCACAAGCACAAGAAGCTGCTTGTGGGTTTCACACCCATTTGCTGGTAGTTGGTTCCCTGAAAACTGAAGTTTGGGTTCTACAGAAAAGGAAACTCGAGGCTGGAAAAGCTGAAACATTTCAAGTGGATATTTTAAAAGGAGTCACTGAGATTGAATCTTGCAAAATGTTCCTTGGAATATCAAAGGAAACAAAGCAAAAAATTCCTGATAATTGTCTGTTCTATTTCAAGTCTGAGCGACAAACTTGTCACTTTTCTGATTTGAGAAACTTTTTTTAAAGAAACCAATAACTAAATTGGGGGAAGCCCTTTTCCAAACTATTCTATTTCCATCAAGGAATTTTTCTCTTTGGTCTGAACAGGATGGGCATTACTTTTTTGCACATGAGCAAATAAGCAGCAGGAAAATTAAAGGCATCTTAAACGATTGTTTTAAAAATAAGAAAAATCACAGAGAAGATAAACTCAGAATTCCCAAGAATTACACATTGGCATTTGAATGAGATCGTGCGTACATTCAGTAGTTTTGAATTACAGAAAGAAGCTGTGATTTTTCAGCTACAGAGCAGGTATGTTATTTAGATGCAATGTTAGATCAGAGACAACAACTACTGCTTAGAAGGAAAAGCACAAAGACTACACTGAAATCTACTTGAAATTTTCTTTTAGGATAATGGCTTTAATTATAATTAAAAAACTTCAATCCTTTTATATGCTTAATCAATCCCCAGGGATCTATCTGATTCAATACAAAAACCTTAAGATGAACACCTTTGTTTTCCCCACAAGTTTGTGGCAGCAGTTTTTAGAGAGAGAAGGCTACACTAAGCAAAAAAAAAAAAAGCGCTAAAAAACCACTAAACAAAATCAATACTTTTATTTCATTAGCTGTTCAAAATGACATTCAGTCAATACTGTGTGTAGGAAGTATCTATCACCACTTACACAGGAATAATTTCAAAAAGATTCTCATTCTGATCCCACCTCTGATTTGAATTAGGAAAAAAAAGTATTGGAGAAGTAAGAAACTATTCAAGTCAAAGTGCTACTGGCTATTAATTTTTTTTTAAAATAGTATTCAAGTAAAATTAAAATATCAATAAATGATCAGAGTCCAAAAGCTTTACTTCTCTTGGCTCAGGTGCTTGTAAGCATTCTCAGGTTAAAGGATCTGCAATGATTTACTCTTGATAATCTGGTCTCTGCAGCTTCACTTCATTTACTCTAATTACCTTGGCGTAGACAAAGATAATATTTGGCTTGAATACAAAACCTGTGCCTGGACCTGCTTATCAATCTGGCTTCTGCCAAATTTTAAAGAAAGAATTCCAAAGTGGAAGACAAAGAAAAGACTGGAAGAAGAATGCTATGATTCCTTTGGAATTATATTGATTGGGACTCTTACCTGCTTTACCCAAACCTCCACAACAAATTGAGCAAGTTGTTCTGTGCTACTGCTGTTGGGTTTAGAAACTTCCCTTTATGTTCCTCAGCGCAGGATATGAGAAGCATTTCCAGAAGTTTCATGAGGAGGGTTTTGCCTTTAAAGTATTTATTTTTAATATCAGAAGCATCTTACTTTCTGTGCTAATGACCAGTTCAAACATCTAAATACACAATCTGTGTAGCCATATTCACTACTCTACATGGGTTTTCTGGAAAGAAATCAATAATAGTAATAATCAGGATGAGTCTTAACTCCTCTCAAATGTGATCAAATTATTTAATTGAATAGATTTTAGAAACATACATATATTTCTGTCATCAGAAGTAAATTTAATGGACAAGAAAATGCAAATAATCCTGTCAGATAAAAGTTTATAAATCTGTAAATCAAAGAGATTTTTATCCCCATGATTTGCCTTTGTTCAGAATATTTAATCTTCCTACAAAACACCCAGCCAGCCAACGTCCTGATGCAAGTGACAGAGGTTGAAGTTTGACTTGCACATTTAAATACGTCTGGAGCTGAGAGATGTTGGCTCTGGAGCCTTGCTGCCTCAGCATCTGAGTATGCCCACAGTCAAAGCTTGCCAAGGCACTTTAAAGAAAGGCAGTTAAAAGATATGAAGGAATTGAACTGGATCAGGAAAAGAGCTGCAGTACCTTTTTAATGTGAATTGTGTTACCTTGGCAAAAGCAGCCTGTTGGAGAAACCCAGCTCTACAGAAACAGGGCAACTGAGAGGTGCTTTTAAAGATTTTATTCCATTATCAATCTCATAGAAGGGCAAGACACAAGAGATGTAAAACTCAACACCACTCTATCAGAATCCAAACTATTTCTTTGTTACAACACCTATAAATGTCTTTCAGCTTATTAGCTTTTGCCACACAATGCTGCTAATACTTCTAACACCAATCACCTGTTATTTCACCCCACACGGGTCTTGCTACAATGCATCTTTCACAGTTGTAATTATCCAAAATATCTGCTCTGTTTGCAAGGCCATCGTTTGGAACTTGTTTCCAGTTCCATTTCTCATGTCTTCTCCATTCCATGGCCTAAGTCAGCACATAGAAAGGCTTAACTCAAGAGGAGTTAAGACTATAGACCTTATCTCAGAGTTTGCACACAGATGTACACAACGATGTGAGCTTTCAGCTAGGCTTCGAGAATCCTTCACAAATCCAGCCCTCACAGCAGCCCCTTTTAGGGAGATTTCTAAATTCCAAACACCCAATCATTGAGTAAATCAGTTCAAAATGCTCCCTACCACTTGTCAACAGCAGTGGACGATCCCAGCACCCAAACAAGCACCATGTGATTCAAAGTGCACTTCAAAATAAGAGCAGCTGGCAGCTGGAATGGTGACCAAGCTTACAGGAAAATGGGCACATTGACAGTTTATGGAAGCGAGGTGGCAGATGGAAAGAGAGGAAGATGCACAAAGTGCTATTAGAGATTTTAGGCAGAAGCTCACCAACCACTAATTTGATCATGTGGAGAAAATTGCATTGGAAATCTTTGACCAGAAAATTGATTTACTGGTTCCCCTACCAGGTAGAGACTCTGGTACAATAAAATGTAGCCATTGTACACCATGAATAGCCTTAAAATAACCCGAGTTACTTTGCAGCCATTAAACAAAGAGATTTAGGCATGATGAAGCAATAATCAGGCACTTTGGAGAATGTAGCTACACCAGGAACACAGGGTTTGGTACAACATTAACAATGGTACAATGACAGGAATGAGTTTAACATCCGTCTCTTACAGTGTTTACATTCATCCAGATCTTGAGACAAAGATAAATAAACCTGATAAGGGAGAACTGTTATCAACAGCTACTACAGGTCTAATTTCAGCTCCAAGAATAAAAAAATAAAATTCTATTTAATTTGTATATTCATTTAATCCAGTGTGATATGATCAGCCTAAAACTACTTTAACTTGCCTCTTTACACATAAGTTAACAAGAAATACAGGAAGCACCATTTCTATCAGCTTTGTTCACACACCCTCCTTTGAACCACCAGTCACTAAAATCAAGGTGTGAGTTACAAAGGCTTTTTTCAAACATAAGATAAAGTTATTTATTCTGGTTGTATAAACATGCAAGGTGCTGTCAGTTCTAGTCAAAGCAGTACCAGTAAGACAACCAACAAGCTAAATTTCGGTTCAATAGGTCACACCAATCACTTGCACGTTATTTTTATTTTGTCATTTTGCTTGGATAATCAGATTATACCTGCATTTCAGCCTTTCACTATTTAATTAGGCAAAGCCTTCATTCATTCAGGCCACTTGCACAATTATGGCAGATAATTTAGGGAAGTAGACAAAGATGAAGAAGAAATCAAAGCTGACATGATGTAGGAAAAAAAACTGAATTAGCATTTTCTCTCTGTCAGAGGTTCCTTCTCCACCTGCGCTCCCTCTCCTCCTCTCAGGCATCTGTCTAAGCAGAGTATTCACAAGTAGTGACAGGTTGGCAGATTTCTGTTAATTTTTTTGGACCTGTAAACGTCCATTCTTTATTTAGCAGTAGTGCCCACCAGTTTCCAGCAGTTTTTGCAGTGCAGGTGTTCAGCACACAATTCAGGGTCACCAGCACCGTGCAGCCTCTCAGAGACACCACTGCACAACATCCCAGTGGACTTGTGGTAGGCAGAGAAAGGTTTTCAAACTCTGAGAGCGAAAAGGCTCAGGCTGAAAACTTTGTCAAGTCCAGAAAACTCTGCCGTTGCTGTGTTTTAAAAAGTTGCAACTTTAAGACAGCTGATTTTGCCCTTTTTATAGACAGAAAAAATTCAACAAGCAGTTGAACTGCATATTCAGTATGCAAGCCTTGTCAGCTTGGTGTTCAGTGTGCTTTTTGTCTGCAAGCAAGGGGCAAACAAGAAAGAGAGAGAAGGCAGTGTAAAGTGTTAGAGTAATTACTTACAAGGTCTGTTACAACAGCCTCTAGAGGTGTTATTTGTTGTACACAGCACCTACATTTGGGTAAGTGACTGATACTACACAGTTCTAAACCCCTGCTCAGATGCCAAACCACTGTTGGAGAGAGCTGGGCTTCTTGTTTGTTAATTTATAGCTATTTCTTCAAGTATTCCCAGGTGGAAGGGAAACTTCTCTCAAGATTAGCCACACCTGATTTAAAAGTAATTTACATGAAGGAAATAGTTTTTTCTTGCATTTTAGATGTCAGATCGATTAAAATTTCTCAGACACAGACTAAAATTCATGAGCTGGAAACTGTGCGGGGCACAGCTTAGAACACAGCAGCCTGGAATTCTGTAAAAGAAGCAGATGATGACAAATATCTTCAGGAATAGAAGAAAAAAAAAAGCCACGACTTTAGCAAACACTACCTCTGAGCACCATCATCAGGCAGGCACTGGCCCTCTCACAAAGGCTTGAAATTCCCACATTCATCTTGCCCATTATAAAAGAAAACAGAATAAAATAGAAAGTTCATAGATACTACTGAATACATGATGTATAACAAGTATTTATAAGGCATTGTATCAAAAAAAAAGCAAAATAAAATAGCAGATCAGGAAAGAATCACCAATTATTCAGTAACTAAAAGAACTGTATTAAGTATATACTATACCTATATAATAAACTACAGCACTATCACTGGTATTAGGACTGCTACATCTACAAGTCACTGTAGTGTAGTCATATATTGAAGGATGTATTTACAGTTCTCCATTTAGGAGCTCTGAGGCTGCAATAGTATAATCAAAATACTTCATTGACTGACAGTAGCAAACCAAGACCTCTTTAACATTTGTATGACTCCAAGGGCACCAGGAGGAGACCTAAAACTAAGAGACCAGCTAGGCCTCTAAGGATACAAGAGGAGAACCACAAAAGAACACCCCATGGCTGCTTGGAATTCCCACTGCTCTGATGTTTTGCAGTATTTCCACTGATGGTTTTTAGGTGGTCACATTCTCCATGCTTACAAAAAGGTACATTCACCATTCACCTCAACTGCACTTGACTTCTGTTTATTTCCTAATCTCTATTGCCTGCTCTAGAAGTTCAGGATTCTCTGCAATCAGACATTCAGAGGAACACACAGAGCTCAGATATCAGCTAAAACAAAAGGTTTTCTTTTTGTAGTGTAAAGCTCAGCAAGTATTTGATGAATGAGAGAGGTACTGCTGAAATTTTGTGAAGGGTTTGCATTTGAATAAGACTGCTGAATAAAACTTGAACAGTTCTTGAAACACCTGAATTTACGGGTAGAAACTGCCAGACAGTTTCTCAAAGACCTTTTATATCACAGACAGTTTCTTTTATCAATTGTTGGATCACTTTGTTGGTTTTTTTTCTTTAATTGAAGTCATTTGTTACTTGCTCTTTCTCTCATGACCTCAAAATCAGATAGAGCTGTATTTCAGGCAACCATCAGTACCTGAGTCCAGAACTCATAAAAAAGCCTGAAAAGCTTCAAGCACTCTTTTGTAGTACCTGTTTTATTTGAAAGAAAAAGCTCAGCTAAGGAAGTGGGCTTTGGGGGTTTGTTTCCCAAAAGCCTATGAACATGGAAGGGTTTTTTGTGCCAGTGCTTGATGAAATTAATGATTTAAGTCATTTGCTCCGTGTTTGTAACTTGTCCAGAATTGCATACATACTGACAGAAGTACATTGTGCCTTGAGAGCCCTCCAGCAATTTTAAAAATCTTTCATCATGAAATAACACTTGATTTTGATCCTCCTTATGTTTGGGCTTTACTTCAGAAGTTTGCTTTCTGGTTTACTGTATGCCTCAGGCTCATCTAATTTTTTTTCCTCAAGACTTCAGATTTTCAAAGAAAAAGCAAAATTCAGTTTGGGAATGAGACAAGGTGTGGCAGGAAGTTGCCAGGCTATACAAACCTCTTGGACTGGAAATAAATTATTACAACTACAAAAAGGAGTAAAATAAGCTGCCTTAGAACAACAACAACAAAACAAAACAAACCAGGGTTTTTAAAAGTATCCTTAAAAATACCAGAAAACAAGAGAGATGACAAAAAAATTAATTACAATATCAGAAACTGAGAGGACTACATTTTCAGGAACAAAAAAGTGCTTATGCTTTCCAAATATGCTTCAATCAGAAGTTCCTGGTAACTAATCTCCATTTGAGATGGAGATTATTCTAATCTAACTAATCTCTAATTTGAGACTGTCTCTTCAGCATTTAAAGATAAAGTCTCAGGAATCCAGACTCAGCACAAATTCTTGCTTATCAAATTTACTTTGATTCTTGATATCAAGACATCAAATAATTTCTCCTTGTTTAAAAAAAAATAAAATTGTTTTGATATTAGAGTTTCCTAAAGATCAATGAAGATTAACATGAGATGATTAAAATCAATGAGGGCAACTCTGAACACCAATTCCAGGAAAGTTTCCATTGATACTTCTATTAGAAAAATTTAGCTGCACATCCACAGTGGAACTAGTCTTACAAGTTTGACCCATCTTCACTAAATGTAAACAATATTAGATGGAGATATTCAATTTCAAGAGTGTGATTGCTGGGTTGGTAAGAAATTAAAATATTGCACTTGCACATGCCCTGCAATACTTACAGAGTCAGTGGACTCATTTCTGTAGTCTCACTGCCATGCTGATAGGCCTGACAGGGACACAGCCAAAACTTTTGGATAAGCAGAAATTTATTTTTTCTTTAAAGGAAAAAAAATGCCATAAAATTTACGTTAAGGAAAAAAAAATAGTACTGTCAGCGGACCAGGAAAAAGAGAAGTATGTTCAAGTGTGAGGCAGTTACATCTTAAGGACTGATCCAGGAAATTTGCCACTTTCACAAGTGCAAAGGTTTTATTTTATTCCCATCATTTTTCCCTCTTTGCATCTTCTTTTCACAAAAGAAGCTTAAAGGCTTTGGACTTTGGCTTCTTGTGACCCAAATACATGATGCTACAGAGAATGCTTCATTGGGAGACACTAAATAAAAGATAACTTTTCACCTGGTTCTCTGAATTAAGATCTGATTCACCTAATGTCATGGAGAAAGTAGCTTAGCTGAAAATACACTGAATTGCAATATCATTTCATATCATGTATGTTGTTGTAACACCTAAAGAATTCAGAAAACTCTAAAGGAAATATTGAACCCCTAATTTAGAGGCTCCACTCTAGGAAGAGATGAGAAGTATCAGCATGAGATGCTGTTAAATATGTTTAGTTACAGTAGTGCCTGAGATGACAATGTCATCCCCTCTATTCCAGTTCTGCCAAGAAAGAGGGAATCTTTAGTTCTTCCAGCTAATTTAGGAGTATTAATCAATGGTTCCCCTTCTTAGCCAAGGTTTTCACATGTTTTTTGGTAGCCAAGGTCCTCTACAAGCTGTTCCAGTCATATGGACAAACGCTGTACCTCGCATATCATGTTTTCTGCTACACCAGAAACTCCTCAAACAAGCCTTTATTGGACGTGGCTAATAGTGTTGAGCCAGGGCCCTACTTCAGCTGCTTCTACAACATGGATCCAACCATGCCCAGAGGGGAAAAGTCTGCACATAGGAAAAATTAGAATTAGATGTGATTCACATAAGCTGCAGTGACTCACAGCCGCTGCAGTAACCACACCAAATATGAGGAGCTGGCACAAAATAGATCAGGACTTGCATCTTTCTTGTACCAAGGCTTGGGCTTGCCCGTGTATCTAAACAACCAACCCCATTTCAGTAAGAATCTACCCTCTAGGCAATGCAAACTTGATCCCTTGTGCACTAGCACTGTATTTCTTCATGAGGTTTCACTTTCAGTACTAAAATATTAGGTCAAGTTCAGTGAATAAATTTCCTTTGCTTAAAAGGAAAACACAACCTGTAACAACAGGGCAGTCCCACTGCTCAGGATAGCACATCTACAGTGTGGAGCCATACCAAGAATAAAGAGTGCAAAAATGGGAAATGGGGATCAGGGAAATCATCCATACCAAGGTACTTTTCATCAACTAGAGCACTGACCAAATTCATCTGTTACTCTTTGGCTGCCTGTATTCCTGCATGGTCAGCTAACTGGGGGGACTGTGCACGATTAGAATGATTTATTTTGTGTATCAGTCACACAGGAGTAATATTTCATTCTATAAAAAGGAATAACTTATGGGTAAATACCTCCTTGGTAGCTTCAGCAATTAATTGGTGCAAAGAGAAAAGTGCCTGCCCAAATCTGAGTACTAAAGTCTGTATCAAACACAATATTTGGCTCAGTCTTGTGACATTCAGGACTCTGGATGAGGGAGGGAAATCCACCCAGCTGTTTTTTTCTCAAAGAAAGGAACATGTGATGTAAACCTGACCTTTCCTTCACCCAAGTATGTGAATAGTGTTTCAAAACACAGCATTCTTGAGAAATATGCAAGTGTAACATTTCCATTTGCTCTGATATTATCAATTTAACATTTCTGTAATGGGGCTTCTACTCAAACCTTTTTGCAGTCACTGCTGTAAAGACCTTTATTTTTTTCACATGCAGATACAGATTCTGCCAGTAAAAAAAAAGCCTTTTCCCATACCAGTAATCAGAGATGGCTTCAATCCCTTCATCTTGCTCATTCTTTTTCTTTCCAGCCAAAATAATTCAAAATTACTAATAGAAGACAAAACTGACCAACAGAGAATCTTATAGCAAAAAACAAAAATAGAAAGTGAGATTGTGAGGAGCAACAAGGCTTGTGCAAAAGGAATTGAAGTGTCCACATGGCCTTTTGCCACTGCCTTACTCTATGGATATGGGTACATGAGAAGATAGGCAGGCTGTGAGTCATAATAAGGAGTAAAGGCTAGGAAAACTCATGAGCTTTAAATTATTTTTAATGGAAGGCATTTAGATTAATTGATGTCCAGAGTAATTTATGCAATTGATGGAAAGCAAAAGTTAAGAGAAAGATTAACAGCATTTTTTTGTTGTATCACATAGGTTTCAACTGATGTTTTTGGGATATTCAGCTGTAGACTGGAAACTAAAGAAACCAGAAAACACTCACTTGAAACACATCAGGAGCAGCACACATTACCTAAATTAACTTGAGCACAGGGAAGCATAAAAAACACTACCAGGGACATCTTTAATGCTAAGGAATAGACTGAGCACAGTACATTTTCTTCTCTCTTTCCCCAACCCTCCAAGCAGGCAGAAAGTAAAGAAAGTGTTGCAATTACTAAATCAATAGAACAGAGGAAAAAGTGAAGCTCCACTGAAATAAGGCAGGTCACAAGTTCCCTAGGGACACACACTGTCTAGGGGGAAAAATCTGAGGGAAAAATCACCCTGTAAAATCCCAGAAAGTAACACATCAGCTGCATTAAGAATATTTTTTGGAAGAAAGACATTCTATTAGTAGGTCAGAATCCCAGTACAAATGGTGATGGGATAACTACGGGTTATTTTTCTGTCCAGGGTGATGAGGGAATGATAACTGATGTCAAGAATGGTACCTAAGAGAAAAGTTTTATTGGCAGCCATTCAAGAGCACATTTCTCCAAACAAAAAAAGTCAATGTACAGCTAAAAATAATGAGTTTAAAAGTTAGAACAGGAAATGTTTAAGTAATCTTAAAATGGTGTCAATTCAAAAAGAATAAAGAATTCAAAGCTACTACTAAAAATATACATAAAGTGGGAGTACAAAAGAATGATGAGTTTCATCACTGATTTTCACAGATGCTCCATATTTATTCCATAAAACAGAGCCCAACAATCCGTTTTCTTTTGCTTGTTCCACCTGCAATTTAAAATTACTTGAAGTCTGGACATATCAACATCACTGCACCCGATTTCTCTGTGCAAGTAACATGCAGAGATGAATCCTGGAGTTCATCAATCAGGCCATGGCTTAGGTTATAGTTCCTTTGTCTGAAGGATATATGGATGCATATTCCACTAAAAACACAATAGGAAAAACCTTATACCCCCTTCAAAGGGACAATAAGCAGATGGGAAATGCACACCATTGAAAAAATTCCATGAAAACGTTCTAAAGCAGCAAGTGAAATCACAAGTTATTCTACTTTTGATATCCAGCTTTTTGGCAGATACGACTTCTAGATCAGTTCATTTTGTACAAAATATACTTGAATATGTATATAATGAATATATATAGTGAATACATATAGTGAATATAGTGAAAACCAACTGTACCCAATGTTTACTCTGAGCTTCATTTTAATGAGAAAGGAGAAATAAACTACACACCAGTCAATTCCCAGCTCCCAGACAAGCACTCCTTAAATCCAATTCTTTTATCAGTCCTGGCTCATTATATCACATTTGATGCAGAGAAAGACCACGAAGTTTGGAATTATAGACCAGTTGAGTTGCATGCTGTTTCCTGAAAAGTCATTGTACAATTTAGCATGAAGTAAATAATTTTGTATGGCCTTTAAAACAATTTTTAAAAATAAAGCACAGAAAAAAACACTGGATATGCAAGAGCAAGTTAAAGAACTACAACCTCTACTGAGCAGACATAAGCATTCACATATCTTGGACAGTTTCTCACCTTTTAAAGGCTGAGTCAAGGGAATTATAAAAGAATGGGGCAGTGAGATGAAAGGGATTGCTTGCTGCCACAGCAGGTGAACCTTATCTTGAAAAATTAGTTATCTCTGTGAGTCATTACACTAGTATCACCTGGCTCAGACATGATGTTCCACATTTGTCTGAAGGAGAAGCAGGGAGAGGGTCGCAGCCAAATAAAAATATATTTCAGACCTGGTCTAAGGCATCTTGTGAAAGTGAAATGCTAAAATATTTTGGGTAAAGAAAAAAAGGCAAAAAAAAAAAGGTAAATTAGAAAAAACTCACAATATCAATCATTGCCTATGAATGATAAAGGAAAAAATGTTTAGTGCAGAAAATAAGTATTATGTTTGAGGCACAGTAGAGGCACACAGTGGAATAAATGAAATTTATTTTGGTCAGCTTATTGGGAAAGCAGCAGGTGATTACAACAGTGATTTGAATGTCACAGGAATTTGATGAGGCATACCTCAGAGCTCAGCAAATCCTGCACAGCAGCAAAACCAGAGGCATCTCAGTCTAGTACAAACTACACGTGGCACACATCACAGAACTTGGTATTTTTCTCTAGGATTTTTTTCTCCAGAGACACGGTCTATTACAGTGTGTTCACAGCCTCACAGGCCATACAGACTGCAAGTTCACAGAGCCTGATTCTCAATTTATTGAAGAAAGATGTCAACCAGTTATAAAAAACCTAGCACTCTCTAGAGCTCAGCACAGCTGCCCAAAAAAGGAGAATTTGAATGAGTAAACCACTTGCCCCCAAACACTCAGATGCTCTGCACTCATGTTTCTGTTCTTTGCTTTCTTCCCAAGGAAATGTATTTTTAGGAAAGCTCAATTCCAGATCTGCCAGCTAAAGCCACTGCTCCAAGGCTCCAATCCCCTTAAAAGCTCTTAGTCTGTAGACCAATAAGTCACTGAGATGTTTCTAACATATTTATATGATACTAAACTTTTATAAGTTATATATATTGCAATATATAATTTATATATAAAATATAATAATTTTATAAATTATGAATATATAATTTATAAAAAGAAAAATATATCATCGATTATATAAATTATACATAATATAATATAATATATATGTTGACCAATAAGTCACTTGGATGTTTCTAATATATTTATATTATATTACACTGAACTTATATAAATTATAATTTATATAATATATAAATTACACATAGTATCATTTACATTATGAATTATATATTATATAATGTATTTTTTATATATATATGTTGACCAATAAGTCACTTGGATGTTTCTAATATATTTATATTACACTGAACTTATATAAATTATATTATATTAGACACATATTTATATATTTCTAATATATTTCCAGTAATGTTGACTTTCATACAACAAGCTGGAACCAGTAAAGCCAGAGCACCAGTGCCATTGGGAACCCCAGGATGCAGCACAGCAGTTCTACAGCAAGCAGAGATCCCTTGATGTGGATGTTGCTACTGAGGGAAGATACAGACCAGAGTGCAGAATCAGAGGCATTACTGGGAAATGCTGACAGTACGATGAGGTTTGGCTTCACTGATGCAATATATCACTTTCTGGAGATGGAAATCATGACATTCATCTCAGCTCAAATAGAAGAGATTCACTTTCATATAAGAATCAGAAAAGCAATTTCATTGCAATTATTGAAAGTACTTTTAATTAAATCCATCCCCTTTATTTGGAAAAGTAAGGCTTGATAAACTCCATTTCCCAGTGGGAAAATGTGAATTAAAAGAGAGAAATTTGCTGGTTCTAAAATGGCACTTTATATCTCCATATTAAACAGATTAAATTACTTTAAAACATTGACACATTAAAATCCAAAGTAAAACACAATTAATCACTACCAAGTAAAATAAACAGAGCCACCATTAACACACATGACTATCTCCTTCATTATGTTTGTCATAAGAAGCATCTAATATTATTATGAAACAAATTTTGGTATATGAACACAGGGAGTAAGAAATCATCTTTGCATATATTTCTTACATAAATGAGAATATATAAAAAGTAGGAATCTACAAGTATCATTAAACCAAACTGTTGAAAGAATATATATGAAATAGAGCCTAAATCAACTCTAGGTATTAACAGGCATTTCACAAGTACACAGTGAAAACAACTTTGAAATGCTTTCCCCCTCACTTGGCAGCCCTTCATAAAACAGTTGTATTCCCTGGATACAGCTTGAGGATTTTTTGGCTGTCCTCTATAACCTCTGTGAGCCCCAATGTTTTTTTCTAACCTTTTTTTTTCCAACCTGTGCAATGACAGGCTGTGATAGCCTTGCCTGGCTGCCTTGCTGAGGTGTTTTGGGGCTTGTGGGTTGGTTCCCAATCAGCCAGGTGCATGTCATAGATGCAGAGGAACTGGGCAGAGGAGACCCAATGCAAAGAAAAAGAGAAGATGCTTGCTCTGAAAAAGTTGAGACGCTCCTATTGGAAATTTCTTGTAGCATTTATTTATGCATATGTATCTCAAAATAGGGTCATAAGAGATGTGTTTGCTTTAACTTTGCTCAAAACTCTGTACATTCAAGAGGTAAAAAATTAAGTTATACAGCAATCATCGATTAGTACTTTATAGCAAAGAATGTCAGCCTTTCTGTCCTCAATACTTTATGAAGTTGATAAAACTGTGAAGATTATTGATCTATCACGTACCATTTAATTAATCAGAATAGGAAAGAGCACTTAGCTCCTAAAAATACACAGTATTGGTAACACACACTCTTCTCAACTGAAGATTTTTTTTATAAGAAGACATTTTTCTGATAACTAAGCCTATAAATGCCGAATAGAGACAATTCTAAGACAAGTCAAATGGTTGCAGGCAACTCAAACATAGCTCTAAATACCTGGTTCAGACTTTTTCTTCCAGTTTATTTCTGAGAAGACAAAGTGTGAAAACCCAGTTTTAGCAGGAACAAACATTATTAGGGACTAAAGATATGCAAAGCAAATAGAGGAAATCCTCAGATATAATGTTGGGTGCCTTAAGAAAATTAGTTTTCTATTGCACATTCTTTAAAAATTGTTCCCACAACTAGACTTGAGCAAGTTATTTGCAGGGAGCAATTTCTTCAAGCCTGGATTTGCCCCTGCACGAAAATGAGCTAAAAGAATTACATTACACAGAAATAGCTTTAGCTAATCCTTTATAATGCACCAGGGATGTATGCAAATTAATTTCCATCTCAAAGTTTAAAACGTTGCACAGTGTAGAATCATTTTATGATTGTCTGGCAAATTGTTGTAATGTTTGTTTATGCCTGATAATGCACATTACAAAAAAATGCCCAAATTTAACAATGGTGTACACCAAAGGGACTTATAAAGACATTCCAATTTGTTCTGTGTAAAATGAGTGAATCAAGCCATGTAAGGATGGATTACTGTAAAATATCAGGAATATCTGCAGCATCTCTATGGAAAAAGTCTCTACTGGGAAGCTCCATACAAGATGTTTGAAGCGAAGGCCCTGGGATGACCTAGCTGCAGGTTTCCAACCCCTGAAGGGAGTCCACAAGAAAGATGAAGGGGGAGTTATCACAAGAGCTTGGAGTCACAGGAAAAGGGGGAATGGTTTTGAACTGAAAGAAAATAGGTAGAGATTAGATATTAGGAAGAAAACCTTCCCTGTGAGGGTGCTGAGGTCCTGGCACAGGGTGCCCAGAGAAGCTGCCTCATCCCTGGAAATGTCCAAGGGTAGGTTGGATGAAACTCTGAGCAGCCTGGTCTGGTGCAAAGTGTCCCTGCCCATGGCAAGGTTTTGGGACTGGATGATCTTAAAGGTCCCTTCCAACCCAAACCATTCCATGATTCTACTGCTTTTCAATGGCACAACAGAGTCTCATACAGAAGCTGCTCCCTGGAGATTTTCTGGAGTATTTTCATTTGGGATCTCTCCACAGTAAATATTCCTAATGGGAACCAGGTTTATACAAAAAAATTATTTGTCGCATGAAGAAAATACAAAGGCCAAATGGTGTTTGCTTGACAATTAAAGGAACAATGGAAGAGGCATCTCCTTTGCTGAAGTATTTGAGTACCAGCACAGCTCCAACACCTCACTTGTACATAGCATACTTTACTAAGAGCTAACACTTATTGAAGATGACAGCTCTAAAGACTTGGTTGCTAATTAAACCACATCTGCTGTAGAATGAGCACTCCTGCAGATGACTACCATCAGCTGCAGAGTCATCTGTCAGCCCACACGACTTGGTATGGAAGGGTATTAACTAAGAATGAACACTCAAGTCATACTGCTATCCCACTGACAGAGCCTCCAGATTTTTACTGGCAATGGGAAGTCCAGAAGTAAGAGTTGTTGTCTATGAGTTATAGCTTTTCTCTTTACCTATAAAGCACAAAGGTATTAGAAACTCAGGTGTTGCCACCAGAAGCCCTCCAATACAGCCATGAAGAGGAAAGTGACAGCATTTGCAGCTGAGGATTAAAGATGGCAAAAGATTAATCCAACAGCATTATCTATAGTAAATTATGCCCTTGAGTCTTTGTTTCTGGCTCATCATTGCACCTCTACAATACTTTGATATCTGAAGCACATTTTGGAATAGCAATGACTTTGCCATTATGTGTCTATGATATACATTAGAACGATGCCCACAGAACAATATATAGCCAAAAAATTCACCACTTCTATACAAATGTACCAGAAATTTAAAGGACTTCTACAGATTTTTTAAACACCTCAGAGTATAAACATTGCTGGTGTTTGTACTCCGACTCAAGGACAAAACAATTCCATTTATTGGTACCAAATTAGCCCCTTCACATGTGTACTTGCTGGGTCTCACGGTCAGCCCCTAGAAACACAGAATAACCTTCCCAGAAAGGAGAAAACCCTTTCTCCTTTCATCTTCCTCCTCCTGTTTTCTTCCATGGCTAAGACTTCAAAGCCAAATGTACCGTCAGTATAACATTGTACAGAAATCAGGAAATGAGGACAACTACTTGGATATTAAATAGAGAATTTGCTAGTAACATTTTGGTTTGCATTTGTGTCAACATCTGCTTGGACTTTCCCAGTCCTGAGTCACATCAAGATGAAGAAACTCAATTTATTCCACACGATATTTTCTTCTATGCCAAGTGTCACACAATGATAATGATGAAAGCAAAGACTGGATATGTACTTATATTAATTAGCAATTATTAAAAGACAGGTCCCTGTGATTACTGCTTCACGGGCATGAGAATGAATTCATTATTAAAAGACTGTTGCCACCGCATGAATATCTGATCAGCGCTGGCAGATCAAAAAAGCATATTAAATAAATGAGTAATCAAATAATAGTGTATCATTTGTATAAATTACCAAAGGACAAACTCCCCTTCTGATTGAGATATAGATTTTAGAGATCATTTAGGTAGTTTCACAGAGCAGCAAATCCTTTGTTACCATGAGTCGTGCTTGCAGAGGGAATGATTATTACAAGAAAGATGGGGAAAAAAACCTCGATTCAAATAAGTTATTCATATTCCGCCTGATGGTTCTGTAGCACACAACCACCTCTAATTTTAAATGAATAGTCTTTTGACCCACACCACAATACTTTTACTTTAAAGCAGAAGAAAATAATTAAAGATGGATTGTGAAAACTATCCAAGATATTCTAGATCACAAACAGAGGACCCTTGTTTTCTGGGGTGCATTTTTGTCAGACAGTGCAAAACCACATCGTTATTTTCAGAAAAACACAAGGCCAGTGTACTCTTTGGTATTGAGAGAGCCCAATATAACCTTAGAGAAAGAATAGAGTGGTTTCAGGGCAACAAATGTGTTGTTTGGTATTTAGATACTTCACAAATATGTGGACTATTCTTCTTAACTGAAGTCATTATGGAAATCAATCAGCCAACTGAGCTATTTTGTAAATAGGCAGCATAAAACCAAAGGATTCGATTAGCAAAGAGCTAAAGATTAATTGGAGACAGAGGCCACAACTTACTGGCCAGTTATTTATCAGATTATAAACAAGAAAGAGATGGCATCAAGAAAGATGTTGTACAGATTTGATTCATGGATATGTGAACACATGTATAAGAAAAAACCCAAAATCATATCCGTCTCCTAAAAATTAGCTATTGCATATATTCCAGAATTCCTTTCAGCATGCCTTGCTTACATCTGAATTATATCTTCAGAAGGACTGATATTTTAAATTCATCTATATTTAGAGGCTTTCCATTTCCTGATGAATTTATATTTTCCAGAACTTATTACTGGGCATGTGTCTTGTAAATAAGGCTTCTTTCCTGTCCATATGTTCAGCAGAAATAAAAAAATATTATTATTATTCAGTCTGATGACTAGGACATGAAACCTTACCTTTTTTCTTTCAGAGAAGCAAATAAGTGTACAGAAACTGGCTGAATTTATCAAGTGAAACTTTTTATCAGATCTGCAGGTAAATTCTCAATTTTCTGATTGTGATTATTGGTCTAATGATCAAAACCATTTTCTAAAGTGCTCAAAGTCCCACATTCTCTCTCCTATAACTAAGCCCTCCTCCTCATTACATACCTATATGCAAACATTAATATGGGAAGAGTTTTAGTAAAAACACAAAAGTTAGATCAACATTACATGTTTCAAATTTTAAAAACTGTTTTGCTCTTCCTTGATATCTTTCTCTATATACTTTGCTGGGTACCTTGTTTTGGATATTTTGATTACCAGTGCAAGTATTGTTTTTCTTATATTGTGCCTTTGAGACCCAGCAGAATATTATTTATTCTGAGTCTGAGTGGACAAAAACATTCACCTTGACTTCTGCTTCAGTTAAAATGCAATCAGGATCTAAATGTACATTTGCATGAAACTGCCAGTTGTGGATGTGCTTAAAGATGAAAGTTCAGAGATATGCATGGCTGAAAATAATGTGTATTCAAGCTGCCAATGTACAAAGAGCAGATTATTTATTGCAAGAATTTTGAAGCTGTAAATTTGAGTGTGCATGAAGAATGGCAAAACTTAAACAAGGAGTACAGGTTTTAATTGACAGTGTGGAACTGGCAAATTTGTTCTGGTTCCTCTACAAAACCAAAGAGGAACTGACTGGCCAGGTTCAGCTGAAACAGAGGAATTATTCAATTGCTATTTCCATTTAGTTACAAAGCTTTAGTAAATCATTAGTAAATTATTCAGTAAATTATCCGGTTATGCTATTTGCTACAGAACCATTGCTCCTAGTAATCCACAGTCTGTAAAGAAAGGCAAAGTCCTAAAAAGCCAAAGGATTAATATAAAATTGGCATCTAGATGTCCAGTCACTACTTCTTTGGCTTCTTCTGGTGCTCTACACCAGACCACTGGCTGGCACATGGAACAAATGCAAAGCCAATAACCATAGCAGAAATAAAGGCAGAATCAATGGGAAAGGCACCATCGTGCCATCACTCCACCACACAGGACACTTGTGATTTAGCAACTTCTTGAATTTGGAATCAGCCATAGATTTGTCTTTAAAGGAGAGAGGATGCATAACCATCCAAAAGTATAATGATGAAGTGGCAGAAACATACACTTGGAGTAATACAGCTGCTTCTGGCAGTGATAGTCAAGTATGACTCTTATATAATATTTGTAGAAAGGCATAGATCAGCAAGTATAAAGTCATGCACACATTTCTTGTGCCTTCAGAGACCAGTAAACAAGCATTTGCTAATTTAGGCATCCTTGCACACAACTATCCATGAAATCCAGGTATTTTCAATATCCTTCAGATTCTGCATTTTAATGTGATGCTGAAACAACTCTGCTCTACAATAGTTCAAGATTTTGAAATTTTTCCTCACTGTGTTCTCATTAGATCAAAATAGGTGCACACAACAAATGTTTTCTCATCCACCAAACTTGCAGCACTCCTTCCAGGTTTTATTTGTCTAGACTATAACTAAAATCCATTCTCACTGAGAGGTCTAGATAAGTTAACGTATATTATCTACTTCTAAAGCTTCATTTCATCCCTGCTGCTTTCCACACAGATTTTCCTTTTCTTTTCTCAGGGTTTCTTTATCTTTTTAAGCTCTCCCACCTATTCCTCCAAGACTATTTTTTCCCACCATGAATAATGTATGCCTGTAATGCCATACTGAAGCAAAGCAAGAATTAACCATATTAAACATATCAAATACACACAAATTCAATAAGCCAAAAAATAGTTCTAAAGTTCTGAATTTTTGCAAATACTTAAAAAGAAATTGAGCAGCAATATACAGAAAGTTCCATTTTCACCTGAGTAACTTTTTTTTATTGTCATTATTTGATATGTAACAACTTAGAAGTTTTGTGAGGTTGATGGGCAAAGTGGCATTCAAGTTGAAAATTACAGGAAGGCATGTTATCTCAAACTAGAATCCTGAAAATCCTTCACTGAAGGTAGACAACTATAAAGTTTACTAAAATAGAGATTTCAGACTCTGAAAAGGAGGACACCTCTAACAACACTGGTCATACCAGGTGAGGGGTAGAGTCAAAGCTAATTATCAAGGCACTCTCTGCATCCAGTGGAGATGGATGGACACCAGATGACATTTTGTTCAGTAGATTGATTAATTAGGTTGACCAAATCCGCTTCTTAAAATGTCTGATTTTCTGTCTTAAACACAGAGGGAGCCCAGGCAACTACCTTAAACTAATGATAGCACTTTCAGACAGCTGAAAGTAACTGAGGTGAAATGCCATCCTAACAGTGTGACTTCTAAAGAATGAGCAATCCCACATTTTCTAAAATCCACAAGTCACTGATTAATTGAAAGATTTTCATAATGATGGTTGAGTGCCCTTTTCTGCAGAAATTCATGATGGGTAAGAGAGTAGCAGCACACAGTATCACCATTCAAAACAGCTTCCACAGCCCCAAAACCATGGGCAATCTCTGGATAACAAATGCCATATGGAAAGTAGTTTGCTTATTTAGTCATTAATAAACTTAGTATTATTTCAGTGCTAAAAACAATGCATGAGCTCTGTTTCCTTTACAAAAAAGGATGAAAAGTATTTGCCCAAAACAATTCTATTTATTTGTTGCACCAGGATCTGATAAGAGTTAAAAAGCAATACTTATTGAATTCAACACAATTAATTTTCTAGATATAAACTTTTTTCTGAATAGTACTTTTAGGATGGTAATTACAAAAACACCTCATGCCATCACACGGCAGAAAAACCTGCTTTTTTCAGAGTATTCCCACTTTGCCAATTAGTCAATGGTTATTCAAGGTGGAAATGCAGTAACTGCTTTCAACACCAAAATAACATTCTTACAAGGTAAGAGGAAACATGTAGCATCAAGTCCAAGAAGTCCTTTAATTCACACTTAAATATGTGGGAAATGTAGTTAAACCCCTAATGATGCCTGATTAAAACAAGGGTTTCTATTTTAAGATTTATTTCACATTAGATCTTAATACTTCCTATTCTCTGCCTCAAGTATGTCACAGCAAAAATATAAACACTAGTGAAAGGTGGTAACTTGCCTCCTTTCATGAGCCCTACATTAGACCATTACTCTTTCAGCATCACTTTTGGTTATCTTTCCAGAAATGCCATCACAGAAAAGGTTTCAGCCAACAAACCTTGTAGTAAACCAAGACACAGTAAAATCAACAGCAAGGAGAGGCAAACTCATCATAATCAGTTTTAACTGATCACATATTTCATCTTTCATGCCACCAGTCCATCAGTAAATATTTATTATAGCAAGATCTCAGCACTGCATGTCAACCACCTGATGTGAGCATCCCTTCCCAAACCAATGGCATTTCTTATAAACCAATGCACATTAATAACATGCTCAGCACTAGCACACATGTTCTGTCACTTGTAGCAGCCCCAATCCCAGAAGAAACTGGAAAATACAATATTGATCTAACAGCCAGAATATTCATCAAAAGTATTGGAACCATCAGCTATCTAATTAAGTGATTAATCAGAAGCAGTATGACTGCTTTAGCATAAAGCATCTGGAAGATGTTGAACTTTCATTAATAATATTTGCATTTACAGGCCCTATAATATATATTGACAGAGCTGAAGACAGAAAAAGCTGTTTACAAGCTTGGGAAAACTGCATTTGGCCCTCAAACTGTTTCCAACTGTCAGAAATCTCTTTTGGCAACAAGTATGGGAGATTGAGAGCTCATAAAAGATATGCATAGGCAATTAGGAAAGAAACACGTTTAAGTGGAAGCCACAGGAGTTGAATTAAACAACAAGAAAATTGAGAGTATAAGAAGCTGCTGTATACAGATCAGAATTTTTCAAAAATTTCTTCCAGGTGGGATCCAGGTTAATTACACTTGGTAAAGTAACCAGACAAGTTTAAACTGGCCAATCTCACATCATCTCAAGGGATTCTGAAAAGGAATCTGAAGGACATTATTTCCATACTGTACAAGCTTGCATCATTCCGGTCGCACTAGAAGTGCAAATACAATTTTACATTTACAAAGATGGTCATCAAAACTGCCAGGGATTACAATGACAAATTAAATTGCTTGTTATGCAAATTTGCAATCAAGTACCTCATCAAAAAAAAAAAAAAAGGCAGTAAGTGAGCAGTTGTGTTTCTCTACCTCATCACTGCTTCTCCATCAGGAAAACTAAGCTGTGGGACATAGGGGGAGGAATGAGGGCAAACATATTTAGAGTTAGAACAATGAAATGTAACTGCATTGCAATTTTTCCATACTATAAATTTACAAAAGCTGAGTACCATTGTAGAAGATTCATCTTTAAAAACAAAACAGTGAAACCAATAAATTACAAGGATAACACTGACATGTAAAGGAGTCTCACACATGCTGCAGCAGTCTTGGTGATGATGTGGATCACTCCTGCCTCAGGTTCTATAAAATTGTACATAAATTATGAGAGTCCTTTGACTTCTCAAGTTTTACAGTACTTGATTGTACAATATGAAGAATTATTTTGGAATAAAACTCCATGAAGTCAAAGACATCTTTGATCAACAACACTTTCCCACTAAATTCCCATTTTTTTTTCTAGAGTATGACAGCCTGTGTGAGAAATATGTGCCAATACAACTATTTAGAAAAATAGTCCAATAGAGTTATTTTGGGAAATTTGTCTATGTAGACAAATCAATCTCTCTACTTGAATGAGGGAAAAATCTTCGCCACAGGCTGGACAAAAGTCGTATTCTCTTTACCTCATTAGTTTAGGACAATTTAGTTTAATAGGAATGAATTCATCCTGCTGCAGTTTCGACTTGCCTCTAATTCACTTGATAAGTACTTGGGAAATTGCCTGATTATCCCTTAAGTGTCTTGGCCATCTATCAGCACCACAATAAATAAACAAACAGTAGCTTTTCAGAAAAAAAACAAAACAAAACAAAAACCTCATAGCATGCAATTTTCCAATCTCTCAATTTTAAGTGACATAATGGAAATAGTTCCCAGCTGAATAAAATAATATTTGGGCTTTATTCAGCTGCTTAAGTGACTGGAAGTGATATGGGGAGATATTAGTCCTACGAATAAATTACTCTCAGCATCACATTCAGCACTTAAGTGTATGCACAGCTTCTTCACAAGTGGAGTATGGTGTGATTTACAATTAGCAAGTCATAAAGCAAGAGAAATTATAGTAAAACAACCTACCCCACATATATTTTATCAGAAATGAAGAAAGTGCTGGGATATATAACTGGAAATGGTAGATCTGCCCTCAAGAGCAGAAGTCTAAAGCTTGCTATGCAATTTGAAAACAGCCTCTAATAACATGTGCTTCAGACAAGAAACGTGCTCAGGGTGCAAAATTACTTCTCTAAGGCTTCCTTCACGCAGAGCAAGTTGCTCACACTGATTAACAAATATGTAACTCTGCAGTTACATTTACATCATCTGAATTTGACTGAGAATTGATCCCGAGAAGGGCTCTGCTTTCTAATCAGACCTTCAGTGTAACTTCTAATTAAAATCTAGTTTGTTGAAGTAACACAAATACCCCATTAGTATGGACATTACGCATGCCTAATTTCCATTAAATGATAAATATTTGGGACTTCTGAATATTATACCAAAAAAAATTCTAGCTTGTTAGATACGGAGTGTCTGGGCTGAAGCACTGGCAAGGAAGGACAGATTGTGTGAAACACAAAATTAGAGGCTTTATTTCAGAATGCACAATGTCCCAAACGCTTGTTCTTTCCCTCAAAACACAACAATAGGAATTGCCTCAAATTCGTGCTCTGTCAAATTCCAGAAATGCAGTGCTGGAAAAGCTGCAGGTTACAAGTTTCAAAGGAGGCAGAAATGTTTCTCCCATTCTTCCTCTTCCAGCTCCAGGATAGGTATTTTAAGGAGACAACAGTCTAAACCAGTAATTTAAAAACTCAGGTAAAATTTGCTGAGAAAGGAATGTCACTCACAAAATAACCTCAATGAGTGAACAACCTGACCGTATGCCCAATCACAAGGTAAGAAACTAATTTTCATGGGCCTCTGCTCAATTATTGTGAGCTGGCACTCTGTTGTCAGCTCTAAAGGTTAATGCAGTAATGAAAGATGACAATCTCTCCTAGGCGATTACTGAACGCCCAAGCAGGCATCCACTTTTTAATTTAAAGGTGCTCCAAGCAGCCTAAGGGTACCAGCTTTTCCCAGGGCTCAATCCCAGCCTGTGTACAGACAGAGGCTCCACTGCTCCAAAGTGTCAGGCACAGCTCACGTGCCCAGCATATGGCACAGCTCTAAATGCAATATTCTGCCCAAAACTGAGACAAAGCCTTTAAACCACCTGAACAGTTCATAAATGAACCCACTGTGATTTTTCAGAAGACAAAACTTTTGGGTATTTGCTCCTGCCTAATGTTGATCGGTATTTCCTGGAATCTCATTTAGCGTCTGTGAGATGCATTCAGGTAAATGGGGAATTAAATTATAAATTAATAATCACAATTCCAATTCCCTTTTTAAATAAACCTTTACAGGCTAATCTGATCTCATTGATGGCTGTCATGTCTTTATCTGGAGCTAATGTTCTCCAGGGACAGATCCAATACTGGAACAGACAGCACATCCAAACAAATGCTCCACTGGACACCCACAAACCACACACAGATACATTACATGGGATGGAGGAAACAGAGGAGGAGAGGGAGCACCACCCACTCACACTCTGGGCAATCTCAAACCCATCAAAGTCTTTATTATGCCATTCACAAATAAATGCATAATTAAACTATAACTAGCAGCAATAAACCAGAATTAAGGGTCTGTTCTGGCAGACATTTCAACTGCATCTTCATTCCTGCACCAAAACCACTGATCACCTCAGCCTCAAATAAAGCAGTGGTAATCTCACATCCCTAATATCTACAAGACAATTACTAAGTACTCCCAAGCAATTCATACAAGGCCAAAAATGACAGCAATGATAATTTTTAAAAGTCTCCTTTTGGGGTGAAAGGACTTCATAATTAAGAAATTATTTAATCCTGCTTTGACCACTTCTTGCAAGTCTTGGGTCATTTTTCAAATTATTTCTGCTGCTGAAATCCTGGAGAGACAGGCTGAAGATTAATTTCAAGGTTAGTTTCTATTAGCTTTAAGCAGATGAGGAGAGGGAAAGTTTAATAAGTGAAAGAGCATGAAGAGAGTGTAATCTTCACAGACTCCTCCAGAAAAATAAACTGTCATAAGCTTCCTGAAATGTCATAAGATATGACACTCAGAAGTGGTAACCAAACAAAAGGTATGAATTTTGTCACAGAAGGAGTTTAACTTGTAGCTTTTAGTAATGCCAAGATTTAGGGATGGGTAAACAGCAAGGTCTTATTTGGAAAGCAAACCAAAGGGAGATGATACACACTCAGTGATTGAGGAAGAGGTTTGAGAGAGCCAAAATACAGAGAATCAGTTTTGCTCCTACACATGCCTTTTTGATGTCATTGTGGTTAGTGCTTCTAAGTTCCTATCTTTCATAGGGAATATCTTCATTTGAATTTCACACAAAGAGGAAAAAAAGGACAACCTACTTTTTTCCAGAACCCATCATCGGTTTAGATTCCATCTTTGTCCTGATTCAATTGCAAGAGGAGAGTCAAAGATCAAACAGCAGGGATGATGTGTCCCACCATGATCTGAGGGCATGTTTAATCCCAGATCAGAAATATAAATCTGCATCTTTAATCATGCATAAAAAGTAATTATTAAATGTCTGAAAGATGCTAGAATTCAAGCCTCCTCATGACAGTGTTACAGACACACTGATGAAAGCAGAGAGAAGTATAAAAAGGAGATATTGTTTTAATGTTTCCTAGCTCCATGTAAAACAACAAACCAGTAGTTACTGCTGAAATGAAGAAACATTTAAACTTTTTTAAAATCTGTAAATGATCCAAGAAGCGAGCACTTTCAAGTTTTACATGTTTCTTTAAAAAAGCTAAGAGCAAGTTAAAGTCAATTAACTATTCATATTTCAAGCATTTAGCATCAATACATATTTTGCTGCCAAGATCACGTAAATGATACAGTGAGCCTGTTAAGAGCAAAGGTTAACACATCCACCTGCTGCATTGTGAGCAAGAAAAATTGCTGATAAAGAGTTTGGGAAAATGCAGTTGTGTTCCCCTCTTGGAAACAGGAACGAATCATGAGTGCCCTGCTTCCAGATCTCCCTGGATTAAGAGCTAATGAGATTTTCATTTTTAAGACTGGCATAGCAGCATGCAAATGTTGGAGCAAGAACAATTGAAAAATGATGAAGTATTAATTATTTTGAAGTCACTTGGTCTTTTGTTCTCAGAGACAGCAAGAAGTTTTGATTCAGAGAGAAAAGGTTCTTCATGGAGCACCAAAGGAATAGCTTCAGAAATGGTGAGCTATCCCTCGAGTGGCTGAACTAAAAAAAACGCTGTTATTTACAGAAGTACATTTTTCCTCATGATATTTCTCGCAAGTGAGTGGCTACTGAAGCCCACAATAGTGATAAGACACACTCGGGTAGCACCACCCTGACAGAAGAAAGAACTTTCCCATCATTAGAGCCGCATCCACAGGACTCATTCCATTATGGATGGTCATGGAGACCCTCTGCAACCCTCTTTGAGACTCATTAACACCTCCCAGATCACTTCACGTGTAGCAATAGCGAGTCTTGTTCTCAGCAACAAGCCCATAACTGTGTATGTCCAAAGCAACAAAAAGCTACTGAAGCTGTGTCACCTGAGATAATTCATTATCTGTCCAAAATCATTTGGGTTTTCATTATTAATTTTTTCAGCGATGTGAAAAACTTCTCTGCAATCCCAGTTCTAGGAAAGATAAAAAACCAAATTCAGTCTTCAAGCAAAACATTCCCAAAATTTCTAATTTTGAGGAGCAAAAAACTACGTACTGTAAGTGGTTTTTAATAAAACATTCAGACAAGGTTTCTGTGATAGCTGGGCACATTGGTAATTTTTTTGGAGGGGAAAAAACACTGAAAAATAAAGAGAAAGTTTAGGGGATATAGTGACATTTTATTACTTTGAGACACAACTTTAATGATTTCAACTGTGTCATTAACTACAAGATCCTTTATTCTTCAAATTAAAATGTTCATTTAAACAGAAATTAATTTTACTATATTTAGCAACTGGCAAGCATTTATTAACTTCACCACAGAAGGCTTTCAAATCCCACCCAAGGGAAAAAGATTAAGCTTAAGGTTAAACAAAGCAAATTCCTACCAGCTGCCCTTTAAACAAACTGAACAAAATAGATTGAAAAATAGAAAACTGACTGCAGGACACATAAATTTCAGTTTTAAATATTTTAAATTAATCTTTAGAGTAACAAAAAAGAAGCAGCAAAAGCAGTAGACTGCAAGAAGCAGCAGAGTAGAAACCACTTTTTTAAAAAGTGTTGGCAATCAGTGGTACCCTTTATGTTGCCTTCTACTATTGCTTACACTTATTTTTTTTAAATAGTGGAGGTAGATTGAGGGTAATGAAACAATCAGATTTAAAAGAGCCCACATTTCACACAATATTGCTTTTGTCATTCTGCTCTTAGGTCATGGTCAGAGAGGGAAACACTGCTCCCAGGATCTCTTTATGGTCTCAGTGGTCTCCCAAATGGAGTAATTACAGGCAGTTAAGCCTGACTGCAACACCACATTGAGGGGATGCATTTGCAGTCCCAGCTGACACAACAGGCTCATTCTGCTCTGCTTCAGCTGAGCTTTTCTAAGCCTCCCTCCCTTCTAAGCCTCCCCTCCTGCCAAACACAGCTCAAGGCTTACAAACAGAAGGGCTTGCAGACCTACATCTGAAAATTACACATACAGCAGAAGTGGACAATGGGATCTCAGATGGTATTACAACTCCACACTGCAGCTTCAATCAAGTGTGCTCAGGAGGAGAGAAATATCAGAAAACACCAAAGTGTGTGTTCTAAACCCCTCAGTAAAACAATATACAATTTCTCAGTTGTGAGGTTTGTTTGTTATCCCCTTTTCTTCTGTTAGAGCCAGGATTAAATAATACTTGAGAAACGTGGGTTTCGTGTTCGCACTCAGAGGTTTATTAATTCTCATCCACAGCACAGTCCTACAAGTTGTGAGTTCTAGCTAACAAGGTAGAAAATGGCTCTGTCTCTAACTCTTTCCAGTGTCTTTTAAGCACTAATGGTCCAATAACAAGATGACATCTATATTATTTTACCTTTTAATCCAATAACCAATCACCCACGGTCTGCAACTTGGATTTTTTTCACCCAATTACAATATACCACCCAAACCCACAAAGAAGGAGGTGAAACAAGAAGAACTTAGCCAACACCCTAAATCCTCCATCTTGCTTTATATATATTACTATATACTAAAACTTTAAAATCTAAGTTTTCCACCCTGTGATATCACACACTTCTATTCAAACTACACGCTCATAATCCCAGTGCTATCACTCAACTTTGGAAGCCTGTTCCACAGGCTCAGGTCACATGTCGTGCTTGCTTGAGGGTCAGTGCCTTTTAGCACAGAAAGCCTAAAATTCTCAGCTTCCAACGCTCCAAAACTCAGTGAGGATGGGTGTTTCAGCAACACAGGTGTGAACCTTTCATGGTCAAAGCAAAGGAGGATATTGAGATGTCACCCAGTCCCAGAACTTGCCCAACAGCTGCACTCCCAGTCTCCTCCCAGAGGTCAGCAGTACTCAAGAGCATCCACAGCCTGCAAATTCCTTTTAGGCAATTAAACTATCTGAAAAATGCATTAAAACACCAAATAGTTATGAAATTACAAAAGTCACACTTGTATATAATTATGTTACCCAGCTGGGCTTTTAAATAATCTCTCACTTTTAACTTCATGGTCTTCCTCACCCAGACTCCTCTGAGAAGCTGCAAATGCTTCACATACACCCTACAACTGTGTAGTTACATACTACAAGGATTTACATTACAAGATGAAATGTGACACTTTTCTTACATCCTCCTGCATCTAAGCTGTCGTGCTATAAACATACCTTTATACTGCCCAGCATGAGACTAATGATACAGAAAATAACAAAAAAATCAGATCAGGTGGAAAAACTTCCACGTTCAGGTTGTAAACTGTAACCTTTTACTATTTTATATTGGAAAAAGACACCAATTTCACTGCTATTTTACAAAAATCCACTAATTTTAGTGCAACTTTACTAGACCTTGAAAGGTTATGCTATTCTTAAATACAGCAATCGTCCAACAAAATATTGTCCTTTTGCTCATGAGCTTTATCTGCTGGTTGCAGATGATATCACATTCACTTTTTAAATAATATTTAAAGGTCAAACCAATAAGGCATAGAAAATGTTGAACATCTTGTACAATTCAAACAAGGCACTGCAGAAGCCACAGGGGGGTACTTGCTAAATGATCGAGCACTTTTTAACACATTTATTCAATGATTTCCAGGGACACAACATAATCCACTTCTGATGGAACCCCTTGGGAAGGGAAAACTCTGCTGAAAATTCATGAAAAACAGAGTTTCTTCCTCTGTTTTCAAACCAGATGAAGGAGAAGGTATAGCTCAGAATATATCTAAATTACTGTTTAGTATATGAAGATGCCCAAGCTAATTTTGAATTGCTTCAGGCAATAGGAAATTCCAGGTGAGGACGGTGACCAAGCTGGGAAACTCCATGGGGCAGATAAACCCCATTTGAACATCCCATGGGGAGATTCTTGGTGTGCTCTGAGCATCACTGCCCACACAGGCAGTGTCTGACACAGGATAAACCTTTTAGCTACACACCTAAGCAACTCAGTCTCGCTGGATAATTACAACTTGTCTCTGATTAGTATCAGTTTACCCCCGAGGAGCAGAAAAGAGACAGAAGAAAGGGTTCATTTTCCAGTTCTGACTAGCGCAATTTACCAACACAAACCTTGAGTCAGTCAGTATCAGGTGCTGCTCAGGATATTTAATCTACATGCAGAGGTAACAAGCGGGTAGATATTAAACTACAATCCTGTTCTTATTTGAGATTGTGTGCATCTTTTCTTACACTGTGAATTTGCCCAGGTTAGACCTTATGGGAGCACATAACCTGCTACTCCAAGAGTGTCCTTGAAGCTGCTCAGGGCTTTATCCACACCAGTATTTATGGTCTGCTATGCCATGTTCTAGGTGTTCAGGCTGCAACAGCAATCCCCAAAGCCATAAATCCTATGCAGATACACTTCTATGTGCACAAAGGGCATTATATATGCAGGGAAAAAAAACTTATAAGAAAGAGTGGCTCAAAGAGGTGTTTTGAAGCCATCACCTACCTGTGTAAAAAATAAGACTTTTCCTGTGACAAAATATTTACATCAGCTTTCTTTCTCCCTGCATGAATAACTGCTGCAACTTATAAGTCATTACCTGCAAAGTGCCAGATATTTCTCTGCTCTCACACACACAAAACACAAGAGAAGACGGAGGCACAGACCTGTGTTCCAAGAGAAGCTGCATCCTGTTAGAATGCCACGCAGGATGCTGAGCCTGCAGGAGAGGTGGATGTGCCAGCAGGACACTTCAGTGCTGACAAGAGGCAGCAGCCAAGCTCCTCTATCTTTTCAATGCTGAGTGGGTTTTGCCCCACCAGAACAACCAGTGTGAAGGGACAGCCTTGAGGCATCAACAGATTTTGACTGCCAAATCTTTTCTACCATGGTGGATTGAGCCCTTCTCCAGACCTGTGTAATTCTGAGCACCAACTCTTGTGCAAGGCACCAAATATGAGAGTGTTTAAGCACAGTTTTTTCCAAGCCTTCCTTTAAACTAAACAAATGCTTTTGGCACTGCTCAGAAATGCATTCACTTTCATTGGTAAGATAAAAAAGCCATCATGACAACGCAGTTGTGTTCCTTATTGAAAACTTACACATCGAGGAAAAAAGCAGAACATAGTAGAAAAAACCCAAAAACTTTTAAAGCAAAACTTGACTTACGCTGTTGGCACCACACTAACAAACATTTCAAAGCACACTTATATGCTGGATTTACTCTGTGGAATTCTGGGGACACCTGTGCTCATAACATGCATATGTATGTATATTATATATATAAATATTATAATAAATATTTACAATAACACAAATATTTATGAGAATTTGTATTATATCAATGTATTGACACAATTACATATAAAAATGCAAGTGATATTTATGCACTCAAATGCCATTACCAGAGTTTACTAACCAAAAGTTAACTTTAATGTGTCCCCTTGCTTCAGGGCAGAACTGTCTCCAGATAGACGGGTTTTAACACTTCCTTAAAAATCCCTCTAAGCAGGGTCTTTAAGAGTTTCTGTTGAGTAATATTTATCAGCTTTTGCAGACTCACCTTTATGTTTCTGGAGGATTCTGCTCTGAGTTTGATTGATGGAGTTAATTATTTTGCCAGCATTATCTCACAACTGCAGCACAACTTTCTGCTTAGCTTGTTGTTATCATGGATATTGAGTTGGTATTGACAGTCCAGACACCAAAAAAAAAAGGAATTTTCACATTCTCAGAATGTTAAAATATATGAAAAAAAAATTCCTGACTTATTCTTTGAGACAAATTCTCTTTTCTTTCAAAGAGATCTTGCATATTATATTTCTAGTAAATTTTAAAATAGACAAAACTCCACCTTAGAAAAAAAAACCTCATCAGAAATAGTTTAACCATGTATTTTTGTTAGCTTGCTTGGACTGGATGCTTGTGTGAGTGGAGATGTCCAGTGTCAAGGATATTTCACTCTGAAAACAAAGGTATTCTGTGATCTCCTTCAGTGAGTAACAGATCTATCTTCTATTTTAGACCTCAACTTCTTTCATCCAGATCCTCTTTTCAATCCCCAGCCTGAGCTCCACGTGCCCCCAGGAGCTGCCACACCACTAGTGTCACCAGCTCCTGCTACCAGCAAGGATCTCAAAAGCCACAGGAATAAAACAAGAGCTTTTCCAAAGACTAGGACTTGGCCAGTGGGAATCACAGGCCAAAGGTAATGAACCAGAACCCAGATTCAACTAAGGATGCACAGCACACATTTCAATAAGTGACTTACACCATTAGGTCAAAAGGTCTGAGAAAAATCAAGATAATCAACACAACATCATTTTGGAGGCATTTCTTCTGGGATCCAAAGGGTTGATCTACCCATGCATCAGATGCCACATGTAAGTGGCATGATCCAAACATATCTAAAGTAATTACAACTTCTGTTCAAAAATCAGTTTTAAGTGACCTGCACTGTTAGCTTTGCTGCGTGGTTGAATACAGCTGGTTGTTTCTTTTAATTTTGACATTTTAAGAAGTGCAGGGAGTGTCACTGGGATTAATTCCTCTTTGCAAGGTATCCCCAGAACAAATATCCAGTGCCTACATGAAGAATAATCTCAACTTTTATACTTTTAACCCCTAAATCAGTGGTGTTTACACAGACTCCACCCATTTTAAACAATTGAATACAGACCAGAATTTGCAATAAAAAGCATGCTTAATCCTGTGGCATACACTTCCTTAAAGCAGATATGTGAAGTTTTACAGAAGAGGTAGAAACAGATGAATATTTAAAATAAAAATCATGAGATGTACTTCAATGCTATTCTTTTTTGCCTTCCCTTTCACTACAAAATTTATAATCAAGATCTTTTCCTTGACAGGCTTATAGATATTAAAGATGGTATTAACAGCTACTTTGCAAAATAAGAAAATACATTAGTGAAAGAGCTTTTAATCTCTTGTTACTGTTAAACTTTTAATCCTGTTCTGGAGAAGTGACATTCCAAAAGAGAAACAGCATAACAAGACACCACTTCTGAAGAGGCAGAGAGAAAATACATGTTCTGATCAGCCACTCCTAGGCCCTTTGTCTGTTTCCACCTTTCAGGTGCTGAGGGTTTCTCAGTACTCTTGGAAGGAAGAGGCAACAACTGACTTGCAAATTTAATTTTCCAGGTGTTTGTCCCAGTTATCTTGACACAATGCAGATGTTGTCATCAGTAAGTTCTCTTGGTAAGTGCTCTCTGCCTGGCTTTGTCAATAAGATCAGAATATCTGTTAGAAACAGAGATGGCATTTTGACTTCTAGGAAGTTGTTTAATACGCCAATGAAATAAATTATATATTATTTCAATCTCTAAACACCTTTTCTCAAAAGGACAAGGTGAACATCATATTTCCTCAAGAGCTTTTCCGTAAACTGGATCTACTTTGTTACATTGATATTGTTCCAGTAATTCCCAAATGCTGCTAATGGTGATTTCAAATCACAGTCTAAAACAGATATTTGCATTAAGTTCATTACAAACAGCTCTGTTCTGAAGGAAGTGGGGTCTTTCATACACCAGAGCCAGCAAGGAAGTGAGAAAGAAGAACATATCTTTGGGATGATAGGCTATGCTTATGCACTTGGTCACTTCCACTTACAAAGCAGTGGAAATCTGCAGGGTTTTGTGTGTTTTACACCAATCTTGTAAGTAACCTGTGAGCTTCTCAGCAGAGGGTATAATAGCTCCTGCTAGTTTACATGATTTGAAAGTAACTAGAAAATTTTATAAAATAAATAGCAGCCTATTAAATACCAAACCAAAACATACTTAGGTCAAAGTGTACATAAAGTGCCAATCGTTAATGGCTGGCAGGCCCCTCTGAGGAAATTTCACTAAAAGCTTGCCTAGTTAATCTATTTTTTCCCAGGCATGATCAAGTAGCCAATTAAAGCACAGGGCTGAATGGACAAATCTCTCATCTGGTCAAGCTGCTCGTTTGTCCTAGTGGGAAAAAATTATGCTGAACTATTCTCTGAGGGCTTTTCTTTTTTCACCAACTACAACAAAACCACCAAAAACAAAACCCAGTGCGTTCGAAACATGAGTAACCAGACACGTTATCTTTCAGAAGCTGGGTAGAATGGGTAACAGGAAAATAAAAGTCCATGAATTTCTTAAACACATGGATTTCTTTCCTAAGCAGACATCAGACTGTCAGAGTTCTACCTCACAGCACTTCTCCCCTACCTGGCTCAATTTTTATTTCATGTCCTCATTGGAGGAAAAATTGTCCACTTTTTCTCTATTTCTCTGTTCTCAATTAGTATTCCCTGCCAAGTGAAAAGTATATAGACATGGGGGCAGTGATGGTGGTAGTGGTTATAGTTTTAAGTGTATTGACTTTTCAGTGAGCTTTGAGATGTGAGAATTGTGCTGCTGGTTCCAAATGCAAACGTTGACACTGAAGCTATGCAACTCAATTCACTTAAAACTGCACAGAAGCAAGGTTTACCTAGCCTTTTTCAGAAGCCCACACCACATACAAGTAAGTCATCATGCACTGTGCTGTGCCCAACTGATCCACTGCACAGGGCAGCACAAACACAGCTCCCTTTCTGAGTACTACTACCAACAGCAATTCTGTCAATTGTGCAATTTTCTTCCTAGAAATGATTTTACATGCAAATAATGCAGATGGCCTGAGTTGGCAAGTTCAGGGTTTTGTTGGGTTGTCAGTAGATGCCATTCCTTCTTACTACTTCAATAGGATTCTTTTGGTGGTTTTCCACTACAAACTGTATATTTAAAATGCCCCCACAATTTAGCTCTTGGTTATTGTGATCTGCTTAAGCAGCTGTTCCAGTGATGGTTTATACAGTAGCCAGTGAAAAGGGCATCTGGCTGGTAGACAAGGCCATCATTAACAACAGAATATGTGTCAGTGACAGTAAAATAACATTTATGTACCACCAGAGTTGATGAAATGAGTAATGGAATTCCTTTGCCTTTCAGAAAGGATGCTGTTACCACAACTACTTCTCAAATATATCCAGGCCCCACAGAGGCAATGAATTTGAGTTCTCCATGGTATGAGACCTTTTCAGGCAGAGTTCCTTTCTCCTTAAGATTTCACTACAACCACCATTAAGTTACATTTTATTACTTGCTCCCACACAGATACCCTGTTACCTAGAAAGACAAACTTAATTTTAAACATTTCCTCAAATATTTTGGGGGAGGGTTCTTTTTAATCTAAAAGACAAAAGAAAAACCAGAATGAAGTCCAACAAACCTAAACCTTGCAGTTATTTTTCTTCAGAAGCATTTTATAAACAAAACATATTCTACTTTATCTACAAGGTTTTGCAGTACAATGAGCAAAATGTAACCGCTCCATATGTTGAAGATGTTTTGGGCACACTCAAGTGACCTATTGGGTGTGCACAAGCAAACCTGACACCTCTGATGGGCAATCACAGGCAGTGAGGGCTTTGCACAACTGCTACACTTCCTTCCTACAAGCCTTAGGGTAATAAAAACCTGAAACAGTGCTTTGGTTTCATGAAATGTTAATTCACTAATGTACACTTTTTTGTAAGGGTTTTCAGACCATTCGTTGCACTGTAAGGATTTTGGTTTTCTTCTCTTTCATTCAAGATACTGTTTCTTGTAAAGTAAATTCTGTTGAAGTGACTGAGTTACAATTTTTTTTATAGCAACAATTTCATTGTTTCAGTCAAATCTACTGTGTGGTTAAACATCAGTGATTATTTGCACAATCTTTATAATGAAAGCGTCCTCAGTGTGCTGGCTGACTTTGCTTTGTGGGGCCCAATATATATATTAATCATGTAGCTAATCTAGTTCTCATCTGACCTTGATTTAGTAAAACCATAATATTGCAAAGAAAAAAGGTCTTCTGGAGGTATTTTATCAGACTTAGAAATCTTTATTGCTACCTACTTTTTCCCTTTGCAAAAGGATTGAAAGGTTACTGGATAATTTACTCATACTCTGCCTCTCACCTCCTCCTCCTCTCTGGTTATGAGTTTCAGTCAAACACTTCTTGTAGGGTTTTCCCTTCTCCCTGAGAATTTCAAATTAACTTTGGAAAAAACAGGTATTTTCATGGAGGTTTTTATTAAAAGAGTTTCAGGCAAGCACAAAGTAAGAACACTATGAAAGTATAAGTCTACATGACCAAGTCATAAACTGCTCCCATAACATTCCCTTGGCATGTTTAATATAAATACACAGGCTCTCACAATCTTGAAGATTTTTATAGTAAGAACATGGGGAAGGGAAATTTGCTCATTAATTAGAATACAAACACAAACATTCAAATGTGCCCTAATCTCTTTCCCATGAATATTTATAGCCTAACAAGCATCCTTTCAAAAGGAAAGGAGAGATGGGACCAGTTCACATGGGACACTAGCTCTCCTGGACTGCAGAATGAGTTCTTAAAAACCCTACATATAAAAAGATATGCAAAGATAATGACTGGTACTGGAGGGATTAGGTATGGAGTAGAGTGTTACTTAACCCCAAGTGTTTCAATTTAACCAAAATCCCCCAAATGAAGAGGCTGCAGAGATTGTAGGAGCAGCTCCAGCACCTTTCCTCCACCAGAGAAATTCAGCCTCCGTGCTAAGGCTTTATGTAACAGAGAGGAGCTGTTAAAACACTCTAAAAAACTGTTTCAAAGTAAGAGTTTTTTTGACCTTTCAGTGATGAATGCGAACTGAGAGATGCTGGGGCTCGCCCTCCCATGACGATAATCCTCTTGGAAACCCAACCAGTGCTCCTCCTTGCCTCAGGCAGGTGACAGTGGCAGTGATGACATGCGGTGTCACGCTATCAAAGTTGGACAGCTCCAGCTTGGCACTGGAGGGCAATCTTTAGGCTTGCATCACTGCAGTGCAACCCCTGTGTATTCCAAATGATCCATATTCCACAGAAGTTTATCCTTTATTAAGTACACCGTGGGTACTGCTTTCCCTTACAACTCTGTGCCAGTTTGCCTGGTTGATCTGCCATCTACACACACAAAAGCTGCAGGGGGGATGCTAAAGGCACCATTGAAAAACGGACTAGGGAAAGGTGCCAGTGTAAAGACAAGGCTGCAATGGAAGTTGTACCTGTCTACACACTTGGAAGAAAACCCAAAGCACACAATAAAAGAATTACATTTTCATATGGCAGCCTTAGGGTCCAGGTGAACCATATCCCCAGGAATATTGGGCTTGATAATCTTTATCTCAGCATAAACTGAAATGATGTGTGCTCAGAAGCCATGGGATAAACTGCTCTGAATGTGAGTGGAAAAGAAGGTCAAAGAAGGAAGAGCAACACAGAGAACCAAAGGAGAATATAGCAAATTTGGGTCAGAAGGCCCAGATAATTCATGATGATGTGTCAGTCAAGATCCGGTTGCAGTAGATGACATTAACATTTGTCCTTCTCTCACAATACCCAGATCTCTACCTTCCACTGTGGTGAAGATCTTACCAAGACAGGCTTCAGCCTGAGCTACAACCCAAGCTTAATGACTGCAGTCTACAGTGAAGCAAACACACATTCAATTAAAAAAATCTATTTCTGAGGAAACACTGCTGGTTTCCATGCTTCCAGTACCTACACATTTTTTAATGTCTCTTCTCCTTGCAGTAGAAAAAGTGCTACTAAACACAACCACTGCTTCAGTCTGCTGCTTTCAGGAGCCTCAAAACAAATGGAGACAGAGAGCAAAGACACTTTTCAGCACATGATCCTGATCATGAAACTGGACCTACAGAAACCAGGAGGGGCAAAAGCAGCACTGAATACAGTGTCATTCAAATGCTGTTATTACTTGCATTTCTATTTAGCACTATGTACACATCAAAGAACAAAATCATTTTTATTGTATCTACAAGCAAACACATTCCCCATTTCATTTTTCCTGCATCTATGGTACTTTTAACTTCTAATACATATTTACATGGGTAATTAAGCATAGCGGATTAAAAGATATTTTAAAATGGTAATTATCAACTGGAATTATTCCCAGAAGTAATTTCTAAAATCTGGGGCACTGCATTTCACTAAGTTTCAGTACTATTATATGGTTTCTTGCCTTTTTTTTTTTCCCTAGCTAAATGTGCATCACAAGACTACTTGATCCAGATGAAATTGCATGATAAACACAAACTGTGGTTTTTCCCAACTTGTACTGATTCTCTAGCAGTTTCAGAGAAAAATCTGACAATGCAGCTAAGACTGCAAACATCTAAGTAAGAGACTTCCTGCAGGTTGGAAAGAGAAAGCCAAGAAGCACAACACTTGCTCCAAGATAATGCACAATGGAACAGCACAGCCATAAATTATTCTAAAACACTGGGAGCTCAAATTTCCTTGTTCACATGCACAGGAACAGCCTCTTCCTTCTCTAAAACTGAATACCAGTACTGGAGCTGAAACTTGACATTCAAATTTCAGACAAAAAGAAAAGTATCTCTTGTTTCACCTATGCATCCTAAAATAGTCAGTCTCTTCTTCAATAACATGTTTTAATGATCAAATTTCACTTAAAAGTCATGCAAGTCTTGTCCCAAAGTTCTAATATTAATAATAAACCAAATTTAGAAGTTCCCCAGCAAGATGGGATGAAGGCATCACACTTTAACAAGTCAGCAATGACCACAAAGCATAAATCAAATTTACACCACCACATCCATATAGCAGTCAATAAACAGAATTGAGCAGACAGGTGGATTCTTTTTTTTGAAGGGTCTTGGAAAAAACCTTTGCTGGTAGGGGCAAGCACTCAAGTGATGAACTCCAAAAGACTAATTAAACCAGATTTTCTTTGTAAATGCTAGTCCTCTCAGCCTGGTAAGTTTGTGATGCAAGATGCTTTCTATCCCAGAATAAAAAGTGACCTCAGACAAGCCTGAGGATTTTACAGGTCCTACAGTCAAGGGAAAGTCACAGAAGAAACAGAAATAAAGAACTACAGGGAGACAAAGGTTTGGAGTTCCTCTGTGGTCACTTCCCTCTTAACACCTCCTTGGTAAACACCAAGTAAATCTTATCACCCCAGAATCCTCCTACCAATCTGATATAATACGGCATGTAAAGCTTTAGCTTTATCAATTAAAATTTAGTTTGCCCTCGTTGAGCAAATGAGGAGTTTCAGAGTGGAAATGTACACTTCACCTTCATTACAGGTATCACAGCATTTGCCCTTTACTATAGGATAATAAGTCCTAATTTTAAGAAGATTCTCCTGAGAAATAACCAGTTTACATCTCTATAGTTTGGAGTAGCCTGCTGATATTTCATCTTGAATCATCCTATAGGACAATTTCTCTTCATGCTGTGAGTTCCTTTTCATGTTCAAAAGTTTTTTATTTAAAAAAAAATCTTTTCCTTCTTCCCCAAAAACATGCGTATAAAACAGTCTTTAACTGCATAATCTTATTCCTTTCTTAAAAAAAATTGCCACCTAGGTAAATGGTTTCAATTAAAAATAAGAGATGCAGCTATTGCTGAAGCCATCACAATTTTGTAATGGCCTAAACTCTAGTGCTTGACTGAGCAATCTCATTAATATTTCTATGTATGCTTTTGCATGCAAGACCACTCTATGTTTACTTCAAACTTCTTGATAAATACATATTTTTGGCACACACATATTATCAATAATTATAGTCAACCACCATCTCTCCAGTCTATATAGTTTATTAAAAATTACATAAGTATATAAATCAATCTCTTAGTAATTTCTAACCTCATAATAATTAGAAGTGGCTAAAGATCAGCTTACCCAAAAGTTATCCAATTTTATCCCCAGACTTTTGCACATTTGAAGGTTGGGCAGAGAACCAACTATCAGCTTTCTCTCAGAACTATTTCTTCCTTCATTCTGATAGTAATCTATGAAGAGTAGCCCTAGGAGAATCATTAGCTGTGGGCCCAGCTGTATTAGGAAAAGCATCAAAACCAAGAGGAATCTCCAACAAAACTTCCAAAATTGGTTCAGTTTACACTGTTCCCATGTGAAACATCATCAGTGTCCCATGCAGGGCTTTCTCACAGCAGCCCATCCTCCTGCCAATCTTTCCCAAGATGGTCTATTGTACTACTCACTACCAGAGGAAAAAAATAAAGCGGCAAACATTAGTTTAATAATGCAGATTTAGAGATATATCTCTGCACACTGTCTCCTTTCTCCCCAAGACCCTTCAGCTGTTAATCCTTTTTTTTTTTTTTAGATTATACTTTTTCCAAGAAAATGCTGTAAGTTTATGTATCCTAACTTTAACTGGTCACTAGGTACAACCACCATAACAAACCATCCCTGCAAACCTGCCTTGGAGACTTACTCTGCAGCCACAGGGATGAAGAATTTCCTTCGCAGAATTCCCACAGGCCAGGATTTAGACCCAAGCATCTGCTTTTGTTATCACAGCTCTCTGTACGAAACATTTCTATCTGAACACGTGTGCTCCTGCTATTTCAAAGTCATTGACAGCTGGGTGGTTCACTATTTCTCTGGTTAAATTATATTTACCCAAACAAAGAAGTATGATCCATTTTGAATAAGGCACGCTCTTTCCAGGCACCATCGTGATGGATTCATACCTTTTTTCCTCATGACATTTTAAAAATATTATGGCATACTACATACTAGAAGGACTTTTTTTATGTCTAGCAAATTAATTGCTTGTTAATTATTTTTGCTCTTTCATCAAGCTGTTTTTTTGGTTGCTTTTTCAGATGAATCATATAATTCCAGCATTGATCAGATGAAGCAGATTTTAAGCAGCATTAAAATACCACCCCTACTTCTGTGCTTTATGAGCTACCATGAGTGTGCATACTGACTACTTATATTCTATACTGACACCACAGCCTGGTCCAAAGCAGCTATTTTGATGCATTTTTCACTGCAGGTTCAATTATTTTCCACATTTTCTTGGTGTCAAAAATATACTGCAACCAATTTTCTTAATGTTAAATAGTTCTAAAAGAACAGAGAAAGATCTGATTAGATGTTCCTTGATATACCCCGTGTTAGCAACATAAATGCTTTAACACTTCATTCTCAAAATTCAGCTGATAGAAACATCTTTCATAATTATCTCTAAAAATCAATTTTAAAAGTTATCTGATGTTATTTTAAGTTACCGGCAAGAAGATACATCAAAAGGTTGTATTTACCCTTGAGGTCAGAGCCTTAAAGGACACCTGAAAAAATCTCAGCAGTAAATGTCTGTAGATGCAGTCATTTATATTTTGCTGTGGGCAAAGGGGTCGTGCGGTTTCTAACAAATCAATGCAAGCCGAACCAAAATTAGCAAATTGTCTGATCTGACAAAACCAAGTTGAACAGTCGCCTTCAGGAGGAGAGAGCTAGCAAAGCTAATAATGCAATTTACTCTGCTGCTAACAATCAGTTGTGGCATAATGGTAGGACTCCAACTTAGAGGTCTTTCCAACCTAAAATGATTTCATGGCTCTACAGTGTACAAGGTCTGCTTAAAACAAAATATTATAAAATTTTAAAAACACTTTTAAGTCTCTCTTTTGCTGCATGCTCCTCTCACTGGTTGGTTTTGTTTCTTTTTTGGGTTTTTTTGGTTGGTTGGCTCAGTTTAGATTTGGAGTATTAGGGGGTTTTTTTGTTTGCTTTGTTGGTGGTGTTTTTTTTAACTGGACCACTGAGTCAGCTCTATTTTAAGAGCAATCCCAGCACCTTATAGAGCAATTCACCTGGAGCTGGGTGTGACCATTTGCCTGGAGCTGCAAGATCAGGAAAACCACCAGTGTGACCTTGATATCATTTCTACTTGAAGAAGTGTCAACAGGCACTGAGATTCCTCCCCTTAAACTATTCCCTTTTGTGCAGAAACTCTCCACGGCAGGAAGTTACACTCCTCCTGATCTGGATTCCTGAAGCAGCCAAGGGCACTGGCATACAAGCACAGCAGCCTCAGGGGAGTCCTAAGGAGCAGAAAACATGATGAAGCTTTCCATGTTTTATTCCACAATAGAACAGCTGCAAAAGCAGAGGAGAGACCACTGCTATATATCATTCAGAAATAACATAATCCAGACTGCTTTGTGAAAAAAGTATAATGCACATATGCTTCTTGAATGATAATAATCTATTTTTCTGTTTAAAGTTTGCTGTGAACCCAAAGTGCTCTTTCTACCAATACAGTACCCACCACTTTTCATGCACACATTATAGATGCAGCAGATGAACATAAGTTACGTTTAATAGGCCATAAGCAATGTTATTTTTGTTTAAAAATGTACTGCATGCTATTCTCCATCTCCTTTCCTGACTTTTCACTTGCAGATACAACTCCTGATATTTATATCAATATTTAAGATAATGGAAGTGTCAGGCACAAGTGCATTATACCTGCTGTCAACAGGCTAAGCTGTGGACCAGGTTATTGTTTGTCTGATTAAAAGCAAGATGAATACATGCACCAGAATAACCTATTCATTTCTTACAATTCCATATCACCAGGGCTGTTCTTCAACCTGTCAGATGAAGTGCACATTAAATATTAGCAGATTTAAATCTAATATGTTAGGAGTTTCTTTTTATGCTTTTAGTAGAGTTTGCTTCAGCTCATTACACACATCAACACAAGAAACTGTGAGGTATATTGCTATATATAATGAACATATTCTCCCCCACATAGAATGCTAATCTACTCTCAGGATTAAAAACTCTTAGATAACATAATATAGAGGCACTGTTTTATTTTCTACTTCCCCTGTCCCCCCACAAGATGTGCTACAAGCCCCTACCCCAAGAAACTCTCAATTTGTCAAAAATCAGATGGTCCTCTCAATACCTTTTCAGGTTTTCCCCTGCCAAATTCAATTAAAAAAGAATTTTTATGCTTATTGGCATTTCAGACCTCATAAAAACGCAGTCAAAGAGGAAAAACACTTATCTACCACTAATATCTGGGTCATCAAACTAGGTTACAAAGAGAAGGTTCCTTTTGATATGTTGTTGGAGCAGCACTGAGAGATACAATCCTAAAGCTGACAGCGGGAAAATAGCCCAACCCTAAAAAGACTGGGCTGAATTCTGCTTTGGCATAACAAGAGCATATCAGTAGATAAAATAATTAGCTTAAGTATAGAATACAAGAAATAAAAGTTGTTTTTTTGGTACACATAGAGAACCACAAATCAGTGGACTCAGTGCTCTCACACACACAGCAAGAGACTTCTCACACCCTGTGCTCTGATGTCCCTCACAGAAAACCCCATCCCAAGGGCAGGGACAATTGACCTACTCCTCAAGTAGACCATTTAATCCATGATATTTCCAGTCAAACATATTTGAGTAAACTGGCTAAAGAAACATAGTGATTCAGCAACTGATTTCCAACCAGATTTTTTAGCACTCCGCAGGGATACAGCACAAACCAAATATTTGAGAGTACTGCAATAATGATTTTTCTTTTTCTCTCTATGTGCAACATCAGAGCTATGAGCTAGCAAATGTCAAAGTTTTATTATAAATGTACTGAAGCATTTTGCTTAGGACTTAATTCGAGCTGCAAAATTCAAAACAGACTTAAGATTTTGGGTAATCAGAGTCAAGTTATAAAGCAACCACCCAAATAATTCCCAGCCCTAGGTATGGCTCTGTGTGCATGCCTGCTCTTCTTGATACCTGGCCATCAGTCAATAAATCATACAGATACACAGAAGTTACACTACTGCATAAAAAAAAATTCTCATAATGAACAAAACCAAGCTGACAACCACAACATAAACAGCAATCTCTCTGTAGGTTCTGTTCAGTCCATATCAGTATGGAAGGGGAAGGGGGTGGGCAGTCTACTTATCTCTTGGCACTTCTTTTCACTCACCATAACAAAGGAAATTACTTTCTCTAAATGAAGCCAAAGTTTCAAAGCCAGAAGTAGCTGCTGCCAGGATCTTGACCTGGCCAAATCCAAAGTAGTGGTCTTAAATCAAGGAGGGGTCTAGTCCTTGGTTTATGGCTCACGTCCATCCTTCTCAGCCGTGCCCTGACACATCTCTAGATTCACAAAAGGGATCATTACAACACACATGCCAGAAAATAGATGGCAGAGCACTGCTGGTGCTGCAGTAACTGGAAGAATGTTCTCTATTGCTCAGCTGCAGAATAATGTTATTTTTAGACAGAAATAAATCCAGCCATCACTGAAAATGGAATCTATGAAAAATGCTGAACCTCTGGTTTGTTTTATTAAATCAAATCCAATAGGAGGTCATGCATTAAGATGCAGATTTCCTGCAAAATACCTCTGTGCAGAAGCACTGAGTAATGAATGTCTACTCTTATTCTCAGTATGCGGTTCTGGCACAATATTCATGAGTGCTGATTGCTTATTCATCTGATTTTTAAGATGGAACTGTAGGATCACATCCTGGCATTCCTTCTAAGCACAAAAGCAGAGAGATTTCAAAAGGCTTTCAAATCCAGAGGAGGTTGTCCCCTGAAAAATGAGGCCTTACTCTTACTGTGTTTAAACCTTACTTTGTAGACAAATAGGAAGAACACCTTTCACTGATATGTAAAAACACATATAAACCGAGAATTTATTCTCAATCTAGCTGATAATTGAACAGTCATTATTATTAGCATAAATTAACTAACACAGAAAGAAGAACAAGAAAAAAGTGTGCATTTAAAAATATTTACCTTTCTGGTGTTAGCTTGCCCTGCTCCTCTGAGCCCTTCAGCCAGGAGTTACATTCTGGCCTTGATATGGTTGCAGAGCTGCCATCATCACTAGTTCTTGGCTGAGGGGAATAAGATGCTCATGGGTGATGGCTTCTTCTTTCTGACTCTGGGATGAGCTCAGGGCAGGTTTGGGTTTTTTTTAATATAGGTTTGCTAACAACTCATTTTTTCTCCATCAGTTTGCAGCTTCACATGACACCCAGATTTATTACATGAGACACTCCATGGATGTTAGGAGCTATTGTTTTGTTCTTAAAGCAAATTTTTCCCAGGTCTGGGGGGGGTCACATCTCTTTGCATGACCATGGCCAAGTCACAGACCCCATGGCCCCTTATGCCTGTGCATCTCCAAGTACCTCCTGTCTGTCCACTTTCCTCCACCTTTGTTACCTCACCTGACCTGGATTTCTTTATGTTATGTCCTTTGTGAGCCCCAAATGTGACAAAACCATAGTGGCACCATACAAGGGCTACAGGCTTGCACCATTTGTACTGCCTTCTCTCAGCTGCAGGACACAGGTTAAACCAGGAGGGACAAAGCACAGAAAAGAAGGGCTGGAAGTAACTTCACAATACAGTTTTCCAAGGCCAATGCCTTCAAGCCATTTCACATAATACAAACATGGTGCACAAAGAGCTACAAATCAGCTTTCCACAACAGCAACAACACTGATGGAGTCAAACAGCATCCTTGTGCTTGGATTTAATTAAACCAGTATCTCATTGCCAGACTCTCATTTGCTGTACAACAAAATAACCAATAAGCAGATCTGTTTTAATCTTTCAAATCAAAACTACAGCCTCAATACTCCAGTATGATCCTGCCAAACCTTTGTTTCACTGCTAGTGTGACCAGCACAACGTCAAAATGTATCCACTGTAAGAAACACCCTCCATAAAGAAAGATTGTTTTATTATGCATTCAGCAAGATGAGTACAGCATATTTTACTAGTAGAGATTTCACTATTTGAACAACAAGGAGTGGAATGAACAGCAACACACACTCCACTGCACAGAGGCCTTGGGGCTGTTCAGCGTCTCACTTATCAGTGATGCTCAGATGATTTCCAGCAGCGTGACACAGACTCCCTCCTTCGTGTAACACATCTGCATTCTAATGTACTATACATATTTAAAGTGCACCATTCAGATGAGGCACCTTTGTTATAGATAACTATAGATAAATGAGACTGAGCTCTATAGAGGGGAAGCTCCTGCACTTTTGTCACAGTTTGTGACAAAGAATGTTAAGTGACAAAAGCAAAACTTCTGCTTTAAAACCTGTGAACCAGCATGAAATAGGAGTAACCATAATAGAAATGAAACAGAGTTGATAAAGATTAGTGGTGTAGTTAAGAAAACTGAAGTTCCTTTCAATGGAGAAAAGACAGTAGTAACATATCTGCCACATTTTCTAGTGATGAAATATTATACACTTCTTTCCTGCATACTAAATGGAAACCAGAGATATGAGTAGACCTAGGTAAATCTCATTCTTTCATAAGGGTGTTGGCGTTTTTTAGACAGTATTTTTATTATTTCTTCTCAGCCTTTCCTACGTTTTGCTATCTCTCTCTTGATCTTGATTCCAGAAAAAAATTTAGAGGCCAGTAAAACTCTATTTACCCCAGTACTACCATGCTGCATTGAATGCCAACCCCAGCAAGGATCAAGCAAGAGCTTAAATTGACATAATTAACTTCCCATCCAAATCCTTTAAGGTGCACAGTTGATAGTGCAGCACAGTTTGAACAGCAAAGAGGTTAATGGGACATTTCTAATTCACATCCACATACCAACCTGGAAGTTATATGCTCCAAGACTGCCCACATTCTCATTTTTAGCTCACTTAAGCTTTATAGACAGCCTCATATGACAGTCCATTACACTACCATGTATGATATATTCAGGGTCAGTGCAGTATTTTGGGCTATGATGTAAAATCTTTTCAGTTCGAGGACACTAAAAGGTATCATAATCTTGTTTAATCTTCAGATGTTCTATCCTTTGTCAGGTGAAGAAGTTGGCAGCATTTAATTAAGTCTTCTTAACATCATATTTTCTGTTATCATAGAGCAGGATACAGCAGTGGAATATCTTTCACACATAATGCTGCAGGTTGCACAACCTCAGCCCCCAAAGTCTGTTGGCAATTTTTGCCCTGGCAATAGATCTGCCCCCTCCAGGTCAGCCTGAGAAGTCTGAGCAAGTGGGGCTCAAAATTTAACCTAATTGGAAAGTGAACTCATAGAATACTTGGTTTTTAGTGATGGTCAGCTTTCAGATTTCACCCAGGTTTTATCTCATGTGCCTTGCACACACAGAGGCCACAGGATTTGTTAGAGAAAGAGCTGGGTGCTCCTATTCAAAAATGCACGGTTACACAGCTGTCTCCTTCCCCCATCCTCTTCCAGCTCCAAGAGCTGATGTGTCCTAGTGGTACTCAGCCTGTGCTTAAATCTCATCATTTACAATTGTCCTGATGAAGAAAGTAAACACCACACTGCTCCAGTTAGAGGGCAGCTCCAGGCCCTGGCATGGGGACACCCCCTGACACTGCTGCAGCGCTGGGTACCGCAGGTGCCTGCAGGGGACAGCTCTAGGGACACCTCACATGGCAGGACACAGAGTGCTCCCATCCCTCCTGGGATGGAACATTTGGGGCTTGGACATGTGAGACAGCCTGAGCAGAGGGCTGCTGAAGCATGGAAAAGAGGATCCCTGTTAAGCAGGGCTGGCTGAAGACAGGCAGTGCCTTGAACACTGAGAAATGGCTGGGTTGGCACTAAAGCTACAGAACAATCATGTTCAATGGTGTGTGGAAAGGTTATTGGCAACAGGGAGGGGTGAAATTCCACACAACTCATAAGATGACATCTAGAGTCTCCATCCTGGCTTCCACAGCTCCCAAAATCACCCTAGTGTCATTCACTGGAGTACTAACAAGTATTTCAAAAGAAATTACAGGTTTCACATCCATGCAAAAACCAACGTTGGGCCATCACTAGATGTTGCACTAAAGCAACAGTTTCTCATGGGACTCAGTTTCTCATGCAGAAAAAGCCAATTCTTTATTCACATAACTTTTATACACTTTTCAAAGACTTGGTGTTCGACTCCAATTAGCTACTAGTTTTCTTGCCACTCAATTCGCTGATTAGAAGATGTTTGTGCGTGTAGGTGTTAAGACTCTCTCTATCCACAGGTGTTTAGATTTTTGTCTTTGTGAATTCTCATGGGACAGATATTTCATCATTCCAGGTGCAACTTTTTCTCTACAAGAATAGGTTGTCATGCAAACTGATTCTCATTCTTAATATTCTTTCACATGGGAACTTAGCTAGTTTCTTAGCTGCACTTAGAAGTAGTAACAGGCCTAAGCCCTGATTTTACAAAGATTTTCTTTTATTAGATGCCTACCTGTATGCAGCATTACGGGGGCTTCTCTGTGCATGTGTGCACGTCAAGTGAAATCTAAATGTTCAGAATTTTAGACTGCTAGAAGTGTAATACAGGTTTGCTCACATAAAATCAGTAAAAGAGTGTTAAAGTACTCATTAAATCATCTTCACCAATTAAAAATTAGACTGTTCTGATAGGTCTGATTTGTATTCTGTGTTTTGCACAATTACTCAAGCCTTTGAAAAGACATAATGAGAAAAATTACTGACAAAGAAGAAAATGCAGCAAATGTAAATGACATTATCTTCACCTAATTTAATCAGTCATTCCCAGGCAAGAAAAATAGCTAAATAAATTCATCCTCTGCTTTTATTTTAACTATTATTTCCCATTGAGTTTTAGGACCAAAAACCTTACTAAAAGCCTAAAAGCACTTCAGAATATTTGAATGCTATTCATTTAAAACAGAGCATCCAAATAAGGGGAAAACTAAGCTGTACTACAAGACGTAACCAATATGAAAGCATGATAAACCCTAATTGAAACACATTGCACGTATTATAAACAATGTCCTTTATATTGTTTTAAAAATCAGCTTCAGGTCTAAGAGCAAAGGAAGTCGGGTGAGTGCATGATTGGTTTCAGCTGTATTTAGGGCAGAAGTTCAGCACATGCTGGTTGCTCTTCTGAGCCTGTCCAACTCCATGGCACCAGACATGGGACCTCTGCACCTTCTTGTCCTTCCTCCAGTGGGCAACATTCTAAGCCTTCAAAAGGCATGTAAGAGTGTAGGACCAACAGCAGCTGCCAGTCCCCTTTTCTCCTGCATTCAAGTTCTACTCTCTGACACAAAGTAAAGCATTCAGAAAGGTTCTGGGCAAGCCCAGAGTTTTTCAGTAAGTTTCAGAAGATGATGCCCTATTTGAGGTGTATCCTTGTGGTCCACCTAGTCCTCCTTTATATGCATGGTCTCATCATTGCATACTACATTCCCATATTTTTGTCAATGGAGATCAAAGCTATTTTACTAAAGTATTTGAAGAAAGCATTTCTTCAATTTCAAACCAGTTTTAGAAGCTTCAGGTAATTGACCAGGTTAATTGTACAATTGCAAGGAGAAATTTAATACAACACATGCCAATTCATAATATACTTTCTTATCAACAGCTGCAGCTGTAAAAAACTTTAGATTTTTGTTAAGAAAGCTAAAAATCTTGTAGGCTATACAAGTTTGAGGTGCTTGTCTGTCTTCCAGTGGAAGAGTACGTTTAGTAAGGTGCAGACAAAGGGTGTCCTGTTCTTCCTTTCTTCATAAATGACAAATAACTACATCACTTTTTTTTTTTACCTCTGAAGTAATTCCCTGTAACCTCATCAGTTGCTTTACAACCTCTTCAAAATCTAAAAAAAAAAAAAATCACAGCAACAGACCAAAATTGGGGTGCTAAGTTGGCAGCCACCTTCCTGCATGGCCCACCTCTGTGCCAGAGACATCCCACCTGACCCACCTGCAAATCCCCTCTCACATTCCCTCACGTGGTGCCTGCAGCCCTCCACAGCAAGGCAAACCACAGCAGGAGTTCATTACCACACTACCCAGACTGAAAACTGCTGCTCTTCAGGACCTGATTCATTAGCTGAGCAGACATCCCCACCCCGGGGTCAGAAACATTCATCAAAACGATGGAGCAAATGGCTGGGGACAGCAACAGCATCTGTTGTCAGGTCTGATCCTCATCCCCTCCCCGTGTGTCTCAGAGGCTGGATTCTCCAATAGGGTTTAGGTTAAACCAGAAAATATCTTTGTGCCTACAACATCACAGCCAAGTCACCAGTTTCCAAAAGGGCTGTTTGAGTTGCTGAGCAAAATTAGAAACCAAACCACTGAAATTTATGTTCATGCCCCTCTCCATTTTTCTAATGTTACACCAAAAACAACAAAATATTTGAGGTGACTCCTAGACACTGACTATTAGAAACCAGGTCTCTGCAATAAAGCTCCATTTAAATACACACTAAAGAACACACATTAAAATAGCTTAATCTGATAGTAGGAGGGAACAGCAAGAAAGTTCAGAAGGACAGTAATTGAGGGTAGGCATGTCTGCTTTGAAATCATACACTTTCAAGCACTGCGATCAAATACACTCAGCGACAAGAAAATGAAGTGTTATTTCAGTTTGAAGATCAAATATTCTAAGATGAGGTGACTTCAGCACCTTAATGAACTAGCTAGTTACCTGAAATTTACTTAGAAAGGCACCAGTTTGCTGTCAGAAGCAGCCCATAGAAATCGCCACATAGACTTCAGCCTAGCATTTAATACTCCTTTTAGCCCTTACTAGAACTGGAGGTAGGCTTTTATCTGAATGTGGTTGACTGGAAAATAAAACAGAAGAATAAGAAATAAGATACTAGAGTGAGGAATTCTTTTGCAGATGTATTAGGGTTTGGCCTTCAGCATAAAGATTCTAGTGTATTTTCCTTAGGGGAGCAGAACTGCCCATATTAACATCACACACACCTGATTTTGCAGGGGAAAAAGAATTGCAGATAATTCCTACAGCTCAGAGAACCTGAATTTTGCTGATTAAATTCTGTTAAAGACTCATTCCCCTCAAAGGCCACTAAGGTCTCTTGCAAAGCTTGAAATGCAGTTAAGTGAATTTTTATATGCTTCTATATATAAAGACTGTATTTTTCCAGGAAAAAGAGTCTTTGATTTTATCTAAAAATTGTTTCTGAATTTGTTCAATTGCTTTGCAGGAAGTATTTCCCCAGAATCACTGGTTCTCCTGGCTGAACTCATTCCAACAGTTTTTTCCCCCCAACAAGATAACAAGTTTATGGGGGATTGCCTGCAGGTAATACTATAGGATGCATGAGCTTTAACTTTCCCAAATGGATGACATTTATATCCCTGAAAGCCCTCATTTTTAAATCATTCAACTAAAAGGCCAATTCCACATAATTGGTAACCTTGTATAGTGCTGGGATGCCTCAACTTTACACTGTTATCTGTGAATCTGTTCAAAATATTGTCAGAGGGGGAAAAACCTTGATTGTGTCCAGCTGCTACTTTGTAAAGACACCTCTACATGCAAGGAAGCTCCACAGCCAGCAGACTGACTGAGCAAAGTATTTTAGAACATACTTTTTAAGATGATTTAGATCTTTCCAGGGTACCAAATGCCCACTTTTAGGTCAAATTTCTTGATTCCTTTGCTTGTAGGAAAATACCACCTAGCAAAGATGTTTATGATGGTAGAAGGTTTGCCCAGTGTTGCCTTGCTGCTTAGGTAAGTGCCAGCTGCCTCAGAGGCCTGGGTTTTGCAAACAAACAACAACAACAAAAATAAAGGAACTCATCAATAGAAAAACCTAATTCAGCAATTTCATGAAAAGTCAGTTTGGCCCTCTTGTCCAGTTACTTATTTTGGCCAAGGCTGAATACCAGATTCCAGCTTAATAAAACAGGATTGAATCCATATTTTTTTAATGTTTGAGTGAAATGAAAAGTCAGGAGCTGGGACTAAAAGGTTCATAGAACATAATGATACAAGAGGTAAATTCCACGATGTGCAAACTTTAGCAATTTTACCTAGTGCAAGTCAGAGTATTCAGAGAATGAAGCAATAGCACAAACATTGAGTAAAAACAAATATTCCAGACTACTTGATGTTTTTAAGAGATCTAAGTATGTAATATCTACCAGCCACAAAAACCTCAGAGTACAAACAGATCACACAGCAGTGGGAGATCAAACACTGGTGCACATGACAGAAGGAGTCTTCCAGAGAATGGGAATTTCAGCAACCTCTCTCTCAAGTATCTGAGATACATTACTTTCTTAATTTATGGTATTCAGTCCTTTATCGTCCTGTTTTCAGCCTTTCATATTTTTTCTCAGAATTAAGGTTTTGTCTCCTAAAACCATCTTTAACACTGCAGCCAGTGCTGCTTGCACTCTCTCCCACTCACTGAAGCTGCAAGGGATAAATGAGTTCATCCAATATGTAGGAGATAGCTTTAATAAAAAAATATAATCTAAGTCACAGTGACTCTTTTTTGAGAGTCTGATAAATACACCCATGAGTGACAAGGTGAACATTTGGCTGCTGTTCTTGATTTATAGAAGATACTTTCACAAGATCAGGATTGATGGGAAAAGAGAAGCAAATGATTACATAAAACAATTACACAAGCAATAAATAATAATAAAATACTGGTATGGTGCTATTTTTAGCAGTAGAAATAAAGCTTTGGTTTGAATAACTATAAATACAAAGTACATCCTTAAGGAAAACTCATCTCCTGCTACCCTCCTTGCATTGTCACATGCAACAATAGCTCTGACTGCTTGCACAGTCCCTCCCCACAAACCCTGTTCACAGTCCTCCCAGTCAAGTATGTGTAAGTTCTCCTATAATTACTCCTGGTTTTATTTGGTCTTACAGAAGGTCTTTTTGTCCCTTTATTTCAGTTACATTGGAATGATCATTTTCCAGTCCTAGCATCAACTGTATGTATTACATTACTATCACTATTACAAAATATTAAACTTTATATTAAAAATCACTTTAATACATTATTTGGATTTGAAAATTCAAAAATTTAGTTCACCTCCTAATTGTGAAGCCTTGAGAGTTACAATAAACAAGTAAAACTAGTCCATGAAAAGGTTCTGAAAAAGGGATTATTGTCCCACAAGAATTCAACTGCAGTTTAAGAACACATTTGTTTAGAGAATTTTTTTCTTCCCAAAATCCTGAAAAATTTCTAGCAGGATGTTTTCACATCCTTAATAGCCCTAATAATACTTTTCAGATTTCCCACCACCACATTATTATCAACTTGGTTGTATGAACTAAAGTGATTATTTCCTCAGAATGCTGCACAGGAAAAACTCAAAACAAGACAGCTGCTATTTTCACTTCAACAAGATTGTACAAAAGCACCACAAGTTAGAAAAATTACTCAAAATGGTAATGCAAAGTCAGTGGGGAACCAGCCCACTTCATTAAACATCTGCATCAGAAGTCTCAGACTCACAGAAATTAAATTGCTTTACTGTAACCCATAATATTTACTGTAGCACCAACTGCATTCCCCAAATACAGGAAAGGAGCAGGAACACAGAATTAGGAACTCAAGACTAGAACTGAAAAACTCCCTATGAAGAAAGTTACTGATTTAAAGTTCAATACAGTTGTGTGCAGGTATACTGAGTGACAAGATCCCTTAAATTATTTCCAATAAATACTTGAAATAACTGGTTTTTTCCCCCTCTACTCATAAAAACTCTAAACTCCGCATTTCTATAGACCAGCCAGTTGGAGAAGACAAATTTTCAAGCCCAGGAGACACGTCACACCAGTAAAGTTTAAGACTGAGCACAAAGGTATGCACTGTTCTTGCTGGGTTGCTCTAGTCCGTAGCTCTGGCTGGGGCAATACTTGGTGCTAGAGACACCTTCACACTTTCCTAAGACTATACTTGCTAATGGATTTCCTGTAGCTCAGAGGCAGAGAACTTCACAGAGATCATCACATTTTGCTTATCAGAAAAGCACAGAGCTAACAAGCCTCAGGAATTTTGTCCTCTTTGTCACCAGCTGCTGTAGCAGGGCCAGGGTGCAGACACACAGCCAGCCTTAGCTGAGGGCAGAGACACCAAACAACCCTCCTGAGCAGCACTTCCATTGCATCCAAAGGTAAGCATGGGTTCCATTACCAAATCAGCTTTCCAGTATTTCCCCCAACAGTTGAATCATCATTTCTTTTCAGATGAACATCACAGGTGAGACCCAAAACTGAACAAAGTGCCTGCCTCCATACACGGACAGGTCCCCCAAAATCCAAAGGACATGGATCTCATCTGATAGTCTCTTGCCTTAACTGACACACAATGCTTGAAACATAAAGAAACCTATAGGAGGAAAATCTACACATTTGTTACATGCCTACTCAGTAAAACACAAGTCTTTAAGGCAGAGAATGAGAAGTTGCTCCATCAGGGAAGAGTAGATTATTAAGTGATGCTGTAATTTATCCTTAATTAGTTGGTTAAGCATCTGCAACTTAATTTTGCTTGAAACCCAAGGAAGCACCCTCACTGGTCATAAACACCCTCAATTCAGTTACCACAGTACACCTGTACACTAACATTCATGTGTTTTTCACACTCAAAGTGAGGTACCATAAAACAAATGCTATTTTCAAAGTTTGTCACTTACACACCAGAACAACGATGACACAACATGACCATCCCAGCACACTAGGCACAAATACAAGAAATCTCCTAGTGATATTTGGAAGATATTTTTAATGTCAAATGAAGTCATAAACAGCTACAAAGACCTTAAGAAAAGAAATTGTAAAATCCTCTTTTTCAAGAGAAAGGGAATTGGCCTGAAGAGGGAACAGCTGATGTAGAGGCATTAAAAAGTGATGAAGCAGAAAAGATGTTCAAATGAAAAGCATGTTTTGTTTCTTCATATTCTCCTATATTGGCCCAAAGCACATGTCTGGATACATGACACATGATTTCAATATAGCACACAAAATTTAAAATGCATTGATTTCTACCACATGAATATTTGTTTTAGTGAAAATCTATTGCAATTACTTATAGTATCCTTTTTCAATACAAATTAATCTATGAATACACAGCTTGGTTGCAGTGGCAAAACAATTACTGTGCTTATCCTGTAGATCTTTGTGATGCCCTTGAATTTTGTCCTTTAGGAAAAAATCATTAATAACTCTGCAAATATTTGCTTGTATTGGTTTGGGGGTTTTTTTGCATTATCACTTCCAAGACAATCTCACCCATATTTCCATATTGGGTGTATATGACTTATCCATGCCTGCTTTTTGATTTTCAAGCACTACTCTAAACTTAGAGGGGTGCAGTCACAAGTCTTAGCCCTAAAAGTTTGATTGCTTCCATATCTTTGGGATTAAGAGCCTTTCATAGGCAGCCTTTCTTCACCATCAGTTCTGGTTACAGAGAACACAAAATTTCAAAACAACATCCTTACAGGAGCATCACCAGCACAATTCGAAGGTTTCTCAGCATCTGTGGATGCTGCTACTGAGCCCAGCTAAGTTCTGTCCTTCACTTTATGCTCCATGTGGCACTGGAGTTTCAGATATTGTCTCAACTCACAATTAAATGCTGAAAGAACAAAGCTGTTACCTCATTTACACTCTCGGTTTGTACAAAATTAGTTTTTTCTTACACGTGCCCCTCTCCACCCTTCTCTGAGAACTCTGCAAGTCAATCACAGCGAATCTGTTGCATTTAACTAGGACAAGGCTCCTAGTATCTTCCAGGTATTTAGTAAATGAAAAAAACAACTCAAACTACATTTTAAGTTAAGGAAACATGGTATGGCACCCCAGTTTCCTAGATGTGCAGCCAAAACGCATCCAGCTTTAATTTAAGTTCAGTTACAGAAAAAGAACAACAGCAGTCAGGGATAATATAGATGTGATATCATGATATTAACTGGTTTTGTAAGCAAATCTGAAAAATCAGCATATATCTCTTTTTTCTTTTTTTCTAAGAGGCTACACAGTCTTATTATTCCACCAATATTCCCAAATCCATATAAGTTAATATTCCTAAAGAAACAAACTAAGCCTCTGTTAAGAATCCTGCAAGAAATTCAAGAAAAACCTGAAAGAGAATGTTCTCTATACCCTCATTCTCTTGGCTCTGTCCTGTATTAACACACAATGATTTCACCAAGTCTCAAAATGTGAAACTTATTTAAAGAGGAGATATTGTATGAAAAGAAGTTCTGCAAGTTTACTGATAAATGCTAACAGTGATACTTTTCCTTTGGTTGCTGCTGCTAACCACCCAGTTAAAATCCATCCCAAATATGATGGCTTGCACTGTTTATCCTTTTTACAGAACGATTCATTAAATATAACATCAGGCAGGCATTAACTGTCATTGTTATGCAAAGTCTCACGTTTTCAAATTATAGACTTTGCTTCACTGAAAAAAAAGCCAGGCAAGAAATCCTCTTGAAGAACATTTCTGGACTCATGAAAGGACAGAAAGCAATTAGGAACAGTCAACAAGAGTTTACCACAAGGAAACCCTGCCCGTCCAACCTGACCACCTCCTACAATCAGACAACCAGGTTTGTGGACAAGGGGATAGCAGCAGACAGCATCTACTCGATATTTAGCAAGAGTTTCAACCAGAGTCTTCTATCCAGGTTCTGCTGTTTACACTCAAGATGGATGGATAGGTCTAATGATTGGAAAACCAAGCTCAGAGGCTGGTGCTATATGGATTAATCATCTCTCCAGGTGGAGACTAATAACTTCACCCTGCACACCTGCAGCAAAGTCAGGGCTAAGGCAAGAACTGAGGTAAGGAGAAATGTTCACCTGTGTATTACCAAAGGCAGATCAGGAGTTACTGCCACTGAACTGTTTGCTTTGACATCTTCCCAGGTGTCTGAGAGGGCCATAAGCATTTCCTGGGTTGCAGTTGAGAAAGTCTGTGCTGTTCTCAAGTAATTTAGATTATAATCCACCTGGAAAGGAGCTATTTTTACCTTTATTTCTGTTCAGAGGCACAGCAAGATTACCTCAAACTGCATTAATGCTCACTATGTTTCAAGGTCTGCTTGAAGTTGCAAGAAATGGTGAAATAATAGGCTACAGAAAACTGGCATCTTTTAGATGAGAATCAAGCCTACTGTCACAGTTTACTATAGATTTTTAGCCAGCCAAGTTGCAGTTTAAGATACCCCCCCCCTTTTGGCATTGCTCCCTGCTGAACACTGCTGCACAGCATCCTGAAAATGCTCAGCCCTACAGCACAGAGCCCTTCTCATTTGCAGCTCAGCAAGAGACACTTTGGAGTGGATTCTGGAAGCACTTCAAAAAGCCCAGCCATAATATTCTTCACAACAGTTTCCTATAAGTAGAGAATAATTTTTCACTAATGAAATGCTAATACATAAATAACTGAATATTTATGGAAGCTAAGCATTAACAGCGAACACAGTAATAAATAGCACAAACAGCCATTTAATTTGTAATTGTATTTTTCCATTAATTCTTATTTTGCTAGTGCAATTCCCTTCATGGGAAGGCAACATGTCACCTAAACTTTGCATTATAGACCATAAACAGGTGATATGTGGATACCTAATGCAAAGAGCAAGAGTTTAAGTTATGAATTTAGAGAACATTTCTGCGGGCCAAATTCACTTTTAAGTGAATGGATTCACTTTTAAGAATGGATTTATCTGTTGCACAGACTTTGTGCCATCCCCTTCTATCAGCAAAATCATAGGTTTTTCAGGTATCCAGTTGTGCAGCAATTTATATTCCCTCTAATATTAGCTGACAGAACTCATGAGGGTTATATCTATAAACTATTAATTTTTATGCATCAGGATTTTTATTAACAAGTTTAATATTACACCTGTGGACAATATGCTTGCAGTATGCACCAGACGTTTCACCACTGAAGTTGATATTTTTATTCTATTTTAGGTTTACTTTGTGTTACTTTCCAATTAGGTAACACAGTCAGAAAAAAAGAGTTAGAAACAAAGCTGTAAATGGAGACCAGGGAAAGGGCAATTAACAGCAATTCCTGGGGGAAAAAAAAACAACTTCCATGAAGTGCAGAAGTTGTATTTTTCACCATCAATGACATTGCCATTGTCATTATTAATATGTCTCCTTACATTACTAGCACTTTAGTGCAGTTAATGGCCCATTTCCCAAGCCACCTCACTTTAATCTGTGTCTTTCTTTATTAAACCACTGGTAAGTGAGCAAAGACAGTGCTCTTTATTAACGTTTTCCATTGGAGACTGGATGTTGCATTGTTTCAAACATGAAATACACAGATACCTAGAAATAGTCTTAAATTACAAATAACACATGCAATTCCTGTCTTAATATCCATTAGTTCAAAGACTCAGTGGCAATTAATTTTCAACCCATAATGTATTTTAAAAAGCCCGTTTTGTTTGCAGAGTGAGCAAATGCAACATTTTTTGTGCCTGGAAACACAGATAAAGTTGGGTTTTCCACTTACTACTCATGTAATAACGTCAAATTATTTTCAGTAATTTTTTTAAATAACAAATTGTTGTTTTACTGTTACTGTGAAAATAAAATATGCATTTAAGGATAAATATTCATTTCTTCCAAGAACATCTCAAAGAAGTAATTTCAAAAAAATTAAGACAAGTCAAAGTGTGGAAATCTTTGCTACATTCTTTTCACAAAAAGAAGAGAAGGGCCAGAAATGCTGGTCTGAATTTTTTCCTACTCTTTTTGTACTTCTGTTCCAGAAAGATTAACTGAACGTGTAAATGTGAATATTATGTTAGGCCACTCACAATTGCCTGTTTATGTGGCAGAATTTTGCCAACAGAGCAGATCAAGGGTCCAAAGAAACTGCCTGAATATTTTCCTTAGGACTGACTACACTGATACAGGAAGGTTACTTGTGAATCTACTTTTCTTCCTCGTTGGAGGAAGGCAGGTAGACAGGCAGGGACCCTTGTGTTGCATTATCACCTGTCTTGGTTCCAAGCCAGAGCTTCACTAAAACCATACTGGATTACAAAATTTTGAGGGAAATAACTGAAAAGGCCAGCAAATGGTTGTGCCTACAAATGTTCTCTTGTGACAGTTACCTAGTGTTTTTTGTAATAGAAAGCTGCATGAAGCCAGTTTTACCCAATCCTTTCCTCTAGTAAACAGGTCTCTCGATACAACTCTGAAATAAGGGAAAGTGGAGAAATATTTCAAAACAAAAATATTCCTCGATAGCAAAATCCATTTGGATAAAGCAAGCTGGAAGCTTGAACCCAAATATGCAGTATAACACTGGCTGGAATATGTTAAGGAATGCAAGTTTCACATCCACCTTGTTTTTGTTCTGCTGAAGGGGCAATCACCCAAACATCTATCACAGAAAGCCTGACTGCTGCATTCAGTTTCTTTGAGACTCAGATCAGCTGTGATATGTCATTTGACTTTAAGGCTCTGTAAATTAATCCATCACATTCTTTAAAGCTTTGCACATCACTTTGGGCATAGAAGACGCTCAGAAAAAAAAAATAAAAAACAAGAAACACCAAGATGATGCTGTGTCACCCTGTCAAAATGAAAAAGGTTTCAAGAAAAGAGAAAGGGAACTGATTGGTGCTCCCCCAAATATTAAACAACTGCTTTAAAACTTGGCCTACTTAAGGCACCCACATTCATTTGTAATTCTACATTGAAAACTTTATTTCCTGTTTGAATTTGACCTAAATTCATTAACAGTTTCAGATCATATTTCCCTGTATAGATTATTCACTGAGGAGAAGACAACCCTAACTCTGAATATTAAATTTATGAGAAAATTATCTGAATGGCTTTCTCCAAGAAAACCTACAAGAGGATACATTCTAGTATGAAATTTTTTCCAATCTTTTGTTAAGCATTAAAAAACAGAAAATGCTGGGGCAGGGGTGAGTTTTTTTCCTGGAGTTTTCTTTGCCCCCTCCACTCAGAAGTTTAAACTTTACCTTTTCCACCCTTTCCACTCTCATCCCCAGAGCATTCTATCGCCCTCCACATTATTGCATTGCTGCATGTCCACCACCTTTTCCATCACACCCAGCTCAGACATACATGATGCAGATCTGGCCTTGCATTTTGCACTCCAACCAACAAGCTGTTCTCATTCATTTCTTTCCTCTCCTTGTTTAAGGGTCAGTTTTACAGTAGGTCACTGATTGTAGGAGCAAATAAGTAAGAGTAGCAATAATCTAAGAAGCCATGTTACACATTCTCAACTATGAGAGAACAATTTAAGCCCTGTGGAAGCACAAAACTTAGCCTTCATTTCTAGACTAGCATCTCATCGCTTCAGCTTTGACTCAGAACTTCATGGGACAACTTACTTTGGTAAGGCACAAACCAGATGAAAGCAGTGTTCCTATACAGCCCATAGGTACCCCAAACATCACAACACTTCAGCTATTAACCACAGACATCTTGTAGAGGTCTAATCTTTCGTAATGCCTGGTAGAGCTTCAATACTAAAGCAGCAATCACTTCCATCTCTAAATATTAAATGTTGCAGTAGCTCTCTTGTTAGAGGGTAGAAATGAGCCCAGACACAGACTTCTTGCTTATCACAGCATGAAAAGGGCCCTGGTTTATTCCCCTTTACATCTCAGCCATCCTGACCCCAACCATTCCCTGACTCTGCCTGCACCAAGCTCCTGCTGGAGGTTTCCCTTGCAGCCTCTGACTGCTGCTGATTTCCTGCTGAGCTCTGACTGCAGGGATCAGTTTGCAGAGTGTGAGTGCAGCTTTTACCCAGCCAGACTGTGACTGCAGGTTCCACCAACAGGCTCTGACTGCACACCCAGACTGACCTCACTGCAGGGATTCTCTCTGCCTAGGATCCTTCTTCTTCGTGATCATCTTTCCTCTTCCTCAAGGTTCCTCCTTCATTATGATTCTCCCTCAGCAGCAAATCCACTCCCTTCAATCACTTACCTTTATTGGATACAGCTGTGACTCATCAGGGGCCAGGCTGCATTGGGTAATTAACACAGCTGTTAAATATCAGGGGCCAGCTCACCTGTATTCCCTTCTCCTACAATTAAAAAGATTCTGTTGTTGCTTCTGGCTGCCAGAGGCAAATTCACTGTTGAGCTCCTTGTGAGATTTAACACTGAAATTGTTATAAGAGAAAACATGACAGATAAAATTAAACTTCACATATAAACAGAGAAGAAAATTGGGTGAAGTATCAGTCTAACTCCTCACAGTTGATTATAACTTACCAAGACACACACATTTATTACATAAGCAACCAGATAGAATATAAAAATACTCCTTGTTAAATACACTTGGACAATATGCATAGAATTCCTAGAATAACAGCAAGAGAAATTAATGACATCAGATTTGGAAGTGTCTGATGCAGTAACTGACTGTTAATATTTCTCCTATCTTACCAAAATATGCTGCAGAATTACTAAGAATAATATTTTTCACTGTTCTCAAACAATTTCTCATTGGATGACTAGATCAATCAGGTGAGTTAAAGAATACAGGGTATTCAAAAGGAAGAGCTAGCTTTCACTGGGAATCTGACCTGTTGGCTGGCTGGGAACATCTTTTTTTACAAAGCAGATCTTGAAGAATAGATATTGTCAGAAAAATCAAACCCCTTTTATGTGGTAATGACCAGGCACGTGGCAATTTCCTCCCTGGTGGTCTGTGAAGAGCAATTTCCAGCCCTGTAAAACCTGTCTGAGTATTGGATCTGCAAGCTGAGATAATGCAAGGCACCACTTTCAAGTGAAGGCTCAGTCATCAAAACATTAGAGTGATTTCTTCCCTCTCTTTCTGCAAAAAAGCTGAAGTAGCTGTAAACGAAGTGTCTCCTACTTCAGCAACAGCTGCTGATCTTACAGCACAAGCAGAGGCAATGCTACCTGTGACTACAGATAAGGAGTTCCCATCCCAGAAGTAATCCCACTTCTAACCTAGGGATGGGGCTCCCAGCCAAGCAGCATTTTGAGGGAACAGAAAATTCAGGGTCAGCACATCTGGTCCCTCAGTTTTACCCCAGCATTTGTCAAATACTCAGTAAGTGGATGGGTTTCTAGTATTGATGGCATCACTCAAAACAGGATGTGGAGAGGGGTGTTTTCACTTGGCATAAAAACACATCTTTTTTTGATCTTATCACTATAGGAAGACCTGACAGAAGCAAGCACATGGCCACTATTTAGTAAATTATCTGCTGTGAATAATCATTCAACAGCTATGTATGGGGAAAAAACAACCAGGCTCTCATTATGGGAAGGACCAACAACTGTGTCTGTGTAGCCTCTACAGTCACTGCTCTCACACTGTTCTGAATTTTGCAAACCCAAATATCTTTAAGCAACGATAACCAAAGAAGCTTAAAGTTGAATAATATCTTCAAGATGACAATCTAACTCATTTGTATTGAAAAGAATTATTTGCACCTTAGGGGGGAAAAAGCCACACTTTTTTCTTTTTTTTTTTAGTTTAGGAAAAACATACAATGGAACTTAAGAGTCAATTATTCATATTAAAAGGGTTATCTACTTGCAAGAAGCAAGGCAACATATGGGTTGATCACAAAAGGACCTGTGTCCTCAAAGATTATGAGGTTGAACACAGATTTTTACTTCATTATGATCAAAACATCTGTTCCTCCAGACCTTGACTACTTAGTCTTTGCTTTCTCTAGCTGCCATTTAATAGTTTTGATTCTTTAGCTCAAAGAACTGATGTGCTGAGAATCAGTTGCTTTGTTGTTTCACTGCCTCCAAACAATGATACTGTGATTGTGTTTTTAAGAGCTGAATTTTAAGTGGCAACTGCAAACCAGTATTGAGAATAGTTTCTACAATAACAGTACAAGAGAATCGTGTGATGGAATACTGGCACCAAGGTGGTAAATGGGAGAGGATAGTTTGGGAAAAGTCTTTTTTGGATGACTCCTACATCAGTAACCTTAATGCAAATCAAATTGATAAGAAAAGTACCAATATCTAGCCAGGGTATGGTTTTATATTACCCAAGCTATATTTCATTCAGTATTAGCATTTCTTACAAAAATTTCATAAAAAACAACATTTAACACTTTCCATTACAATTTAATTTAAAGACTAGTAATATTTTACTTGTACAATCTACTCAACATAAGAACAGACAGGAAATTGAAAATACATTGAGAAAATCTGTTAGTACTGCAATCACCTTTATGTTTGTATGATAAAATCACTGTCAAAAAATCTTGTTACTTGTCCAATGAAAAATATTACAAAAAGCAAGCTCAAACTGAAATGCAAACCAAAAGTAAAACAGTTTACTCAATCATTTAGAAATGATAAATATGCTAGTAGGGCAAGGGAGACAATTCTACCTCTCCATCCCACTCCCCTTGGAGTGCTGCATTCAGCTCTGGGGTGTCACATAGGTCTGAGACTTTGAACACAAGTGTAAAGACATTTTGAGGAATCTTTTGTTTGAACTTCCTATGCTGCTGCCGCCTTTTCACTTTTTCATTCCACCCATATATGGATACAGAACACTTCGAAGAGAAGGAACCAAAAAGCTGAGCAGCAACAGAGGCTGATGAGTGACATCCCCGTGTGAGGCACTAACTGGGAATTTTCTCAGCTCTGGTGCTGTCTAGTGAAGGAACCATAAAAGCTCCACACCACCAGCAGGTACTTATTTCCACATTTATTTCTGCTAATCTGACTTGTCAGAGCCATTAAGGGGGCAAGGCATTCTCTAACAAGTACAGTCACTTATTTAGCTCATAGTTTGTGCCACTTAATCTTTTATTTTGACTTCTAACTATTCTTTCCCTGAGACATTTGATTTAGCTGGACAGTATAGCCCTAAAGGTTTCTTAACTTTTATCCCAAACCCTGCACCAACATGCTTGGCTTCTCAGGACAAGTTTGGTTGGATTTCAGGTTTTGGGATCTTTTATTTGTGTTTTAATTTTTTTGATTGCTTTTGTTTGTTTGCTTGGGTTATTGGTTTGGTTTATTTTGTTCGGATTAGTTTTGGAGGGGACAATATCTTTTGGTTTTGAACGGGGGAGGGATATTTGTTTGGCTTTTGCTTGAATTATTAGTTAGTTTTCCTTTCCCTATCTGAACTTACCCCTGACTACAACAGCCCCTTCAGGAGGGCTTTCTTAGTTCAGTTTGACCCTTCAAACTCCTCAACTACTAAATATTTCCTCCATGGCTATAGTTATCCAATTCAAGCCTTAGAAAAAATAAAGAACACATCCAACACAGACAAAGTATTGAAATAATTTTTCATGGGTGTTGGTGTTTTGGTTGGCTTTTTTTTTCCCTGTGCTTGGTTTGTGGTGGGTTTTTGCAGGGTTTCTTTTTTTTTGCATATATATACATTTAGTTTTCTTGTTAAATGGAGTTTTCAGTTAATTGGACACATCACAGCTGTAGCTTTGTTATTGGTTTTGTCTGCTATGATAGACATCAAGTATCTGAGCCACTTATTCAAGTGTGAGAGTAAAATTATTTCCACAAGTGCTGAAATATCATTTCTGTAGTTTACTTTTGAAGCCACATAGGGAAGGCAAGATTGGGAAGTTACACATGCAGCAGAAGGAGGGAAAAAATCCATGTATGATATTTTGCTGCTTAAGCTAATAAAGATACATAACTTCCTGAAATAAGATTTTGCTTTCATTTGCAGTTCCTCACACAACTGATTAAAACCATAAAAGCACCACCCAACCTTCCATTATCTATTGAAGTCGAGTTGCTTCAGTAAACATTTGTATTTGTGCAGCAATAATATAAATAGAGGGGTCCCATTTGCCTTTTAAGGAGTAATGAGATGGTTCTGACTGCTGTTATGTTGCAGAGACATAACTTTTTAATTAACTTATTATTTTAGAAGAAATTTCAAGGTGGAGGTATATTTTTTCAATAAGATAATCATCAGCCCATTCATTTCTACTTTGATCTATCCATTCCACAGTAAAAATTATCACTTTTAGGGTAGCTATTAGCAAAATAGTTTTGAGCTAATATTTTGACATATTGTCTAATGGCAACAACTCATCAACTGAGCAATTTCCAACAGACACCACCAAAAAGGCTTTTAACATATAACAGACTGTTTTAATATTGTTTCCCTGGAGAAAACATGTGAGCTTGACTAAAGTTCTCTGCAGTAGATAAATATTTTATACATTGAAGAGGCTGCTGAATATATCTGGATTGAAGAGAGAAAGTAGACACATATGGTTATTAAAAAAATTAGTCACTTTCCCTACCTAAATGGAGACTTCTGCCCTTCAGAGCTGAAGGTACTTCTCATATACCAATATCTCTGAAGATACTTTAGAGTAATTTCAGAGGAGTGTGAAAAGCACAAACTTATTAGAATAAACCTATTTAAAATATTGCAAGCTAGTCTGCCTGAAACTCAGAGTGAGTCATTTTGCTCCTTGAAAGGATGATAAATGAAAATGCTGAATTTTAGTTGGACCCAATAAATGATACTTAATCACATAAACTTACACTCCCTTTAATAGGAATGAAAGTCTAGTAGGACTGCTTTATCTCTCCAGTTGATCATCACCATTTCCTTTTTGTGTACTCACAATGGATTTTGAATCCTGCTGCACAAATCATCCAATACAGGCCATGGCCTGAAACAATGCACCAGGAATTTATTGAAAATTACCCTTTATTCACCTTACAGCAGAGCTCTGCTCAGAAGGACTTCCAGTCCTACATCACATACTGCTCACAGAGCTGAGAAAGAAGAGTTCCTGTATGCACCAGAAACAATTTCCATCCTCAACAAAGCCCTAAATTGCAGGTGGACAGCAATTTCAAGTGTGCCAGCTTATCACACAGACAAACCACACAAGCATCAAGTACAGTGGGGGAACAAGTCTGGCTCAGGCAGTGCTATGTACTGTGATCACGCACACACACACACATGCCTGAATAAAGAAAACACCAAATTTCCTACAAATACCATCATGTCAAACGCTGAGAGATAAACAGAGTGAACCAGAGTTCAAAAACCTTCCTGTCCCCAAAATGATAGCATAGAAAGCCTCAGCCCAGTGAGAACACTGGTACAAACATATTAAGAGAACACAGCAAAAAAGTTGAAATAATTTTTTTTCCTACTTTATTCTTTAAGCCTGAATCTGTTTTTGCAAGATCCATTTTTAAGCACAGAAAGATCCAACTGTGAGCCATCTGCATGTGAAAGAACAAATTTAAAGGCATATGAGAAAACATGGAAAATACCCTTTTTCCTCATGTCCTGGGTGCTGCGGAACACCCTGACATCCATTCCCTTCTACCAGGGTTCCACCTGGGAGCTGAGAACTTGGGCTACAAGACCTGTTGAGAGAGCTGAAATCTATAGATTAAATTCACATTTCTTGGCATACAGAGGCTTTCAAAAGAGTCTTTGCAGGAGTGGCTGAGATATAAGATACATGGCATTGAGTAGTTAAGAAACTAGTGCAAATCAAGGCGTGTGTAGCCAGCACAAGGAGCAAGATCATCTACAGGGAACAAGACATCTCTAGATCCATCCTGCACGAGAGCCTTCTCCACCAGACATCTCAGGGGGAATATGCAAATACCATCACTGAGAACAAAATGGACAACTAAGACACAGCAATAGAAGCAGAAATCTTAGTTTTTTACCTTGCAAAGGCAATTTGCCAAGGAACAAGCACACCTGTGGGCCCTAGTAATTATTTCAGTGGCAAGAGACCAGAAGCTACCTGCAGGACTGAACCCAATGTTCCTCCATGTGAGAGGGCCAGGAAGCATCTGTGTTATTCTTGCACTTAGCTCATGCTTCAAAGCAGCAGAAAGCCACTGCTGAAGAAACTAGGTATTTCAAAATAAAGTTTCTAGCTGTTTATTTAATAAAAATTCCCTTCTCGCATTTAACATCCTTCTTCAATATAATATAGAAACCATCAATCAGCACATTGTCTACTGCCTTGTACAACTCCTGTTCCATCAGTGTTGAGATAGCAACTTGCAACATCAGTTTTTCAGCACAAATGTGGCTGCTTGTTTTCAAGTAAAGAAGAGAAAAAAAAGGTAATAAATTAAAATACCTGAATTACAGCAATTAGCTCTGAAAATTACAGCACCATAAATATATTCTGTTTATTTCTGAGTAATGGCAACATTACCAGAACAGAGGTTATCTCAAGGCTTTAAGAGGAAAATAGAGACTTGCTTATGGGGCACATTTTAAAATAGTTCTTAGAAAGATCTCTACACAAGAGTGTACTTGCAGAAACCACAAAGGTAGAAGTAATCTGAGGAATTGGATTCTATAAAGGAACCAGATCAATGACCATAATACCCTTAATTATTTGTGGGTTTAGTACTCCTCATTCAATATCACACTGCCTACCAGTTTTCCCCTCCCAAGGCAGACTTGGGATTCCAGGAATGCTAGAGGAATTTCCATGTGTTCTAACTCATCTCCCTCAATGAGATGCCTCTGGCTCATCTTCTCTGGAAATACAAACGCAAGCATCGTTTCTGAGTGAATGATTCATCTCTGAGCTTTCTATTCTGGCAGCTCCTTATGGCTGCTGATATTTCAGCTCCAGCTCAACGAGGCAAAAACGGAAATCCTGACCTTCCCACTCGAGGTAACTTTTTCCAAGTCATGCAAGGCAGTTCTCTGCTTCCTGTCACTCAAACCCATCACTTGCATGTCACTGCCAGTTCTTTCCCTCCCCTCCAGTATCTGGATAAGCCTTGGTTATTGCTCCTGCTATCTTTCAGGCCAGGCTTTCCTGTCCATCCATGCACCAAGGATTCACATCACAACACATCTACACCACTGCAATTCCCTCAATGCCATGTAGAGGAACTCTTCCTTGCTTCACTCCATTGACCAGTCCTCCAGATGCACTCAAAGCTCTCCCCACACTTTTCCTTCTTATTCACCACTATCCTAAAAGTAATCTCTTAAGGAGGAAATTCCTTTTCAGTGTGTGTGCATGTGGCAAACACACACTGCAGTTGAGGCATGACAATCTTTACTGGTCCTTGCTGCTGTCCAGTCAATACTATTTCACCACTGCCACACACACAAAATAAACACTGCAGGACACCACCCAAAGACCAGGAATATCAGTCATTAAGGCTGGTGGACAGGCTTCATAAATCACACACTAGAGCAGGCATGTGACAAAAAGAATGGGGATGGAGGGAGAAATGGCTACTCCAAAGCAAAATGATGTCTGTAAGGAGCAAGCACCTAAAGGCATGGAAGAAAACAGGCCGTCCAAATGAATAAGTTCTTCTTGTGGGATAAAAGGGAGGCAGTGGGCAGAAAAACCCATAAGATAGTGGCTGCACAAAAAAAATCAAAACAGGTGATGGTTCTACATTTGCTATAAATCTCCCCTTCCAGGGAATCCTCACAGGTAAGTGATTGTTAAGCTCCAACCCCACTGGCCAGTGATGGGAGCAATAAAGTAGTTTGAAATTAAAAGGTCCACCAGGGTGAAAGGATGCTCAGATTAGAAATAAGCTGTACAGAATGACAAAATACTGTTCTGATCTGTTCAAAATCAGCAGGAATCCTTTGAATAATTTTAAGTTAATGAATGAGGTTTTGGGTTGTAGGGAGGGACAGCAAGGGATAAGAAATAAATTTAAAAGTGAAAATGAATTGGAAAGAAGGATCTATCCTGAAGGAAGCTGAAAAACTGGAAACACTGATTTTAGCCATTCTTATTGCCAGTTTAAGGAACTTCTAAATAACTTGTCTCCTACAATTATATCTCTAGTCTTTCATCAATGTAAATACAGTAAAAATGCACAGTAATTATATGAACAATGTCAGTCATCATTGCCTTATTAAAATTAGTTTATTCAACAAGCCTCTTCTTCCAACATAAAGCATGAGAGGACAAATGGCTACTGAAGCAAAATTTTAAACCCATCTTCATACACCCTTTTAAGCTTAAAATCTCAGAGGTAATGGAAAATACCTGATCCATAGATAATAAGTATTACCACATTCAAGCAGTTTAATAAAAATTAGACACAAAAATTTCACAGTAGGTCTATTTCTTATTTAAAAATTCCATCTGCTACATGCATTCTTTTCAAGCCTTGTTCAAAATTTTCTAGGCCTTTGATAATTTTCTCCTCTAAAAATATCCCCAAATTCTTTTACAACAAATGCTAAATGAAATGCTGCACATCCCTTCTGCAGAAAGCTCTCACACAGTACAATTAGAAATGTCAATCTGAAAATGTCAAAATATCTCAAAAACAACCCTTTTTGAAACTGCAGGAATTTAACTGTTTCACCATGCTGATGGAAAGCTTTCTTTCAGGTCAACAGAAAACAGCACACAGTGAAGATATTTGGTTGGATGACTCTATCCTGTCCCATTACAGCCACTCAAATTGTATTTCCCAGTACACAATTAGATGACCAAAAGATTATCAGCTAGAATTTGGGCATATTTAACTCCAGCTCTTGGTGAGGGAAGGTGTGTCCCTCCAGTGCTGACATGCAGGACAGAGCTGCAGTCTGAGCTGTGCAGGGAGAGAGGAGATTGTGTTTCATTGAAGTGGTTTGGAAAAGCACATGTTGATACAGCTCAGCACAGCAAAATATCATGCTCTGTAACAACAGAGCAACAGTGAAGTCTTTCCCTCCGTTCCCTTGACAGGCAAGAATCCCAATTTACTAGCAAGTAAACTCAGAAAATTCATCCTAGTCTTACAAAATACAGATGTATTTGGATTTTAAGTCATGAAGAGATTATTTAGGTTCAGATGCTCAAGTTTAAACATTACTTTTTTCCAGACCTGAGCCTACAGATTTATTTTTTCAAGCTTTTCATTCAGGAAATCATATTCCTTTGTTCCCTCTAGCAGTACATTTAATAGCTGACTCTTCACGTCTATAATTATTTCACAGAACCAATTAGATTGGAAAAGATCTCCTGATGAGTAGAAGATCTGTATTGCTGGGCTGCAAAAGTGAGGAGTTACATGAATCTCAGTCAGCAAAAAGGAGGAGTGCTGGCCTTTTTACTTGATGGAGAATTGAGCTAGTGTGGCTTCTGCTAATTTGTTAGCTGCAGGGAATACACACTAACCATCCATCAGAAATTTGTGTCCTACAGGAAACTAAGCAGCATATTGTAAAACAGGAATGAAAAGAGTACAGATCTGTTCTGACTTGCAGTTTTTGGAGCTAAGTTGCTCCCAAGGTATTGCATCTGTCACACACCCCTCACACTTTCATTAATAAAGTTTTCTAGCAGCCTGAGTTTGTTTGTTGGGGTTTCTTTTGTCTTTTGGTTTTGGGGTTATTTGCTTTGTTAGGGGTTTTTTAACCATCTCATCATACATAGAAAGTTCTTTACACTTTCAAGCCAAGTTTGGTTTTTAACTTATGTACCTGCTTTCAGAGATGACAACCAAATCAATCTATTTCTCCAACTTCTTGGAAAGAAAAAAAAAAAGCCCACAGGAAAAAGATTGGATACACTCTGTAACTGCCTCTGTCTACAAGAAAAGGCAGTATGGTGGTCCATCATCTCCTTCAGACTTCAGAAAGGGACACTAACTGGCCCAGAGCAATCTTGTTCCAATTATTTAATGATTAGTTTGGATTTTACTCTGAAGAAAGGGAGGGAGAAAATTCAGGGTCAGGCAAATTTCACATCCAAAACTAGGAAAACACAAAACCAGGAGAATTGACACATCAAAATTAACCATTAATATTTAACCTCTCATAAAGAGTTCCCATCTACTGTCACTTAGGTAGAAACTTACTCACAGCAGCAGTCTGCTCTAAAAAATATTGTGCAATATTCACCAGAGCTCAGAATATCTTAAGGAAAAATGTATCCATGTCTTCTGAATATTACCAGATTAATGCAGATGTATCAGGAACTTTAAAGAGAAGAACACTATTTAGGAAAAATATCTGAATTAATAAGCATAGAAGAATTTATTATTAGAGATCACTGAGCTACTCCAACATGCCCTTTGTGATGCTTAGCTCAAAGTTAGGACCACATCATGTAGTGAATTTGTCAAATGCAGAACTGACACACTTTAGCTGGACCTTTAGAAGGGGATTCTTGAGCTTCACCTTGAAAGAGGAAAAGAAACAAACTCGATGACAGCAGACTCAAGTGATCCTCATAAACACTTCAGTCTCAGTGGAGTTTATTTTGTTTGTAACTCAGCTTGGTCACCTCTTGCCCTGTTATAAAAAAATAACTTCTCTGGACACAACAGCTCAAGGCTGGGGAAACAGTTCCAGTTTCTGCAGCCCAGTGTACACACATGTTCCCAACATGAACTAGAAGCTACTCATCCCTCCCTGCACTCCCAGAACCCAACTTACAGACAATCTGTGAACAGAAAGGGATGACAATGACTCAACTCCTTACACATGGCAAGCTATCTGCTATTATGAATTACTCATTCAGACTCTAAACACCATATTTAAACGTGTGAATCTTCTCACTTTCTTGTTAATAGTGAAGGGCACAGTTGCATTTACATATCTCTTTGAAGGTTAGTAAAGTAGTTTATGCCAGATCCTCATGGAGGAGGGAACTGGTACACACTCAGTTTTGTTGTTCTGTTTTTTTTCAGTTTCTGTTACTTGCCAAATAGTTTTACATCAGAACATATTAAAAAAACATCTCAATTCAGGGTCATGCCCGTACCAACAGAAAAATCACCCTGCTCTCTACCAACAATTAGTTATTCCCTAGATAATAATTAATGTTCAGGCAATGAACTCATAAGCATGGATGGAGATGAAATGAATTCATAATCATCACAGCTAGAACAGTGAGGTGAACACACCTTGGCTGGGCATCAGGTGCCCAGGTGCTCCACTCCTTAACTGAACAGGAGAGGCAAAACAGAACTAAAGGATTGTGCATCAAGATAAGAGCAGAGAGATACCAGTCAGCAATTACCATCACAGGCAAAACATACCCAACTTGGGCAAATTTAGTTTTCAATATTTGTATTAACAATTAACACAAACCATGTTACCAAAACCAGAACTGGCAAACATACCACACCAAGTATTGCACTTTTTACACCCTCACATTATTATGGCAGGACTCTCAGAGTACAAAATATATTCATTTGTTAGGTCCCCTGGAAGAAGGGGGCACACAAGTCAGCCTGGTTTACTGAACCAAAAAATAACACTACATAACACACACTGGTCATTAAACGGGTACATCAATCAAGTTAATTTTCTCCACCAGATAACACTTGACAGTTGATTAACAGCTACAAAAAATGTACAACATCAAGAAAAATACAACTAATGCACAATGTCATCTTGGCTGGGTGAAGTGGCATTGGTAGGTGAAGCAGTTTAATGTCATTTAATTTTTTTTTCTTTATTAGCCCTTGCTTGGTATTTTAGTCTCTTTTCAAGATATTTTTCCAGAATATCCTTCTACAGACAAGTATTAGTAAGTCAAGCCATTGTAGAAAGATGTTCTACTCCAAGACCCATAAGTTTGGGATGGGGGGAAGGGGTTGAGGTTTGTTTTTCTTATTTTAAAAACTTATTCATACATAGCACACCCAAATGACAAATGCATCTTGTTTCCACAAGTGCTTCCCTCCACAGAAATGCGTTTAAAAAACCCCTCAGTTATGATCATGAACTAAGATATGCACCTTCATTATTTCCAATCCCTCAAATCTCTTACATTTGTTATTTTTTGTAATAGTTCTAATATCATAGGAATAAAACACAAAGACATCTAAATTGCAGACAACAACTACTAAAATTTTAAAATAGTAACTCAAAATAGATTATGAGATATAGCCTAACCAGAAAAAAATTTGTCCATGATACTATATAAAATCTGAAAGATAGTTCCCAGAGTGAGGCAAAACAAGTATAATGTTGAAGACTTTTTTTGCTGATCTAGTGGGTACAGACACATTTGGAAGGGGGTAACACAAATTACAGAAGTTCATCTCAGTTTTTAAAATAAACCATATGTACAAAGAAGAAAATATGCATTAATAGTATTAATATGGACTGGGAGTCTCTAGTTATACACTAGAAAGAATGTTGAAGAGGCAAAGCTTCAATTTTTTAAAGCATAATGACAGAACTGTACAACCAGCAGAAGTGAAGAAAATAGAAAGGAAAGTACTACCACAAAAATAGCAGTTTCCACAACACAGCCAGTATCACATGGTGACATTTTAACTTCATAATAGAAAAGGAAAACAAGTCAAAATCCTTTTTTCACCCTCTTCCCTCCAAAATGCAGAACTGTATTTATGTGACAAGATCAATTGCTTTATTCCAAAAATAACGCTGGAAGATACTTAGAAGACGTTTCAGCCTGGACATCACTCAGCACACCCAATACCTGCACCCAAACAGGACGCTGTGGGAGCCAAATAAACAGTAAGAATGGCTGATAATGATTTAATGTTTTCAACTAAATTAACATGTAATTAATTATAGCATCTACTGCATTTATGGAAATAGACTGTGTCAATGTACCCTATGGTAAAACATTTTGTTCTACTGAAGCTACATCCATATGGGACAAAGCTATTTAAGCACCAGAAATAACTGTTATATCCTACATCAGATATTTACAGACTTGCCAAAGGTGTCTGCAATGATGCTGAATGAACTTTTGACTGAGAGATGTGTCAAGGTATACAACACTTGGGGTGGTATATTCCCAGAAGCAGAAAATACCATTAGAAAGCAGAAATCATTATACACACATGGCTGGCCCAAGTCCCTCCATCAGCCTTGCATTCCTTATTGCTTTCCTCAACAACCAGAAGACAAAAACCAGGTAACTTCTGCCAAATAATCTGGAATGCACCACCAATATGATTTCTTTAATATAAAAGGTAGTTTATTTAAGGATGAAAATTATCCTGCTTTAATATGAATTAAAGGCTTGTCCCTATCATGCCTTGATATATTCTTTAACTGTTTTATAGAAACATCCTCATACGAAGCACGCAGTCAATCAAACCATATGTAGAACCATATTTGTTCCCTCACAAGCAACATCATAATGAATATAATTTTATGTCACTGACACTGGGACAAAAGATCACTGCTAAATCAATCACAGCTCGTGGTGAGGCCCTGGCACAAGCTGAAGTTGTAAATACCCCATCCCTGTAAGCGTTCAACAGCAGGTTACATCAGGCTGGGAGCACCCTGGTCAAGTGAAAGGTGTCTCTGCTCATGGGTGATCTTTAGTGTCCCTTCCAATCCAAATCAATTTGTGATTCTATGATATTCTATCTTTGTAAAGTTTAGCTATAACATATTTTTATCACCCACAAAACTATAAATTGATGGCACTAGGCTTGAACTCAAGATCAAAAAAAAAAAAACCCAAAACAACACCAAACTTTTAATTCCATATTTCTGACTCAGAACACAGTAAAAAATCCTGATGATTTACCAAAGGCACTGAGATTACCTACATGACATGCCAAAATAAGCCATCAGAAAGGTATATTTGAGCTGTGTGGGAGAAGGGGGTCTGGTGTCACTTGTAGAGTTTGAAATTCAAAAGCAGTTTAAAAAAAGATTTCAATTAGCTCATGCACCTACTGTGAGTAGGAGGTCTCACTGGGGTTGTCAGAGGAAATGCTATTTAATCAACATGATGTCAGTCAAGTGCTTGTCAAACCTACCACAGTTTTTCAAAATCCAAAATGTTTTAAACAATAACTGAAAAATTATACGTAGAGATCTGGCCACTTTAAAATAAATTACAGTATTTGAATTTTTTCTAGAAGTTTCTAGCAGGAGACATTGTTACTGTGTTTATTTCCAAAGCCTTCATGTCTACAGTATGGAAGAAATGTTTAATACCCATCTGCCCAAATAGGATTTGGACCGTCTACAAGAACATTTAATTACATAATTATGAAATTACATGAGACAGGCATTAATTTAACCTGCAGCACTTTCTCCCTGAGCTGCATTACAGCAAGAAGAGCTAACCACAGGATCATCCAGATCCAGGCTTTCCCCCAGAAGTGTCCTGGGGCAGGTTACTCCTGGGGAGCTCACACCTGCTGCTGCACCCACCTCAGGGGTTCACCAGTTTTACATGAGGCCATTTCTGTGGCACTACCTGAGGCACAGAAGGATTACAGCGAGGTTAAAGACTCCAGAGAAGACAACACAAAAGGAACCAGGTCCAGAAGAACCTGCAAGGAGTCAGCTCGGGGCTAACACCAAAGTCAGAGCTATAGATAAGCCTCCAGACCAACTGTTGACCTTGGCTTTGATGTTTGACTAAGGTCAGCTTAGACACCCTAAATTCCTGCACATTGCTGTGCTGCCCTCCCAATGGCGGCATGGTGAAAACCCTGGAAAGGGCCAGAGCAGGCACCCTGAGACAGTAGGGGCCAAATCAACATGTGAAAATCTGGTAGAATTTCATCTTTCTGAAGGACTGGGAATTAACAATTTGCTACACTTAGCCATTTACTACACCTATCTACATGCCCATTCAAAATTTCTCTTAGGTAACAGAAAGCTTTTTTTGTTTTAATGAAGTGAGGGTCTAGACAGCAAATGAGATCAACATTATTCCATAATTCCTAACTACTGTCTGTTGGAAATACCATAAGTTTGTATCATACAGAGACATAAGTTAGACTAGAAGCAGTGTGGTGGGGCAAAACAAGGCTGATGATATTAAAGAACTGTGAGGGCTTCTCCAGAGGACTAAAACCTCTGCATCAGCTGTTCCCAACAAAGAGCAAGTTCACTCCAAATAAGCATCAGGTCACAGAACAAAGAACATTCCAGCTTGTGCAGAAGTACATAAAATATATGATGGATGAAACAGCTTCATAAGCATTTCTGAGCTCCAGCAGGAGGTCTCAGCACAGATAAAACTCCACAAATTCAAAAGGAATTATTCATAAGAGAAATAGGTGTTCCTGCAGGAGTAGATGAACGAACTATTAGACCCAAATCAAATGGAAGAGCTCACGTTTCTATGCTTGAGACTCTGGTTATCAGCTCCCTCCTAACTGAGGAGGGCTTGCCACAACTAGACCAACTACAACAGGAGACTAGAGGCAAACAGATTGAGATAAACTGGAATAGAAACAACTTACAGTATTGGCAATACCACAGTGATGACAGAGGAGGTATAACTGACACCAAAGAAAGCTTCAAGCATCAGCACCTCTAAAAGTCTCCCATACCTTTTCTCCACAGTCTCCCATAGGCAGCTCCACACAGCTCTGTCTCTTTCTCTCCTTCTCTCTTCCTTCTGCAGTTCCAGCTGGCTCCTTCCTGTCTCTAGCACAATCATCTAACCTTATCTGTCCCTCACAGGACCTCCTGTCCCTCCCTCCTCACAGCACGGTCACCAAACTCCAACTGAGCCTCCACCAGCTCGCTCACTCACTCTTTATCACACCCAGCTGGGAGAGCAGAGCTGGTCCCACTCTTTGGTAATTAACACAGCTGTAATGGATCAGGGGCAAGATTGCCTTCAGCACTATCTCCACCTGTCTCCCCACACAGTGAAGCCCTACTCAGGTAGTTTACTGAAAAAGCTTGCTTTGATTGATAAATTTTTGAGTTATTGCACCCATAGGAATTCTTTGCAGCCTTCCAGTGACCCCAGGTAATAAAAGGGGTGTTTCTGAGAAGCGTAACTTCATTTTTCTTTGCTTTGGAGACTAACATTCCAGGGAAGGGCTTTTGAAATCACTGGCTACTGCCAGAATAAACCAAGGAATGAAGACACACTTCTCTAATCATATTGAACTATAAATTGTCGTTAGGACAGCCAGTCCTTTACAAAATGTTATCCAAAATGTATACACCTGTATTATATAAAGAAATTCTTGCAACACCTCTACACACATAGCACCACTCAGCAAAAATGCAGCTTTGTTATTTGGTAAGAAAACTGCATTTGATTACTAATTTGGTTCAGAGCCATCCTCACTATTGATACAGACAGGGAGATGTACAGATCAAGAGCAGGCCTGCTGAGTAGGACTTGGGGACACTGGGGGACAAAAGAAAAACTTTGAAATAATGCAGCAATGCACACTTGCAGCCCAGAAAGCCAGTTTTAACCTGAGCTGCATAAAGAGTGGCCAGCAGGTCAAGAAGATGATTCTGCTCCACTCCACTCTCATGAGACCCTCCTAGAGTACTGCATCCAGCTCTGGAGTCCCCGTAAAAGACACACCTTTGAGAGCAGCTGCAGAGGAGAGAGAAAACTATTAGAGCTAATCTTATATGAGAGAAAAACATCTCTCATAGAAGAAAAGACTGTTTGTTTGTTCAGTCTGGAGAAGAGATGACACCTGGGAGACCTTACAACAGCCTTTCAATAAAAGAGGTGGGGAGGAAGGCAGGCTTATAAGAAAAATGTAGAGGGACATTGTACCAGGGTCTGTAGTGTCAGGACAAAGGGAAATAGTTTCAGACTCAATTGTATACAATTTAGCTGGTTTTTAGCAAGGCTTTTTTACTTACATTTTGTTAACACAAATAATGGCACAGGAACAGAGAAGCTGTGGCTTCCTGATCCCTGAAGCGTTTCAGGTCAGGCTGGGCAGGGCTTGGAACAACCTGGTCTAGTGGAAGGTGTCCCTGCCCATGGTAGGGGGTTTCAAACTAGTCTAGATAAGCATTAAGGACCTTTCCAACCCAAACCATTTTATGATTCCATGAACCATCCAACAGTTGTCCAGGACAGCCCTAATTTTCAAGCAAGAAACCAACACCATAGTTTTGGACTGGAGGTTTTTTGTGGGATTTTAAGGGTATTTTTTGTTGTTGGTTTGGGGTTTGTGTTTCTAAGTTCATTAAAACCAAGATATTATAGACAAGTAGCAGACAAAGAAGTAGTTATAGAAATGGATATAGCATTTTATACCATATAACTGGACAACCAAATATGCTGAGCTTCACTCTCTCCATCTTTACCAACAGAAGTATTTGAAAACTCAGAATATTGAAACTGCTCTGGCTGGTGTCCTTGAAGAAGTGGATCTCAAAATGTTTATTAGCATAACAACCTGTCACCAGAAAACTACTCTTATGTAGCAAATGCACTATGGATAGATGCATTTTAGTTAAAAGCCTAAAAACTCTGAAGGATTTGGAGGATAAAGTGATGATTCAAAACCTCAACAGCAGATTTAAATGCCTGTCTGTTGCCACATCTAACCTCTGCATCTTCAAAACTGATCTAAACTCAGTCAAAGAGATTCCTGCCTCCACTAAGAGTTATGATTAAAATGGACTTCTGTTCCACACTATCACAAACTCTGTAGTCCAATCCACAAACATGGGATTACAGTTTTATTTGAAGGTCTTTTTCTTATTGTCAGGTTTATCCTATATCATTAGAAAGACTGAATGTTTAAATTGGCAATCGCCCAAGTTATGCTTTTGCTTCTTTATGGTTGTTTGTCACTGTGTTTCAAAGAAGCTCAAATGCAATTTTCAAAATTTATTACAACCTATTTTAAGTAGTGCAGAAGGTCCAATGACTTTTTTTTTTTCGTTTTACTGTTTGGTATAAGATGGGCATTCACATTTAATCATATTCAATGATTACCTCAATGAATACAAATGTGTTACATTATCTTTAAATAAATGAATGTCAATATGTTCCAGAGTAACAGAAGTAATTGCATATTGATAACAGTCATTATCATAAGTCATGGTTGCTGGCAGAAAACCCACTTGTATTTTTTAATAAGGTGCAATATTATGGTCTATTTTGAGATGATAGCTTTCTATTTCCCCATACATAATACAGTATCACTTCAATATAGCTGGCAGACTGTGGAGATAGATAAAAATTCAGAATGCAAACCTGCAAACTGTAAGATTTTACAGTCTTTTGAAACTAGTCTGGATAGCCCAAGTACCTCAGAAAGAGTGATATGAGGGAATCATTATCTGTGCCAGGCTGATGTACCTTCTGTTCCACTCACCACAGCAGATAATAGCAACCAGCACATTATCCCAAATTGATACAACCAGATATTTCAGACTTTGCATTGTAGCTCATTGCAGTTTGCAAAGTAATCTGAAAGACACTTGAGAAAGGGACACATCCCCCCCTGTTCTCAAGGGGCACAAAACTTTAAAGCTAACTCAGATATTCTGTCTGCATCTGTTACAAGAGAGCAAGGAAGTTCTAACATCCAATATCAGAACTGGAGGCTCTTGCTCTGCACTGCTGCTCTACTTTATTGCTCTAAAGCAGCAGAAAGGCAGGACTTGTTAAAACAAGCAGACAACTGCAGAGCCCTGCAGTGTGGACAGATAATCCCCTGGAAACTGCCCAGACTGGAGATGACTGCGTAGCAGGTTTTGCCAAAAAAAGCTTCTGAAGAGTCTTACATGGGCAAGGATTTTAACGTGGGTCAGTAGTGTGTGGATTGGCAAGGTCACAGCAAGGTCAAAGCTGAGTGACTCCCCACTACTTGGCAGCTGTGAGGCCATGCCTGAAAAACTCTGAGTTTTCAGTTCCACACATGAAGTGCCAACAATTAGCCCTCAGGGGAGGCAGAAATAAGAATGGACCTTTAACTTTCCAATGAAGCAGAGGCTTTAGTTCGTGAAGTGTAGAAAGAGACTGAAGAAATGAGTTTTATTCACCCTGGAAAACAGGAAACTTGTGAGAGGTGGGTGTTGCTACTGCTCTCAGCAGCCTACAGCATAGCTGTGGAGAAGACACAGCTTCTACTCCTCCCCAGGGTGGGCAAAGAAAGGATAAGCAACAAATACTGCTTGCAGCGATGCAAACTCCCATTGAATGCCAAAAAAAACCAACTGGAATTTCACAGTGGGAGTGAATAGACTCTGGCAAAGTGGATAGACCTGCTCATAGAGGATCCACCATCTGTGGAGATTTCCAGAACCCAAACAGCTGGGCCCGCCTAGAGCAGAGCTAGTTTCCTTCACAGCAGCTCATACAGTGCTGTAGGTTAGATTTTTGACCAAAACACTTCTGGTAACACAGTGATGTTGTCGCTTTTGCTGAGTAGCATTGAGGCCTTTTCTTCATCACTCTGCCTCCCCAGGGACCATACTGGAGCAGGGTGTGCAGTAGACTGGGAGGGGACATAGTAAGGCAGGTAACACTAGCTAGATATTCCATATCACCTAACAGCACGGTCAGCAGTAAGAGAGAAAACAAGGGGGTTTTGGAGGGTTTGCTATCTTTTTTTGCTCAGAAACCTGTGTGCTTCAGCCTGCACACAGCAGGTGGTGAGTGACTGCCACTGAATCACTTCACAGCATCGCAGCATCACTAGTGTGGAGAGGGACCTCTGAAGATAACCCAGTCTGATCCCCCTGCCAAGGCAGGGTCCCCTGGACAAAGTGACACAGGTAGTTTGGAATGTCTCTAGCGAGGGAGACTCCACATCGTCCCTGGGCAGACTGTTCCAGTGCTCTGCCACATTCAATGTCAAGAAGCTCTTCCTCACGTTGAGGTGCAACTTCTCATGGTTTAGTTTGTGGCCATTGCTCCTTGTCCTGTCACTGAGCACCACTGAAAAGAGCCTGGCACCATCCTCTCGACATCCGCCTTTGAGATATTTATACACATTAAATATCATGCTTTATTTTTCCTCATGTGAAACAAGTTTATTCCTTTCACTCTTGACATCAAGTCAGCCCCCTAACAGCCACAGAAATGTTTGTGTGAGAGATTCAGAAGAAATACAGGTGATTTCCTGTATTGCCACCAGAGCACTGTTCCCATCCCTTGGGAATACACTGCCACACCAAGCCCCACCACCTCCCGAGGAGCACCCAAGCCAGCACTGCAGGGAGAGCTTCACTTGTAATTACTCATTACTGGACAGGAGAAATGAACAGTGTTTTGTAGCACTGTTCTGTCATTCCATTGCAGGCTCCTGCAGGGAAAAGGAAAGTGTCACCTCTAACTTTCCTTAGTCACAGGCACAGAAATAAAATGCTCAGGCACCCAGAGAACATGGTCACCATGAAACCTTTTTCCTCAAATGAGGAGTGGAGTCTTCAGTGGCAAACCACCCCTGAGTGTTCTCCTGAACTTATCTGCGAGGAGGTATAATTAAACCTTCATTTGTTTCTATGCAACTATTCTAATAAAGTCTCAAGCCCAAAGCTTTCTATCCAGCAGCAAAAAGACGAAACTTTTAAAAAGCCAAATATTTTGAAGCGTTATCACCTAAATGCCTCAAAGGCATGCCCTGAAAACAACCTGCACTGCCCCGAGCTCTCAGGCAGGTGGGCACGGCCACCATGGGCAGCATAGTGGCCCTTGGGGCACTCAGCAAACATGTGGTTTGATGGTTTTGGGTTCGGGTTTTTTGGTTTGGGTTTTAAATGATCTGAGGCCCAGGCACGGCTCAGTGGCTCGGCGGGGCCGCCGGTTGCCTGGCAACCCCTACCCACCCAGCAACTTGGGCAGGCCACAGCAGCCAATGCTTAACTTCTCTAATTATTATGTTTAATTACCTTGTCTAATTAATGTCATTAATTCTTCAATAGTGTGAGTTATCCACTATGGCCAGCAGGTAGCAAAGGTTTTTCGACAAGCCGTTGTTGTTGGAACACAGATTGGGAACATTACTGAAACTAAGTTTTGCTAAACCAACCTTGGATGTGTCAAATCACAAAACCTGTGGGAGACATGTATTGCCAAGAACTGGATGCAAAGACAGAATTTATGGACAAAAAGGAAGTGTTGCAGAAACCTGAGCTAAAGAAGAAGCTAACAAAGACAATTCAGCAATTGCACTGAAACGCTCTCTAAGATAACAAAAAGACTGCAAATGTGGGCTAATTAGCATGAGAATGGAAGAATCAATAAAAGAATACTAATTAATGATATGTAATTTACAGCCGATGAACATTAATTTCTTTGTTGCTAAAAACATATAAATATTGAGAAGTTTTCAAAATGAGCATGCACATTTGGGGAACAACCACACACCCCGCAAGTGCTGTGAATAAAGTAATGCCTGCCTCCTAATATTAATGTTAGTTTGATTTATCCCAACATTTTTGGTGACAAGAGGTACTATATTCTTCAAGACTGAGGTGCTGGCCTTCCCTCGGGAAGTAAAGGTGTGCTCCTGCATTCTCCATACTTGCTCCTGGAGCAGCCAGCCCTGACTGAGGCTGAGGGCAGCCCCAGGTGTGCAGAATGGAACCCACCCTCATTTGCAGCAGAAGTTCTATTAAGCAGAGTTAATTGGGACCAGCTGTGGGTGCTGCAGCCACTCCTGAAGATTATCATTGTTAATTGGATGCAATCAGGCCAGGGTGCGTGTTGGGAGAACCTTCTGTAGGGGCCAGAAGGACTTGTTGGACCTCAGCCTCCATTTGGGGTGCCCCCATCATGATGGATGTGCAATTCAGGTTTGCCTAAATGCTCAGCAAATGGAAAGCATGCCAGGTGTTAGAGCTTCAGAAATGGTTCTGGATTGGGGTGATATGAAGGAAAGTCACTCCTTCCCCTGCTCCTTCTTTGTCCTTCACAGAAACAACGCAATCCCTGAGAGCACCAGGAGCCTTACAAAGCCTCTAGGATTCACCACAAACCCAAATTCTCCACATGTGAGACGTGGAAAATATTTCTCTGACATCCACCTAAAGATACAGCTTCTACAAGGGAAGAAAGGTCAACAAAAATATGTCCTTCAGTAACCAGTTGTGACTGAGCACATGCACTTAAAAAAAAGCCCTCACTATTTGCATACTACTTATTTTTAAGGGAAGAGGTGTGGCAATGTTGGTTATTAGTGCATGTGTACTGTAAAGTCAATTTGAAAGTGGGCATGTAAAAAATACTGAATTTGTAATATTTTACAGCCTCATGAAGGGCATCTAATTTGGACATTGAACATTTTTGCAGTGAGTAAGCACTTCTATGAATTTCAATACACGTAGTTTCCCACAGAGTGAAATTTTTATGGAAAGTTGCACAATTCTGAGCTGCAAATACCATGTGTGCTTAGTTAGCAGTTTTATGAGCAGACAAGTTGTGGTTGCTATCAGGTATCTTTTTTTGTTGTGTGATCTTCTTTAACTTCACAGCAAGTATAAAGGCTGTTCCTAGGAGAAAATCATCTTTCCACTGAGAATTAATCTTTTTTGGTATGCTCTCTATTTCTGGCTTCCACTATTCTGCTGCTATCAAAATCCAGGTTCTCTACAAGGTGACTGATACACTGAGTACCCCTTCCTTCCCTAGATTTTAATAATAAAGAATCTACAGGCATAATGATTTGTTTACACTTTTGTGCATTTTCTGTTGAAGGACTTTTTCCTTTTATACGACTATTCTGCTCCTATTTAAGGCTGAAATAGAGCCACACTGTTAAAATTATCCAATGGGGGGCCAAAGAAGTCAATACCTCTCCAGTCTGTGTAGTCTATTTCCTACCATTTTCAGGGTCCTCAAAATTTAAAAGGATTCTCAATTAACTTAATTGAGTAGTAATTAATTCAGGAGTAATTCTGAAATTTGACAAAATTGTCATGGATAGATAATGAAAGTCTACTCACTGAAAGCAAAAAAGGGGAATGAGACTCACATTGACAGTATTTATAATGTACTTGGGTACAGTGGCAAAACTATCCTTATATATTGATCCATATAGGAGAAGTTATGTGACAAAGGGGGATTAAAGCAGAAAAGGTTATAATTTCAAAGGAAACTCTGAAGATGAGGTTATTTATATTCAACAGGAGACACATAAGATGATATTTTTAAAATAACAATATTTCAATTATTATATTTCAATTATTTCCTTGCATCTCATAACACTACAGATTTGGCCTCTGTCTCTGTACTTATACATAGAAAGTATATTATAATGTGAGTTATCCAAATAAAATAAATCCTAATTGGGGAGGGCAAGGGCGTGCTGCGAATAGCAATTATAACGGATTTCCTGTGTGGAGGGCTGGTAACTCTGTTACTGAGTGATGTAAATGAGATCAGAATTTAGTCCAAGGTTCTGTTCTCCATTTCTAAACCGGTTACCTCCCACTATGGCAGATGTGAATACATATGGGAGAAAGAACAGAACGGATCAGATCCATCTAGTGGGAGGACAGGAACAATGTACATATTGATCTATTACATGTAACCACAAATCAAAGAAATTTCACATGGAACAGGAACATATGTATTTGTTTCATGTATGACATACTTGTATTTTTAAAAAGCATTACATTTAAAATCATGTAAAGTATTATCACATAAAGATATGCTAAATGAACACCAGAAGTTATGTCATCAGGTATTCTTTAAATCAACACATTCTCTGTTTTTAGCTTTATAGCTAATGTTAAATTCAGATTTTTTTCTGTGTTTGAGCTCTGAGTCCTTTAAATATTTCTAATAAGAAATAGGGCATGGTAGAACTTTTAATTTCTAATTCTTCATCCATGCCCTGTGTGTATTCTCAGTCTTAATGCCATTAGTCTTTGTTATAGTTTTTAGTGACTGGTTTCCTGGAATGCATTTTCCAAGAGGAGTTCATGGTAACTATTTATTGTGATGGGATCTTGTTTTTGTTTCTGTCACATAGTAAAAAGTTACCTTTACAATAAAAGAGCTGAAGTCATGATGAAAAACCATCCAGAAAGTTTCTGAATTATAAAAATATGTAAATTATGCAAAACCAAGTCTTGCCTGAAGGGTGAGAGACAGGAAGCCTTAAAGTAAGTTGACACAGTTTGTGAAGTGACAGACAGGCCTTGTTCTTGTGCAGTTTTTAAAATGGAAGGAAATTCAAAGAAAAAAGCCTATAGTTAAACTGAAAATCACACATCTCCACAAACCTGAAGTAAATGTTTCCTGTGATGATTAGTTTGCTGGTATGAATGTCCAGGAGCTTGGCACGTGACAGTCACCCCTGTATGGTCAAAAGTTTAATGGAACATGAGTTTCATTAATACTTCCACCAATTTCTCCAATATTTTTCCATATCTACACTAAGCAGAAACAGTGCTTGAGCTGCTAAATTGTTTCCCCCTCCATCTCCCTGTGTTGTACTTTTCTGCAGATGTTCTCAGAAAGGATTTGCTGCTGCCATAAAAAACTGCTATTGATGATGAAAAATGCATTAGACCAAATTATTCCTTGAAAACAGGCACAGCCTTGCAGGAAGAGGATAAAGAGGCCACACGAAAGTGGAGGATGTGATCCTTGATGCCCAAAATGATGGGAGTGAATCCTAGCCGGGAGGTGCACCCATTCACATGCCAGTTGTGTTGTGTACTGGTTTCATTTCTGTTCCTGTTAAAAGGAGAATCTGGCTGGAAATAAGAGAGAAGTGGCAGAGCTTTCCAAAGATGGTGGAAGTTCTCATCACCATGACAAGAAAACAGGAGAAGAAGGGAGAGGTTAAAACCCTCTTACAGCTGTCCCCTCTCTAGAAAAATGTCTGCTTAGGCCAGTGTGCTGTTTTGCACAATTTCCAAGGATGAGGGTATAATCAGTGCTGCAAACTGTTTAACATTCACCTGAAAACTGTTATTTGCATGCAGGTACACGTAGGAGCTTTAGATCTTGACCACTGTGCTCAGGAGTATGTAAAGAAACACCAAAGAGTTGGTTACTGTCCTGTAGGGAAAAATAAGCACTTAAACCTAAATATTCTATTTTGCATTATAACTACATTCCTAGAATTTAGAAAACTGGTTCAAGGGGGATTAAATCTGGTTTCCTGTGAGTCCATCCTTGCAAAGCTTAATAAATTATGTATTCATTTCATCTTCTGAGTCACTGCAATGGTTTTGCAGCATACTTGCCACAAAGCAGAAGTTCAGAAGAGGGCTGCAACCTGTCACAAGATAAAAAGGAGAAAATTTGAAATGGGTAAAAAAGTAAATAGTTTAAATATATACTATATATATATATATTTCATATATACTTTACATTTTATATGTATATATACACGCAGTCATACAAGGTGTAAGTCCTAAGGGCTGTATCTGCAAACAAAATCCTTCAATTTAACAGCCAATACAGAGCTGCCATTCTGACACTCGATGGAGAAGTTGGCCCCTTTTGCTGTACATTTTATTAGAGGAAAGAAGAGAAATCTGCTTTCTGGATGGTCATTGGACACTTTCCAGGGCTACAGTAAACTATGACACTTGAAAACAACCCAAAGGACAAGAGTTCCTATTTCCTTGAAAAGCGCAAAAATAGTCTAAACCTAGCGGTGACTTAGAAACAGAGAGGAGGCAAAAAGGAAAAACAAATACAAAACGTAACTAAATCTAGAGCATCTCAGCTCTATGGAGATTTTTTTTGAGATGCCTTCAGTCCCTCATGCACATGGTCAATTATTTATTAATATAATCTGGTACAAAAATTATGTGAAAGAAAAAGAGACAAAATTAAGGCCATGGCAATCAGTTATCAAATGTTCACTATCTAGATTTTCAGTGTATTTTTTTTTAATAGTATTAAGGGCCTAGAAATGGTTGGGTTCAATCATATCTACTTAGGACTAATTTATTTGTCGAGACACAGCATAATAAATACCTAGCAGTCCTGAATTAAATGTTCATATATCAAATTGCCGTTCTGTTTGCTATCAGCTGATGTTTATTTGTTCAGAAGCCTGTCAATATTCTTTAGAGCTGCTATTATCACCTAAACTTAAATTCTTTACATCTGTATATTATTTGTGCTGTCTAGAGCAAAAGATGTAGGACCTTCATAGCAAGGACTTAGTTTAGCATTGTGGTCTGACTACTGCAATGTCCTCTATCAGTCTTATGATAACCCGAGGGGAAGCATTCTTCTATCTCAGATATTTGAGTTTGGTTGCCACATGGCAAGAAGGATAAATATCCTCATTTCTCTTCATTTTAAATACTTCCCTCAGGATCTCATTTGTTCTTAGGGGTAATTTACTATTTTAAATGTAGCAGGATTAAGCCTTTAGCTAAAAACAAAAGCAAAGTTACAGAGGGAAAGAATATGAGAAGGTATATATTAACATGGCAAATAATTTAGCCATTTTTCTGTTTGCATTTTAACTGCTTCTTTATAGCTAATTCAATCAGAACATTTGGTTGTCCTTTTTATCAAGACACTGATTTTTTTAATCTGCCCTCTCTGAAATGATGGATTTGAAAGATTGGACTGTAAAAACCCTGCGTATTTCATCCTGAAATGATCTTCAAGTTAAAATAGAAGTCAGTGAGGGTACCTACAGTATAAACCAATCCGCTCTAAAGATACCAATTTGTGCCTTTTTAATTCACCTAGAGAAAAAAAAAAAAAAAAAAAAAAAAACAACAACAACAAAAAAAAAAAAAACAAAAAAAGCCCCACCACCTTACTTGGTTCCAAGGAAAACTGATGATTTGGTTCTTGCCATTTCTGAGATGCAGAAATTTCTAAATCTCACCTCAGTTCTCTTCCAGACCATTTCTTCATTATTTCTTGCAGCTTTTCCAGTTTCTAATTTTCCACATAAAGTTGTATTTTCATTAATAGATATGACATAAAGTGAAGGTTTAAATAAAGTAACTATAGACAGCAAGCACAATTTTTTAATAACAAAGGTAATGGACCAGTCAAACAAGCTCAAATTAACTGTGGAGTATTCAAAGCTTTACCTCCGAAGCAATGCTGGGAGAGTTGTGTTAGGACAATAGTGAAAACAGAACATAAATTAGGCTGTCCAACATCAATTAAGGTATTTGATATTTCTAACACAGAGGTATCAGGGTAAACATGGAAGCCTGTGCTTTACTAAAACACAGACAAGATGATCTATATGTTCCGTTCGTCTCTATAGATACTTGATATTTTAAAGTCATCAAAACAAATGCTTCAGTCATAGCAAACTGCTGAAAATTAGAAATTGAAATGTGAGGTCCAGCACTGCCTTCTACATCAGCAAATTACAGATATTATTTAAATGTATGCATGTTTTTATTTGTTACCCACTCTACTGCTCCATGGATTTAACCTCATATTTGCAAATCATGTAACTGGCAGAGTTTGTAATCCCAAAATCACCAAGGGCCCTAAAGCCTTGCAGTAGACTAACAGGGCAAGGCACCACCACAGAAATAAATAAATATATAATAAACCATGCAGCAGAATTTAAAACTTAGACTATATATATATTTGAATTTTTCTAAGGCTTAGAGCCAACTGAGCAGAATGTTAGCTGGCATGAATCCAGATGGTGCCCCAATTTTATTTAAGGAGATGCCAGTGTCTAGCCTGGTGTATTTATTATTGTAAGACTAAAAAGAGGACAAATATTAAGCCCTATTAAAGTAACCCATATGGGCCCCCGAAGTGATTAAGTGAAACAGCACACAATGTTCCTTCCATGTGCTAATTTGCAGCAGAAATTTCTGTTCACTCCCCTCTTTTCTAATGAGAGCTACTTCTTTCCATGACTGAGGGGAGTGTAGAGAGCAGAACAGTCCTGCAAATAGCAATTTAACCTCTTGCTGATTCAACAACAATTTAGCTAAACAAGTGGAGTCTTCAAAAGCACTTATCTATGAGAAAGATTGTTTCTCTTAAACACTTATTGAAAGGTCTGGGGGAAACCATGTGTATTCTTACCAGGGAAATCCCCCCTTAATTACATTAAGTACTCCTCACTCATCTCTGCAAAGATCACATTCACATCGGACTAGCAGCTGACAAGAACTTTTTCATAAGATATATTTTAATTACTTTACCAGATATGTATAAGATATTTATATTTTAAAATATTCATTTCATTACCTACTTTTGCAAAACTTTGATTGCACTTAGATCTGTATCAGAGCTCAAGAGAAAGTGGGAAGCAGAAAGAAACATAAGGGGTCAATGGGAAGGGAGAAGATTGAAATCTGTCTGATAGAACAGAATGTAAGACTAAAGGTTAATTTAGACATCTGATACCTGCCCCAGAAATGTGTAAATCAGGAGAGCAGAACTCCTTTTATAAAGGCACAAGGTTGTTACTTTAGACATGAATAGTTCAGTGTGCAAAACAGTGGTTAACAGGGCATATAATTTAAAAATCCTGCATCCACAACAGATGGTTTTATTTACCCTGTTAGGAACTTGACACAGTGAAATCTTCCACTGGAAGCGCAGTTGTGAGTGCTGCAAAATAATCAGATGTGGGTCAAAAATCAGATTACCCTAATACTTGGTGCCAGTGTTTATGTAAGACTGTCACAATCTGGCCACAGCAGGAAAAGAATCAAATAATTAAATATATTTAGTGTGTGAGCTTTTCCCTCCAAAAATAATTGTGATCAAATCTCAAGCAAAACATCCATAAGGGAACAGGTTTCCAGCACTGCTTTTTTCTACTTGGTACAGTGCTTGCAGTGTGACTTTTGCAAAATCCTTTCTTGCCATCAAGCTTCTGATAAGTTCTGGGAAATATGAAGCCAATGTAAAAATCAGGCTATGCTAAAGAGTGGCTTATGGATGGAAACACTGATGAGCAGCTCTAGGAGACACTAGAAGGAAATGCTGGAATACACTGCTCAATGCTCTTTAAATTTCCTTGCTAGTGAATGTTTTATACCTAAGAAAGTACCAAGTGTTTTCCCTGCTCCTTATTTTCCTGCCCAAGAACACTGCTGACCAGTCTGACCAGATGAAAATTAAAAGGTGCTGCAGCACAAGGACACCCAAACAAGAAACCAAAGGAGAGCCTGGAAAAATGGAGGCAGGACATCAGTACTCTGTGTTAGGTGATGGGAGATGATGTTTTGTTTGGAGGAGAAAGTGGTCTAAGTTTCTCCAGAGTCCATGGGCATCCTGCATGCATAAGAGAGCAACTTTAAAAAATCCTTTTTCTTCTAAATTCAGTATCTATCCATCCTGGTCCATCCATCCATGCAGTAAAGGATAAAAAACAAAAAAAAAACCCAAATGTGGGGTTAGTTTATGGATCCTGAGGGTTTGGGGTTGGGTTTTTTTCCAAATTTGTGTAAAACCAGAAACAGTTTTTAACTAAATTAAGGTCATTGACCAATTCCTGTGTGATTTGCTAACAGTAGCAACAGGACCAAATTCCCATGGTGGGTCAACCATAAGCATAACCTAGACTGTGTATTTCTGTTGTTTGCTTCAGAGGAAGTCATTAGCACAACAAAACTACTCTATTCTGACTGGAGTTCTCACAGATCTTCCTTCAAACTGTGGAGCCAGAACAGAGAGAACAACAGAACTGGTACATTAAAGTACAGAACTGGGATGCTGTTCAACATTACTAATTTCTAAAGTACCATTAACCTAGAGCTGTTATTAATTTTAAGTGGGAATGAAGCAAGCAAGAGTTTTATCAGTTCAACAACAACACATTTTTTAAAGGAAGCCAAAAGAGAAGAAGTGATATCAACACTCATCTACAGCTTCATTATTACAGTCCATGAAACTGAAAAGGGTGGCTCAATGGCAAGCTAGGAAAACTGAAACAGACATTCACTGAACAGGATAATCAGGATCTTGGGGCTTTCCAGAAAAAGAAATGAGGACAATTTTAAATGCAGGTCTTTTAAAGTAAGTATATATTGCAAGGGCTGGCAAGCTGATTAATGTTACCTTGGGGTTTATGGCTTGATTAGCTATAAATTCTGCAGTGCTGCTGCAACAACAGCAACACAAAATTATATATGGGGTTTTGTTGTTTTTTTTTTTAATTGTGGCATTTATTTCCCTGTTTGATTCTCTCATTTTTCTTATACTGAAAGTTTGTTGATTCGCTGATTTTTACACTGTCCAAGCTGTGCCTGGCTCAACCTACCCATCCCGGCGTCTTGGCTCCATTAAACCGAGTGGCAAGCTGGCTGCAGAGGGAAAGGTTTGTGTGCTCACAGCAGATGTTCTAAATTACCTCGAGGGCATTCTCACTGCAACAAAAGGAGAACACGACAAAGTCTACGGTTTCTAGCATATATACCAAGCAGCTGGAAGCTTCTCATACTTCCCATGTGCTGTGGAGGTATTTTGCAACATATCAGTGTCGGAAGTTGTTACTTCAACACTTTCCATAATGATTTCCAAGGAAAGAGCTCTAGAAGTCAGGAAAATGCATGGGTTAAGTGCTGTGCAAATTGTGTGTCGTTTGACATAAACTAACTCTTTTGAAGTGTTAATTTGGAGAATTTGTCTCCTTACTCCCTAAGCTTAAAAGACAGATGAAGCACGCTGGTAGTGATAGATTTTTGACATAATGGATAACAAGGCTTAAACAGAATAGTCCTTTTCTTCTTTAATTTTGGGTATGGCATAAATTTCTTCTGAGGAAGCCTTGGGGGCCACTAACTAAAAATATTTTTCTTTGGAGGAAATTTAATTTTTAAAAAAAGGCAGACAAATCAATCATTGGATATTGTGGACAAAATACTTTGTCCTTGCCTTCCGCAAAACAGTGGGTGAAACTGGAGGGGGGGCAGGAGGGAAGGAGGGGGAAGAAAGGAAAGGACCAGACGCTATCTTTTCACATCTCTAACAATACCCTGTATTTTACTTTTGAATCTCTTCCTGACCACAACATTTTCTCCTCCAAGGAGTGAAGTTACTTAAATCGCTCCTGTATGTGGTTCTTTCTATTAATATCACCTGCAAGCAGCTTTCCTGCAGAGTTTGATTCTGTGTCTTTCCTCGGCCACGTCTGCCGGCTGTGTGAAAGCATATGTGTGGGATCAGTGACATTGAGGAAAGGCAGGACACAGACACAACATTAATTCTCTGTTCCCAGGCTCTGCCCATGGGGTGAGGTGGGGCAGTGACCCTTCTCCCGGCAGTGGTCCCTTGGAAGGGCAGGGACAGATTGTAACAGCACCTGCACAGACTGAAGGCACCTTGGTCTGTGATAGCAGACTGCAATTTCTGCTTTATGGGCAGAAAATGGGTTTTGTTGAAAAAATTGATCAGTGTGATCGTGAAAGTAGTGACAGAAATGACCATATTCTGAGGTTCATGAAAACTTGGGTTTGTTCAGAACAGTAATTCCAATCATGTACCAGTGCTACTGCAATAGCAATTTTACACTGGGTCCTACAACGGTGTGGTTGTTTTTGCTAGCTTTATATCAAAACCAGACATCTGTGCTTGATTACATGGGTCTTTTCTGGATAACGATGAACAATTAATAAATAAGAGCTCCAGTATTATCTCATTAATAGCTTTTTCAAAAGCACAGAATTTCATTAGACTCTAGTATTGCGTCCACGCACATAAAAATTCAGAAGACAATTCACTAACTTAAAATCACTAACCTAACATCTGAAAGAGCCCTGAGGGAGGTGTTTGATGGTTTGAGATGTGCTTATAGTGATGATAACTACTTCAGGCACCAGATTCCCAGGGTGAATTATCGTTCTGAGAAGTCAGGGTTTGCGGAAGGTGAGGGTGGAAAGTCAGGTCCCTGTCAATGAGTTCATCCCTCCTTGCTGGACACACCTGCTGGGACTTTCCTCCAAAGAACAGCACTTTGCCTTGCCATGACCTGGCCCTGATCTGTTATTTAGACATCAAAACAGGCAGGTATTTTCAGGCTAATACAGTCAATCCAACCAGCAATGTGCACCTGAGGCAAAACACCTGAGCTGTCTGTGCTGAGGGGATGTGACACTGAACACATCTGCCTGTAATTAAGGAGATATAGAGACCCACAAGAGTAGAGGGTTTTTTTAGTTTAACAAGAAAAAACTTAGATTTGAAACAAGACAAACATTAGAATTGTTTCCAATCATTTAAGCTACACAGTTCTCTCTTGAGAAGCTTTGATCATGTATAATCCTGTTGAAAGGCTGACTTGTAACCAGCCTCACATACATTATGTTGCAATGCTGCAGCACTAGTGCATGACAGAACTTTATTTTCCATTAATTCATTCTTTGCAGGAAATATAAACACTCTATATGCTTAATAGCCCAAAAAATGAATAGTATTTCTTTTTTAAATTGCCTGTTAATGAGAATTTTGCTTGTTATTAAAGAAATCTGAGTGCCTGAGGACCATCTTTCAAATGCTGACACACCTATTTTCAACACCAACAGTGCTGAACAATCAAAACAAAATCATCCCAGACGCTGCTTTTAAAAAAAAGCAGACATGTTTTTTTAACTGATCAAAATAGATGTTTACATTATCTGTGAACCACAACTGATTTTAGAGTAGCTTTTCACTGAACTTATGAACAATTTCATATCTACTCCAGTAAAATCCATGCAAACACAGGGCCAGGAAGAGCTGTTGGCACTTGTAGGGAGAGCGTTTTCCCCAGGCAGGGTTACTCTGACTGCAGGAGGGGGCTGAGCACACACTGCTATGTGGGAAAGGCTCCTACAAATTCCAGTCACACCCAGTGTACCCGGCTCTACCAGCACAGAGGAGGTATTTGTGAGAGCTTCTGTGTGCTAACAAATCACCTCCATCAGGAATAATTGAAAGCACAACTGTGCACTCCAAAGGAAGAATGGAATTCAGACTGTTATCAGTTTTACAGAATATTAACTAAATCTGGATTATCCTACCGGCAGTTTTTCATGTGTTCTTGTAAACGCAAGAGCTTCACGCTGCCAGAACCTGAAAGGAAACAGTTACCCAGAGCTGTTGATACAAATCTTGTGTTAGAGGATTAAAAACCCTTCTTCCCAGTTTTGCAAACTTAAAGCATTACAGGACAAACAGAACATTTCCTTATCTTACTCTCACACATAAGTAAGGACTTCTGATAGCTTCTGGTGGCTGATACTAAACACCTGTGGAAGCTGCATTTGAAGCTTAGTGCAGTTTGAATATTTGGAGGGGTTTTTTTCTTCCTATTTTCTATTTTCTTTTTCCTGTGCTAGGATGTAGGAGGGGGGAATCTCTTCAGCTTATTCTAGATATAAATGTTAAATTTCAGGGTATTTTGGAAAACTTTAAACATATATAGAATGTGGCACTGATGAGGGAAATAGCTGAATAGCCTGTTGAAAAATGTTAGGATTATTTCTCTGCAGTAACAGTGAAAGAGAAAACTTTTCCCCAGACTTCTAGGTCTAGTGTCTTTTTTGTAGCTGCTTATAGATCTGTGATAAATTCTCTGGCTTATTATTAAACCTTAATCCTATCTGTAGTGGTGTATAATTTCTGACCACACCTAATAATGTAAAGAACATTTCCCTCCCCATGGCAGGGATTTGGATAGTTTGGATGATCTTTAGGGTTCCTTCCAACCCAAATTATTCTGTGATTCTATTTTTAAAAAAGGCTGACCAAATTAATGGCTCTGTGTTTTCCATCATACTGGGGAAAGAGACCATAGGAATAGAGGCATACTCACACATAAAATATGCTAAATAATCTCAATCAGAAATTAAATTTTCATTATATTCTAGAAGGATACAGAAATACCAAATCAAAAATATTTCACTTTGTCCTTCTGATGTGCTGTGGTGGTGTGCTGAGGGGGAGCTGGAGAGCTACAGGCAGTCGTGGGTGTATCGGTGATTGTCCCATGCTAATTCTGTGTTGACATGGACAAATAAAAGCAGGACAGAAATTAAGTTTGGGGGGAAAAGAAAAGTTTACCTCCACTCAGTTCTAAGGAGAGATAAACTGACACCACAAAACCTTCTTTCCTGGCACCAGGAGTAGTCACTGATGGAAAAGTGTCTTTATAGGACAGCCAGGAAGGGAAGCCACAGGCTGAGAGGGTCTGACTAATGCATTTGGCAGCATATTAGGATACCTTTTTTCCCCAGCCATGTTATTTATTTTGTAACAAAGCTTTCTTTCCTTGAATCAATACTGGGCAAAAGAACAGAAGAAAAACACTTTTTGAAATTCATTTGTTTTAAATGAAAAAAAAAGTCACTCTGAAAAATAAATAAATAAATATTATTAATATTATTATTATTTATTAAAATAACATTTTAATAACAAGTCATTATTAAATTAATATAAATAAATTATAATTTACTTTCCTTCAACCAAAAACCTGCTGAAGGTATTGCACATAACTAATTAGCGCTCACAAGAAAGGAGAACTTTTTGGTTTTATTTGTTTATTCCTGTTCCCATGATGCTGGCTTAGTTGTTTGTCTGAGAGAGGAAGCTGACAAAACAAAAGTGATATCAAAGAAAACAATGCTTTCTATACTAATATTTATACTGAAAATAAGTTGAAAGTAATGCACCATTCAATTGTGTGGCTTTTTTAGAAAGAGTTCACTGAAGATGCACTTGTAATGATACATCCTGGGTTTTTGCATAGCCAGTGAAGTTTTATATCAAACATCTAATAATTTACCTATTGGAGAGGCCCAAGTATCATTTAGGAAACCCTATATATTCCCAGCACACTGCTGAGAACAGTGTAAAGAAATACTTTCTCTCTTGGTTAATTTCCAGTATATCTGTTAGTAGGGTCTGTGCACTACTTCATTATGTATAAATATATTTTTTTTTCCCTACAGGCAATAACCAACATAACATATAGTGCCTGCAAACCTTAACTATACATAAATAAATAGTCCCATAAGGACTTTCTACAGAGACTATATTTTCTGATATTCAAAAACATTTTCTCCTGCTCTTTTGTCCGAGCATTAATTTCATTTTCACCTAAAAATATAGGACAAGGAACCAAGCCAGATCCTCACACATTAGGAAACCCATGCATGCCCATAGTAGCTGGAATTATTGGCTCAGAAAGTCACTAGAAAGGTGTCGAGACACTAACTTTTCATTTGTATCAGGATTTGATGCCAATCCATATGTACCAGGTGTGAATTCTAACTTCAGAGTAACCTTCTTTACTGCTCTGCTTGATATTTCATCCTCAATACAACAAGGTTAGCTCATACACTGAACCAAAAAAAATACATAATTTTAGTGTTAGACAAAATGTAAATTTGAAGAACCAAGCCAAGAAATTTATTTTATTTCAGTGGAAAAAGTGTTGTTTTGCACATTGTACAATTTACAGGTACAAATGGATGAGTGGTATAAACTACAGACACCACGGAGGGAAGACAAGCCCTACATGAAAAGAGTTTATGGTTACTTTGCTTGTCTGCTATACTGGTGTCTGAAATAAAGATGAAGTACTAATTATAAAAGACCTAAAAATCTTGAAAGAATGAGGAGGAATAGGTCTCCCTGGTACCTGGAGCCCTGTTTCTAAGGGTAAGGAAATTGAAATCTGTCTGCTGAATTCTGTCCTTTCAACCTGGTTGCCTAATGGCATCCTGTAGGCCTGTGAAGTGGTACGGATGATAATAAGCTGAGCCTCAGATTAAAAATATGTACAATTTGAGAAGACACTACACAAATTGAAATTGCATCATTTTAAAATGATTTGAGGAAGAAGACAGTGTTGTAATTAAAGTACTTACATTTTTGAATAGGATAAATGAGGTTTGCTCAAGCTGCTATGTGCACTGCGAAAAAAAACAAAAAATGAGTATGTTAGTTAAATAAAAAATAAACTTGCAGCAGGTGTTTTTAACTACTTTTTTATGTACAGAGATATAGTGAAATAGTAGCTGTATCAAACACAGGAAAAATTAGCTCATTCAACAAAGAACTAAAAAGAAAAGACACAAGCAATAGGCTATAGAAGGAACCTGGAAGTATTATTTTTAGATGCCTGAATTATAGCCATTTTAAAAATTCTTTCTCCAGCTCTCACTCTGCCTTTAGTTTCCATAAATTAATAACACCAATTCTGGCAGAAATAGAGGTACATTTCACACTTGCTGCTGAAAACAGAGGTGAAACACATCTTCTGAGCCAAACAAATAAAACCAGTCTCTCAACATCCCAACTCTGTGTGAAAGCAGATGTTTGTTTCAAGCATTCCTGTTTATTTTACACAAAAGTCATATAATGCCATTAATACCCACTTACAGAGATTTAGAAGACCAGACACAGTCTTCTTCAGAAGTGATGGCAGTTTTCATGGAACAGTGTAATTTTCAGTACAAAAGAAAAAACAAATCAGTGCTTTAATGAGAGTAGATATTGAGACTAAATGCAGCAGGTCAGCAAAGCCTGCCTGGATTTCAAAAGGACAGCTCGCAAACTAAGATTTTAAGAGTAGAGTGAACTTTCCTTGACTTCTCCATTGTCCCTGCACAACACAGCAGGGAATGTTCCCTTTGGTTCACATACACCACTTTGCACATTTACTACCTGACAGAAACACTAAACAACAAGTTCAGCAAATATTAAACAATATCAAACACTGTTCAGCAACTGTTCTCCAGTTTTACCTAACCATAAGTCAGCCTTTTCCATTCAATTAGGTCATGTAAGAATGGAAGCAATGCCAACAGCAGCTGCTTTATGTAACTCACCTCAGATCTTTCCCAAGGTGAAGAGTTTTGTTAGTCATAATTCACAGAAGGGATGATGGTGCTTCTTCCAGGAGTTTGAACCTTGTAGTCTGACACCCATGTTGTACCATTGCCTCTGTCATCACTGGCCTTGCACATCATATCCAGCACTGCTGAAATACAGAGACATTTGAAGTGACAACTCCCTAGAGTCCTTCTATGAAGGCTTCCTCTTTCCCAAGATTAGTGAGGATGTTCTGACATGCAGAGCACTTGGCATACACGTAGTGCACATATTAATATGCAGGCAAAAGAAAAATTCAAACTATTCAATAGAAAACTAAGTTCTTCAACTTCCCAGTTTTCCCTCAGAGGGGCAAGTCAAGATGTTCTGTTGCCTGAAGGAGACCAAGAACATCACTGTGATTTTTTTGTTGTTTTATTCCTCCAAACAATTCCTATCTGACACATCTTAAAAGTCATTACAAACAAAACCTGAATACCCAAAGGCACAGCTGAACTTCTGTGGCAAAGAGCTGTGCTCAGGCCGTGCCCTCACACAGTACTAAATGTACTCCTCAGACAGCTCCTGTGTCACCAAAGAGCAAGTATTTCTTCAGTGTATGACTGATAACTGGCTCAGAACATTTCACCCCAGCACAACAGCTGTCAAGTCCCCATCCTTGGAGATACTCAAAAGTCATCTGGAGATTGTTGGAGGAGACAACTGGCAGAGGTATCTTCAGCCTCAACCATCCTGCCACTCAGCAAGGTCTCACAGGATATCTATTAAAGACTTAATAGGCTTCAACAGGCTATATGAAGCACTTTATACTGGATTGCCACCCTAGATTATGTTTCTTCATTTATCAGGGCCTTAACTTGTGTCTTTCTACTCCATTCAAATCTCCAGTATTGCACCCAGGGCTGTCTACAAGGCAGATCTAGGTTTTATGAATCAAACACAGAGAGACCACATCAAGTTAAAGGTTCCTCATATGGACCAAGGTGCCTTGACTCCATGAGTGAAAATTTTCAAGTCATTATTCTGACGGATATTATTCAGGTTTCTCTGTGAGAATTTTTTTATGTGCAATCAATTCCCCCTTCATCTGCTAATTTCATTTTAAGTTTCATAGAACAGCAGGAAGATAAACCAGAAAAAAGATCCAGGGGTACCTTGGAGAGGCAGGTTTTGAATACAGGAAAGTGAACATGAGGGCCAAAGGAGAGCCACGGACTAGCAGGGATTTTTTTTTTTCAGGCTCCAAAATGTTCCTGTTCAGATGAAAATGGCAAAACTTCTTTGCCCTGAAGTAGCTGATTTCATCTAAATGTTGCACAGTCCTAGAGGAACTAGAGGAATTGGAAGGGTGAAAGCAGGAGGCAACTTTAAAAAGGAAACATTTTGTATTTTCAGGATAGGGTTTATCACTTTGTTCTACACCATTAATTATACATACCATGCATCTGATCTGACAGTTTTATATGCTTTGCATCTTAGGTGAATCTTTTCCCTGGGGAGGGAGGAAAAAGAAATCAAAAATCTTGCCAGGGTTGAGACTCAGGAGGAGACTCCCTTGTCAGGATTTTTTTTTTTTTTTTTCATATATATACAGTCTATACAGTTGCTGAACACAATTTTCAAAGTAAAAATTTGTGTCTAAAACTCAAATCCTTAAACTCACACTACAGAAACTTAAATAAGAAGTTTGATATAATGCCGAGCAGCCAGTAATCCCAGGAATGCCAGAGAACTGCTGAATGCTGTGCAGGCTGAAAAACCAAGCAAATACTACATTTGCACGTTTTCATGAAGATAAAGTTGCTGAAAATTCCCTGATTAGTTGGAGAATAGAGCTGTGGTTATCTTACAGGAAGAAAAGGAAAATGGATAATTTAGATTTAGGTGCTGAAAATGAAGTCTAGGAAAAATTCTTTCCTGCCTAACTCTCAATCTAAGTTTTAAAATTTCACCTCTAAAGTGGCCATATAATTATTTTCTTACCATTTCTGGTAAGCTCTGAAGGTGTCCAAGGGCCCAATTCCTTTACTATGTTTATGGGATGTATATGCCCAGACATTGCTTTGGTCAACATCAGAACAATATCACACCAGGCTAGGAAACACAGATAAGTGCTAAATACATATTTCTTAAAAGTAAGACTGCACTGTTAGAAGAAAAGTCCATCTTAGTTGGTCACATCCTTACCCTCCCTCTCCCCATCCCTGCAGCTTTGTTGGGTGCCCATCCCTCATAACCAGGACTGTTGGTGCCCCAGGCAGGCTCTGTGTTTTACTGCCTTCTTCCACCCACATAGCCACCAGTGGAATTGTGTGGCTCCATGATTCTGGTGAAAGGGTGGCTGCAGGCTTGGGATCCTTTCCTTGGTTTTGAACCTCAAAACTGAGGAAAATTTACTGTTAAGACTTGGCTGAGCAACTTCCTAGCACATCACAGAATGGCCCTGTCTCAGCCACTTTCAAGCTTATTAATTTATGGCAGAGATTTTAGGCTTCCCAAATGTACCATGTATTAATAGGCAGCTTGATGATCAGCAGGCTCCTGCCCTGTAACTTTGATTTAAGCACATTTCCCTCACTGCAGCAGAAGAACAACGTGGGAGCTGCCCAGCACCATATCCCAACTCCCATGGCTTTGCAGGGGCAGCAGTCACTCCTCATAAGAGTTTGCACTTCTTCCCTGCATCCTGAAGCCTTGCTTTTGGAACATCTAACGTCAGCCTTCTGAGGCTGGCCCTCGCTGTATTTAACAAGTATCTTTTGTTTCAGCAGCTTCTCTGCTAATCTCACACTTGGGTGTGATCGCTGTTGACGAGGTGAGCCCCTTCGAGGAGCTGCTGCTGCAAGAAGCCTCAGCTTAAATGGAAGTGGCAGCACTTCAGCAGGGCCTAACGTACATTCTTTGACAGAACATAGATTCCCAAAGAGAAGTCATTCTTGCTGCTGTCATAAAACGCTGCTTTTTTCAAACGTCAGCACCATATGGCACTGCCATCGATAGAGCAACTGCTACCACCATCTACTGGCAAAAGCATGGAAGGGAACGAATAGAGGATGTTGCCTTCGGGTGGGTCTCAGCAGGAAAAAACCCCAAGAAATACAGTATATGATCATCTTTCATATGTCACCATCCAGTGCTGCACTAGTGATAGCTCTCCAGTTGCATTGGTAGGGAAGAGCCTCAAGAATGAGCTCGCAGGTAAAACCTATTTGTTCCCTGCAGGTTGTGGATGGGACTTTACTGTTCAGTTCTGCCTTGCAGCAGGAGAAAGCCTGGCTAATCTGCTCTCTGCACTGCCTTTACTGGGAAAACATCACTAGGATGTGGTGCCATAGGAGAGCAGCAAGAGCATCACATCTGAGTGCTCAAAACACAGAGTCCTGACAGATATTTGTGTGTCTGAGCTGAATTCAGGGTAGATGGAGCTGTGTCAGCATTGCAAAGTAACTGGGAATTTTAAGACTCTAAAAAAAAGGCTGTGCTGTAGTACAATGATTCACTGGGAATCTGATTCAAATATTATCAAATAAGAATACCTTCTTTTACACCAGTGGGAATTAAAGCAAGCACTAAAAAAATGTACTGATGGAGAATGTTGATACTTCATAACAACTTTTCTGATTTAACTGTAAAACTGTCTTTCCTTAGAGAGATGATGGTGTAGTTGTCTTAGAGATATCAAGCACAGAATCCTGGGGTTTTTTTGAACTTGAGTCTAAATGAACATGCAGGCAAATAATACCTTAGTTTAAGAACTCACAGTGTATTTCCCCATTTTTCACTGACACTGATTGAAAGATAATTGAGGGTCTTGGATTAGGTTCTAACACGAGGCAAATAAATTAATCCTGTTGCATTCAATCAATTTTGATTGTGTTCTCTGCATAAATCAAATCCAGAAGAGGTCTTAGCTAAGGCATTTAATTCCAATTCTTTTACCTGACAATGAAAAGAACCAGACTGAGATGATTTTATGCTCACTTACAGACTACCATAAGGATCATAAAGAAATGCACCGACACCTCTATAAAAATCAGATATTCAGACTCACAACCAGGCAAACTAGGACACACTGGTGTCCCAAAGCCCTGGCCACACATTTCTTCCTGAGCAGTGCATGGGACATCTCTGCTCTAACCTACAGGACACATGACAGCCCAAATCTTGTCTGCCTAGACATGAAAACATCTGAAAACCAGTTACTCTCTGGAAGAGGCTATCCCATTTGAGGCAGTGGTCAGCAACTTTCAGGTTTCCAGACAGTGATGCTGATTCATTACCATTTAATCTTGACAATCTCCTGCTATCCTTTACTGGGTAGAGGACACAAACTACAGCTGAATGCCAAGGAATAAGAACTGGTACGAACATGATGTAACACAGCCAAGTCCTGAGCCAAGACCTGCTGGACCAGCCAAATTGCATCCCAGTGAACTATTTGCAACGATGGAACCATCAGTTCTTATAAGTTGGACTCTGCATCGGTGCCCAACACCAAACTCTGCCAAGAAGTCTTACTATATTTCACTTTAAGTAACCCAGGCACTTGGAAGATTACTCAGACTGCAGACCCCCTCTGCCTGTTTGAGTCAGCTGAGAGCTCAACTACTCCCACAGTTTACTGCAATCCTTAAGAGACTCTGACACTTTGTAGAAATTTTACCCAAAAAGTGGTCACCCAGTCCAAGTTCTGAAGAATAGTCTCAAGAAACAACCCCTTGAATTGTCATTCTGCTTCATTCAGGACACAATTCCCCCTTTCTTCCCCAAAGTGATATGTTTCTTGAACAAACCAGCCCCCAGGGGAGAGTTTTTACAGTTGTTGGTTTATGACTTGGGATGAAATGGCCACTCAGATCTAAGACCACAAAACTTCCCATCCTCTGTGTTATATGCCAAGTACATCTCTGTGCTATTGTCCTACAAGATACACAGAGTCCTGACTGCTGAGATCCAAAGGCCAGCGAGACCCAGGCTTAAATCTGGAGAGGTTGCCAGTAAAAAAATCTAAACTGCTCCAGAGCTTGGGTTGTGAAGCATCTGCTGCCTCTGCCTTGCCTGCTCTGCTCCACCAGCCCCTCCTGGATTGCTGGTGGCTCTTGAACCACACCTTGACAGCTCTGTCACCAGTTTGTGTTCAATCAGTGCTCCCAGACCTCTGTGCAACAGCCTTGCTCCACATTTGCCTATCGATCCTTTCCCTCATTCCTTTTTCCTGTGGCTGAGGATCCCCAGGCAGGTGCAAAGGAGAGCCCGTTTATCACAAAAACCAGGCCTTTTAAGGCATTTAGGCCTTTACATAGTTTAAAATCATAACAAACATAATCCAACCCACCACCATGCACCACAATGTGAATACCCAATGGTGATATAACTTGGTTTTCTACCTCTAATTCAGTTGAGTCACTTTCCCATAGTCCTCCTCTACTTAGCCTAAATACCAGGCCTGAGCCATGATTTTACAAAGGTAACAAGTCCCTTATTTTATAAGGCTTTATTTATATGCAATATTTTCCCTTCACCAAAGACCAGTCTCCTCTTCTTTTCCAGGCTCCCTTCCCTGGCATCCACTGGGGGCATTGCCATTAGAGCTTATGGATGGATTTCCATTTAAAAGGAAATCTTTAAACTTCCTTTGATATAAACACACACAACTGACCTCAGCTGTACCAGCCTCGTGACAGTTCTAAGCATTCTTCAAGCCCTCCAGAAGTATCTGAGAAGTAAGAAAAAAGAAAATAAAATGGCTTGTCCAAGCCTGTGCATCAAAATAATGCAATTTCTCTGATGTTTTGTAATTTATTCATTTTGGAATTAAGGTTAGAAACCAAAGAAAATAATCCTGGCTTTTTCTCCTTTTTTTCTCTTCCTTTTTACAACACTGTGGCAAATTAGTGTTCTCTCTTTAGAATAACTATTACTTTTGCTTCAATCTTTTTGGCTTTTCACATGGTCAAGTGTCCAAGGAATGTTGTTTCTTTGTATAAAAAAGCCTAGATAGTCCAAATGTTATATTTGGTTACTTCATTTATCCTTAAAAGCTAATTGGTTTGTTGTTTTCCTCCAAATCCTACCCTGGATTTTAATAATCTGTGACTGCAGGAAGGTGCTTTTGTGGTTAAACCATGGTATAGCCTTGATCTTCTGTCATAATTACATGGCTTTCTTTATGTCCTACTTCTTGGCCTAATTCTGACCCTATAAATCCTGCCAGATGCTGCAGGTACTCGTTATTTCCATTTTCTCCATTTCCTACTGATTATTTCATGAAGACATTCAGCACATCACGCATTTGAGCTTTGCTGGTGCCAACAGCTCCCAGCTGGGTGAGAGAACAGAACTGAGCTCTCTGTGCTTGTATCTTCATCAATAAAGAAAATTGGGAGGCATTGAAAGCATTTATATACTTATAAATTTGTCAAAATTCTGGTGTTGAAGTCTCCTTTTCTGAGCTGACTTGGTCACTCCATATGCCCAGTCACTACACTGTGTGTAAGTCGGTAGGGCTTACCACAGAATTTTTTGCAGCAACTGTTTCTTCTGTTGCAGCAGTGCAGTAATGTTTATTAATTGCTCCAAGAGCCTTGGATGAAAGGACTTGCAAATGTAAAATACACTGTTCACTCTCATTAATTCATTTTGTAAACTACCTCAATGTCCTTCTTAAGCTGCTGCTGCATCTGGAGCTGTTTCCAGTTACAGTTGGGATTAGCTTCAGACAAAATGGAAATTTGAATAACCTGGCTATGAAAGGAAAAGAACAGTCTGTTCACGTTTTTATTTGCAATATTATGTATTCTTGCATATCCTGCAAACATTAATGAACAAGTAAATGCTGACCACTGGGCTACCTTCTTTCTGATTAATGCATTTCCTCACAATAAACTGTGATCTCTACATTTCCCTCCAAACTCTGATGCCTGAAATACTCATTAATACTCCAACTAAAAAAATTCTTTCGTTTAACTCTTATGCTTCTTTACTGCTTCTTTAAGTATCCAAGGTGTGCCGGACGTGTACCAGAGAAACTTGCACAAATAAGAAATCCCTATTTATTTGCTATGAATTTGAACAGGTCATATTCAAATGATCTGATGAAGTAAATCCAACAAAAATAGTGCCATAGGATTCAAGCACGATTGACTGGTTGCAGCTGCCTTAAAAAACACAATCTTCTTTAAAACATGTCTTTTGCTTCAAGGAAAAAAAACCCCAAATCTTTAGGGTAAAATTATCCCTTATTTGATGTAAGAGAAAATAGTTCACTGTAATCAGTTTTCTTCATCTCACTAATGAATAAGTCAAATTCATTTCAGGGACAGATTAGTCTTTCTCATGATGTGACATACCCTGGAATGCTATTAATGTTTTGTGCTGCACACACAGTCTTCGTTTTGAGCTACCTATGCACTGTTCACAGCACTTTAAATGATTACATGGTAGGTGTGTGTTTATATATAGTATGTAATCATCTCAAATGCTGGGATTGCAATGTGAATAGGTAATAAGAAATAAATTCCACTTTTGATTACATAGGCCTGTGATTAATTGTTTGAACTTTGGTAAATGAAAAGAACTTAATTAATTAAAAAAAAATAAAACAACCAAAACCAGCAACTCCTGGAAATGGGCTGGTATTATTTAAGGTTAATAAATATTTTATGGGGTTTATGTGCAGAGTATAGCACTTTTTGGGGTTTTTTCATTTTTTATTCAATTTGGTTTATTACCTTATTCATTGATTTCCCATAATAATGCTTGTGCTTATATACTGCCTTTCACTTGGGCTCATAAGGTACTTTACAAACATTAATATATTTTTCTCACCCCTTTTATTTACATTCCCCTTCTAATGAAACTATCATAGACCAGCTGTATATAAATTACACTGAGAACAGGAGAAGCAGAAGACAGAACATGTACCAGCCAGAAAAAAAAAATTACAATTACTGAAAGGAAAGCCCAAAATGCCACATCCCAGGTGGCTGTTCCACCTTCTGGTCTGCCCTCAACAAGGAGAAGTAGGATCATGGATAATACAGCTGCTTTGGGGCTGAGCCAGCCATACAGAGGTCACTCAGACATTGGGTTAACCTGCTCTTAAAAATTTCCTATTACAGAAATTGTCTGTGGAGAGCAGAGACTCTGTTCTCACCCCGAACTACCCGTGCTGCTGGAAACTTTTTCCTAATGTCTAATCTAAATCAGTTGCTTCAGGTTTAGCTTATTACTCTATGTCTCATTCACTTGGACACAGAAAAATTGCTTCCTACCTTTGCAGCAATCTCTTCTCAGGTTAAAGGCAATTATCCTGTATCACCTGTGTCTTTTTTCTCCTTTAGATGAAATAACAGCAGTTCATTAAATCTTCACTAGTGGGCATTCTGGTTGCCTTACACTTGCAATTACACTTACACTTGCAGGTCTCCAGTTTTATCTTCAGTGAAGCCTAGTGTTGGAAAAGGACATCAGATTTCACCAGAGTACCTTCACTTACCCTGCAGGGCTTGTTTCTTCTTATAGAATATTCTGAGTTGGGATAGACCCACAGGAATCATCCAGTCCAACTGCTGGCCCTGCACAGACACCTCAACAATCCCACCCTGTGCATCCCTGAGAGTGTTGTCCAAATGTTCCTTGGGCTCTGTCAGCCCTGGAGCCATGACCATTCCTTGGGGAGCCTGTCCAGTGCCCCACCACCCTCTGGGGGAAGAACCTTTCCCTGATACCCAACCTAAATCTCCCCTGACACAGGCTCCAGCTGTTCCCTTGGGTCCTGTCTCTGGTCACCAGAGAGAAGAGATCAGTGACTGATCTTGCATACCCAGAGAGTGCTTGTGTTTTGCACAACAGCTTGACAGTGGTTTCTTGCACTAGTGATGCCCAGTAACAGCCCAGACCTTTCCCTGCAGATCCATCACCCAGTGTATTCTGAACTGGCACAGCTGGCTATCCTATGTACAATCATATTGTTGCTCAGCATTGTAAAGTTCATATTTATCCCTAAATCAACTCCACTCTGTATTTCAGACCATTTCTCTAAATTATAAAGTTATTGGAAAAAAAAAATTCCCTATTTTCCCAACATGCCTGAATCTGCCTAGAATGATACTGCCTGCATATTTACTAAGCATAACTTTTGCTTCATCATCCAAGTTATTGATGAAGAAGTTACTGCTGCACCCAGAGTACACAGGTTGCTGTTGAGAGTTTGGCAGTGAGTCATTAATAACCTCTCTGTGAAGGAGGCCTTCCAGACAGCCCTGTATCAACCTTAGGGCAGTTTAATTACAGACACAATTTTCCCAGTCTACTTTGGAAGTCACCGTGTTATGCTTACAAAGCTCAAATTTTACCACACTGGCCAGTTCTACTACAACCACCCTATTCTTTCAAAGGAAAAAAAAAAAAAGTAGGTTTGAAACTTGGATAATTTGCTTTTGACAGACCTTTGTTTTTTCACACTTCATTTTGTTCTGTCATGTGTTTGGGTTTTTTCCTTACAAATGATTTGTTTCTTCAGTATTTATTTCTGGGAAGGCTGGCTGACCTGTTATTCCTCTGACCTTCCTTTTCCCTCTTTTTAAAGATAAGGACTGCATTTACTCTTTTCCAGGATCTGAGACTTCATAAATCCTTCATACTTTTGCAAAGATAATCTTTGATGCCTCCATTTGATTCACCTCATTCATAGCTCCAAGTGAAGAGAGACCAAGTCCACCCAATTTCACAAGTCAAAAGTTGCTGTGATGACTTCTTCTCCTGCTGTAGCTCCAAATTCTGCTTCTCCATGTGCAGCTGATCTTCCTACTGAGAGCTGAACTCTGATTTATATGAAAAAAGTGGTATGAAAGTATGTTGGCTTTCTCAGTGGTACCTATCAGGAAAATTGCTATCTCAAACAGTATCCCAGCACTTTCCATCATTGACAATCTCTCTGTTCTTTCCTGGAGTGTCATATTCTGTGCCCTAATGAAAAGGCTGACTACTGCAGTAACCAGAATAACTCCTGCAGAATCCCACTTGATACATCCTCCTCACGGCACCTGATATTGTACAATATATCATTATTAAACCACCCATATATACATATAAATGTATAAAGGGCTATTTGGGCATCTTCCTGTTCCTTCTACTTCTTCTGCAAGGTTGTTTTAGAAATACAGATTTGACAGGAGGCTGGAGCAGTGTCCACGAAAGGCTCTCTTTAACCACAGGCACTCACCACTTCCATTCTGCTTGGCATTTAACAGACTTCATTTACATGGTTACAAAATATATGGCACTGGCATAACTTGCTATCAGAAGAGTTCAAGGCACTTTCCACATGAAACTTTTTAATAAGGCAAAAGTAAGCGAAGTGACTTTCCAGAGGTCGCCCAGCACGTTATGGGCTGAGCCAAGAACAGAATCCAGACCTCCCAAATCCCAGGCCAGTGCTCCATCATTATGTCATCCAGCCTCCCATACTATTAATGCTCAGCCTAAATATATTCTTGTAGCAATTGATTTAATGCCATTAGTTTCAGACAGCTAATCCAAAGCTCCTTTAGTTATCCAGCCCTCCAGGGATTTACTGGAACAAAGAACTTCAAGACTGATCCAGAAAATAACATCATAACTTTCCCAGGGATCCTAGCTAGATTTTCTTAGTGGTAAAGTTATTTTGAAGGAAAACGATCACCTGTAATTCTAAATCCACTGAAAATCAAATGGAAAGATTGCATTTAGCTAAGTATATTTGTGAGCAGGCCTACTATGGTTTTCTGCATTTCCTTTTCAGACAGCATTCAATAAAGATGTAGAGTAGTAATTAATGGTATGAAGTCAAGATAATGATCATGATACATGAAAAGAGAATTAAGTAAAAAATCCTTAGGGTCTTAGGGAGATGAGAGGGTGGGTGGAATTGGAGGTGGCAGAAAAATTATATCCGTTCAGCATCTCTTGGGCACAAGAGGAGATAAAGGTTCTGCGTGAATTATAGAAACAGACCAGATTAAACAGCAACCAAAGGGAGATACATACAGCTGTAAAAACGACCTTGGGAGTCCCAAATCTTTGGCAGTGCCCAGAAGGGTGCAGTTCAAAGTCCTCAGAAGATGGCAGAGAAGCTGGAGAACCAAAATTTTCATGTTCATTAAGTCTGTGAGAGAACACAGGCAACTGGGACAGCCAGACCATGAGAAAGATCAGGAGGAGGTACAGAAATCTTTGTATCAAATAAACCACACAGTTTTCTATGCTCCTGGCTTTCATAATCCAACTTACTGAACTAGGTGGGAGAGGGTAAATGCACCTTTCAGTCTACTACCTGAGACCCACACAGAGATTTTCTCACTCACCTGGATTCCTCCATGGTGTAGTTTCAAATTACTGAAGATTTCAGAAAGCTCTGCTTGTGCTGTGTGTTCTCCAGGACTGTAGATCAAATAATGGAATATTATCTTCTTTCCATGTATGTTTTCTTTACAGGACATTTGTTTTTCTCATCCAGCCAGCCTTTGGATTGGACCTTATTCTTTACAGTGCTTTTTAATTGCCATTATATAACAATGCCAATTACTAGGTTTTATGTCAATGAAATCTACCATACCTTTTGCAATTTAGAATAACTTATTTTTATTATCTCTGCTTCAATACGGATGTCAGTGTTCTTAACAGCAAATCTAGTAATAGTTTCTGTTTTCTACAGCTGAGTACATTAAGAGAGTGCTTCAAATACTCTATTGTGTACACACATAAAACAGAAAAAAAATACAGAATCAATTATTTAAAGAGAAAATTTTGGAATTGTAGTTACATAGAATGGAAAAAGAAGACTTTCTCAACTCTAAGCAGAAACAGCCCTGAACAAAAGTAAAAATTAAATTTCATCCTACCACATTTTCAGCTCACTGATGCCACAATTTTACATGGATGGAAAGACTAAACATCTGGTTTTCCTTTACATTCAGATTCAGCATCCACCAAGCCTGATGCATTATACTGTCTGAGTGCATCCCAGAAGATGGGATCTCAGAAGAAAAGCTGAGATCTAAAATGCTACATCTCAGTGATGGAACATTCAAAGAAGTAGCAGATTTGAGAAAAAAATTTCTCAGTATGTTTTGTGCAAGAAAGACCACTGTAGTTTGCTATGTACCCAAGCTGAGATTTGAACATATTTTCATGTAAATAAAAATATATAAAGAAACACAAATATACTTTTTATAATGTTTATACAAGTGTATTTTAAATATACCTTTCATGACAGAACAGAAAGTTTGTGACTCACATTTGAGTGCAGAGCAGGTTTACATGCAAATCTCTCAACTCATTCAGGGGAGATGTTTATCTGTAGGCAGAGAGCAAACACCTCTCAATACTAATCTCATGTGATTGATATCTCAATGTCAGAACTCAAGCTCTGAATCTTCAATAAATTGCTCAACCCCCATATAATATGCTACTGTATCTCTGTCTGCCATGAACCCTGCTTGAATCCAGTGCTGCCTGTTTTATGTCAGGCTGTTTATCACCATCCTGGCCTCAAAGCACAGCACCAGTCAAACATCTGCCTCCTGCACTCAGCTGCCAGGTCTGAACTTGGAGTACTTGAAGTGTAAACCATTATAAATCTCACACACGGTAATTTGCAGCGTTCTATCATCTCCATCTATCAGCCTCCTCTAGCCACTGATCAGACTGCAGCAGCCCACAGTGCTCCAAGCCTTAATCCTTGTGATTTCTGCTGGCAGCCCCTCAGCAGCCTGACCTGCATGGCAACCTGCCTCAGCAATACCTCAGCAATTGCTTATGGCCTGTCCAAGGACAGAAAGATAAATGTCTTGAGAAACCTACTTTTCCCATCCTGAAGCTGTGCAGTGTCTCCTAACTTTATCCCTGTTTCCCACTTCTCTGTAACTGTCTTGCCTGAATCAGATTCCAGTACAAGTGTCACATGAATCAGTTGTATCAGTCATGACAGTGTGATTTCTACCCACTTGTTTTGTTTGCCTTGTCATTTTTCACCCTCAGTAAAGAGTAATACAAGCCAGGGAAGGTCACTTTTATTACTTTTATTACCTGTTTGGACCCTGGTAGTTCAGGGGGTTGAAACTTAGAAGAGCAGCTGCAGTTCCTTGCACACTAAAGTACATTGACTGTGCTAAATTCTGATTAGAGAGGGGTGTACTGGTTTTACTGGTTCTGCTTGTGCTCAGTTTTCACCTGCCCTTAACCAAGCACAAACCCCTGTGGGTTTTAACAGTTTTCAGAGAACTTCCTTTTGCCTTTCACCTGCGTAAAACCAGAGCCTTCATTCACCCTCCTGAACTGACAAAAACCCACGCAGAGGTGCATGTCTACAGGAACATGAGCTGAAAAGAGATGGCCATAAAGCAGCAGCAGCTTTTTGTGGCATTGATGTGTTTGGCCATTTTCCCTTTGTGCTGGCCTTGCCTTTTCCATGTGCTAAATGACCTGCAAAAAGTTGTTCAAGAGTTTCTTCAACTGTTCTGTGCTAATGGAAAAGTTACACACAGCAGGCTGGTGTCCCTTCCTAAGCTGAGCTGAGTCCTACAGGGGAAAAAAAAGCATAAAAACAGCCTGAAAGTATTTCTTTTATTTTTTGAAATTTTTCCTTGGGTCAAATTTAAGAAGTGGTCCTGAGAGAATTCAGTGCATCTCCTGAATACTTTTTTCCAAATATCCCTCGAAAGAGCAAGTCATGACATACCTATAGGTATCTGCACTTTCTCCAGCAAGGGCTGTGCTGAATGAACACAATTTTTTTATTTCTACACAGCTGAAATTTGCTAGCATCAGCATTTTGAGTTCTGTTCATGAAAGGAAAATGGTAATGACAAATGCTTTTTATGGAAGTATCTAAAGAACCACTGGGAAGGAAAAAAAACCTGAAGCTACCTTTCTCTTTGGAAGGAGGCATTTCTAAATGCCATACATCTTTTCAGCAATGGAAAATATGATGATAGTAGGAAGTTTCCTTTATGAATTACCACAGGTTGTTTTTTTTTTTTTTCTACTGGAACAATTTTATCAGGTAAAGCTCCAGAAAAACTTTATATTTATACAGGTGGACAGATCTTTACCATCTTCCCAAAACAAGCCTAACTCCTAGCCTACCACAATAATAGTTTTGGCCAACATAGTGGAGAAACACAAACGTGTCAGGGGGACAAGGTGGTAGCATTTGGTGATCTTTCAGATACACTTGCTGTGACAGCCAGCTAAGTGGATTTGTCTCTTTAGGTGAATTCTCACCAAACATACACTTTGTAATACTGTCTGGAGCCTCTAATTCTATAAAAGAAAATTCATAACGTGTGTGCTTCTTTTAAAAAGAAAATGAACTTAATAAGAAAATTGAGTATTATTGTTACACTAGGCAGCTTCTGATAGCCCAAGAGAAACCTTAATGACCAGAAAAGATTTGTTCATAAAATCCAGGACAGCCTCACACAGCTGATGAAGCAGCTGATGCATATTCTAGTACAGACCAAAGTTCTACATGGGACATCATGAGTTTGAGTTCACTGAGGTAGAAGAGCAGAGAATAGAACAAGGAATGAACATCAAAACTGAGATAAGTTAGATCGGGTTCTCTCATGTATAAATGGTGGCAACTTCTTGAGGACTTTCAAATCTGTTTCACAACATTATCACTTCTTAAGTAGTCTTAGAATTCTTTGTTTCCACTTCACTTCAAAATATATCCCCGGCTGGAGCATCTCCTCAGGTAAACATTATCCTGATTTCAACATGCCAGCCAAAAAATGTCTTTGAACTAATCTTTTCTATTGGCAGCTGAACAATTTCTGCTATGTTGGAAGGACAAATATTTTACCATGGCAGGTATTTTTAAAGCCAAATTGACACCTGACCTTGGTATATCCACAAATGTAATACATATTTGCAAAGTAAATTTTGAAAGCCAAATTCACTGCCTGCATCTCCATGTGCTCAATTCACACGTTGATATTTAAAAACCAGCTAAGATTTGTAAAGGCAAACACAAAACTGTGGGCAAAACAACTTGCTCACATGAAGAAAGTAATTATTCTTCTGAATATCTGCTCCTTACCTGACATGTCAGTCTGAGGATTTAATGCCCAAACATTTTATATATAATTGCTAACATTAACTCCTGTGTTAATGCCAAAGTACCTAATTTTGTAATAGATTTAAGGTCTTAATATATTCATCCCTTTTTGTTTAAACAGTAGGCCAGAGCTTGCAAGGTTCTGACATTTGTTATTTTTTGGCAAAACACAAAGCTTTATAGATGTTTGTTATGTGCAGGGAATTAAAATGCAAATCTCCTTAGTATAATGTAGGCATTTTGTTCTCAGGGCTGAAAATTTACCCAAAGTACAAGAATGATTGAATAAATGGTTGCATTCCTAACTGTTCACTGACTTCTGCTCTTCTAATTTATTTTCCTCATCCACACGATTACTAGAGGAGTCGTTCACTGAAAGCTCATTTCATTGTAAAGCCCAAAACTATTTAGAAAGGAAGCAATTCCTTCCACCACTTTGAAAGACAACAGCTTGACATGCTGTGTACACTGCCTGAATTTAAAGCCATTTAGTTTTTCTTTCAAGGGAAGGTTGTGACAAAGCTGTCTGAACACAACCCATCTTTTAATCACCAGTTATAATAATCCTGAGAGAGGATATTCCTGGCCTGTTGCACCTGGCTGTATTTAATAGAAAATGCATCACTCAGCCATGTCAGAAAAATGAGGCTCTAGTTCCCCTCTTCCTGCAATATCAAATTATCTGGTAATGCAGATAAAAACACAGCACATCACAGCTTGCAGCTCCAGCTTCAGGTTGCAGAATAATGGTAGGAAATAATAGCTGGCATATTTAAGTTTAGGATAGTTCCAGAAATAGCTGGTGCTGCATACTGGAAAGAAATATTAATAGAACAGGCCAGTTAGAGATCAGAGACCCTGTGATTTTATCACTGCCATTTGGCATTATATACTTGCATATCAATGAAATGTGTCATCTAAGACATAGTTCTATTTTCTCACATGGAAAGAGTCTTTCTCAGTTAATTTAAACTCCAGTTCAGCTCTGAATGGGGTCACAGTAAAAACTGCTTACCTTTCCACAGATTTATTTCTATGTCCATGTATGGCTGATACTTCACATTGCTAAATCTCTTCCTTTTCCCTCTTCACCCATTTTTACTCTTTCAACAAGGACGGAACCAGTAGAGCAAGGAGCATTTGTGCAGGTTACTTGTCACCAGAGCCATCAAACCTGTTTACTGTGATCAGAATAATTATATCATTATCCGTGTTGGTTCATTAATGATGAATGACGCAAAAGGAGAGAAGAACTGAGCACGACTCTCAGCCCTCCATTTGAATTTCCATCAAGGAAGCAAACACTTCCATGGCCAGTAAAACTCCTAAAACCGTGTTCCTGTGGATTTATGTCCTGTACTTCAACTACCAGTTGCCCAAAAGTGCAAATTCTCATCCATCAGTGATAAGAGAGTATTTCTGTGGGGATGATCTGGTGTCTAGATGATTTCCCCATAATTAATGATAACACTGATGTAATAACTGACTTTTTAAAAGCAATTATGTTTAAGCTACAAGCATATGAAACATTATGAAATGTAAAAGCTCATAGCCAATTATTTTCCACAGAAAAATGAAAAATATCTCTACTTTAAGACTAAATTTTTACAGAGATAAAAAAGAAAATCAGGCAGTGCAGGCCCTCACAGAAAGCTGAATATATATATATAATTTTAGCCAAAAAATTATATCAATCATTCAGACAAATAAACACCATTTTTTCATAATTTAAAATACAAAACTGCAGGGCAGATATCAAAAAGACAGTGATCTGGTGATGATGGTCTCTAATTTAACTTTGGACATTTTGGTGTGTAAGATCATTCTCTAGCAGCTACTCAGAAAAAAAATGCATCAGTGGACTTATTCCTAAAAGGTGCCTCTGAGAGGGAGACTTACTCTGTTCATCCCTTACTACAGGTGCTTGGGCATTGTGGTGATGTGATAAGAGCTTTTGTTATTTCATTTTCAACCTGTTGTCACTGTTGGCAGAATGGAACCAATTTTCCACTGAAGTCATCTTTGATTCTCCTGTTGCCTTCCTTAAAAAGAACTAGGTAAAATTTTATATGTATGTAGCATCATTTCTCTCATTTATGTTATTTTATAACAGTATTAACTTAAAAATTCCAATAATACAAACATGTCAGGGCATGTGCATACATATTTTTATGTGTATAATTGACACACCTACAAGGCTGAGTGACTCACAGTGACATACATCCTCATACAAATATATAGACCTCAGACAGATAGGCAGAGTTTCCTTCTGTAACTAGAACACTGAAATGCAATAAACCCATTTATAATCATCCTCCAAGCACATGAAAAGTTTCCCATAAATGTTGTCATTTGACCTTTTCAGAAAAGGTCACCCAAAGGCCATCGATCTCTCATTGGATTTCGATTATACACACTTTGAACCAAGGATCTTTACATTTACTGCTCTCATTTATCACAGAATGCTGATTACAGGAAACATCCAAATTCTGACATTTCAAAGGTCAGTTTGCAATTTTTAAAGATTCCCCTCCATTATTAGTTTTATTGCCTGCTCTGCTCCACAAGTAATCCATTAGAAATACAAGTTTACTTCTTGATCCAAACAATTTGTATCACAAACTCAGGTTTGAGTAGAATTAAAAACCACCAAAATGAAAGACAAATTATTATGCTGGTTATTCATCAGAGAAAAACATTTTGCTCAAGATAACTATCTTTACATTTATACAGCTGTAGAGGTGGTTGGTTGGTTGGTTTTTTGGAAAGGAGGGGCTTGCTCTTGGTTTTCCTAATCATACTTTAGATACAAGGTGAGACACTAAATTTGAGAACAAAGTGGAGTGTATAGTTCTGGTTTCTGACTCGCCACACTGCCAGGTATAATGTCAGTAGCATTACAACTCTCCAAATTCCCCAACTTCTTCAAGGTCATGCTTAGGCAATGTGGCAGACATGTCTAATCAGTTCCTATATTTTGCTTCAACATTTCAGTGAACACACATTCTCTTTTTGAATTCTCATAAAATAAATGTCTTCTCAAATACATTTTAGTCCAGGATTACTTGTCATTATATAGAAATAAATAATTTATCCAAAAAATATCTTAATTTGGTGTTCTGTTGCAATAATGGAGTGAAATAAATGCTCATAGTTCTGAGCACTAACATGATGCTCAGCTTGTTATGGAAGAGGAACACTTATCTGTGATTTTGTTTCCATGAGATACTTGCATCCCTTGCCAACAGCAGTTCTGGAGTCTTGGTAGAAAGGTGCTTCTAACTGAGCTTGAAAACCCCACAGAGGTACATCTTCAAACAGGCACAGACACTGTCATGACCTGTAAAAGGATATTAGAACATGAGTGGCTTTTTCTATTCTTTATCAACTATCAGATACATGCAAATATCATTAAGTACGTTTGTAAATGTCTTCCCAAGTCTTCCTTCCCTTGCTCCCCTGTCCCACCCTCCCCAGTGTTTTGCCACAGAATTATACAATAATTAATTAATATTTAATTAATTTTTGACATTTAACTTCAAGAGAAGGACTGGTAAGCTCTGCTGTGGTGGGCCCTTGGTCCTGGGATTCAGGAACCCCAAGGCTTTTTTGTTTGGTGCATCTTCTCATAGGTTGAGTTGACCTGTGGTGTTACATCTTTATTTTGAGCACTATACACTGAGGTATATTTTGATATGAGATATGGGATACTGGGGCTTTGCAGAGAAATTATATGCTTATTCCAGAGTAGCTGAATAAATACCAAACAAACAAAATTTGACAACCAAAGTAAATCTTATACCCCTGGCATAGCCACAAGACTGCAATAACCAATGCCCTTTCCCTTTGGGATAATTTGGTCTGTGCACTTCAAAATGCATAATGTGGATATGCTCAGGAGTGGTGTTATGGCTCTTTGTGGGGGAACAATTTCTACACTAGCATTTCATACTGGCTGTCAGTTGAGGCCCAGAATAACTTAAATATCTGTTCTAGTGCCATAGAAGATGGTAAGAACCATGAAGTGCCATGACCAAAATGTGTATAAATTATTCCTGCTGAGTACACAGACTCACAGATTCAGGATCAGCCCACATAACTCATCTACTACAGAGCATGGAAGAAATCTCCCTGGATTAGTAAGTTCCTACGTGTTAAAAATCAAAATGAGGAAAAAGGGGAAAAAAATCACCCATGCTCTTTATTCCCACAGCCCAGACTTTTTTGACTTGCATTTTCTGGAGAGCTACAGAATGTCAGATGGCTGCCCTTGTTAAAACCAAAAGCTGAATCCCTCAGGTCTTTCAGATTTGAAAAATGAAAGAAAACACTTCTAAATTACTTCCTTCTCCACCACTTCCATGCCCTGCTCTGATTATGGGTTTTCCTGTTTCTAATTCAAATGAAAGAAGAAAGACTTCTAAGCCACATCTGGCAGGATATCATACTCCATTTCATTAGTCTTTTTAATAGAGATTAATAATATTCTCACCCATTTTAATGGGATATCACACTTCCTTATGTACCATGAGAAGCACTTTCGGTAGACTAAATTCCAACTAGTGCCACGCGATCTTTTAAGAAGAGCTTTCAGGAGGTTTTCTATTTCTCTATGGTGTACAAAAAAAAAGGAAAAAAAATTGAAAGAAGCTACATTTTCCACTTGCAGATAACATTTTATCCACACAGATTATCCAGGGTGTACTTTATAGATAATATTTTCTCAATACGCATTCAGAAATATTGGGGATTTTTTTCAGTGTTTGCAATGTTGCTTATGTTGCTGTTAATCTCAACCATATAAAAAAAGTCAGGCGAACACTAATGACTTGTACCTTCATTACAGCATACATTTGAGCAAAGGATTTATTCAGAGCATTACAGCTCTTCATTATGCACTAGATTAAGTAGTTTGGATTTACCAGCAGCACTTTGATACTCTATGAAACGTTAACTTTAGAATTGAACGACTTAACTTATTTGCCATATTAAATGTAACTGAGCCAAAGGAAACAACTCCCATTCCAAGGAGGATTACAAATGCAAACTATTTGAAAGGGCTGCTCAAGACTCACTGCAGCAGCACAATGCATTTCTTTTTATGTCCCTGAACTCAAGCCAGTTGATAAAATGCATTAATTTGTGCTACAACCACCTTGCATTACATTCTACACAAAAAAATATTGGCTGAGAGTTTCTTTTTCTTTTATGCACTGGACTGGTTTTGAGGTGTTTTCATTAGCATGTTTGATAGGTCCTGGCTTTGATCTCTGCATCTGGAGGAGTTCTTTGGCACACCTTGCTGCAGAAGATGTATTACAAACCAAAGCAGAACAGACACCTGAGTGTCAGCTCTGAAGGAGACAAAGGAAACCATGCAGTGCTAATGAAAAGGATGAAGTGCTCCAAAATTGCCATGCCCTCCGAGCTATCTGATCTCCTTGTTTTGTTTCATAGAATTTCATTTCCCCATTATTACTATTAATTGAGTCAGGACAATTTTAATGCCATGAGGTACCTCGAAGATACACGGCTGTAAGATACAACCAGCTACAGGTAGGGCAAAAATCCCTCTTTCCAAGTAGATACAGCAAAGGTCTCAGATGAAGGACAAGGGACTACTGGCTATATCAAGCTCAAATGTGAGTTCAACTGAATGGTTCAATGTCTGGAACTGGACCTAATTTGTGAAAGTCAAAATTACCTCTATTTCTTCTACTACAGAATCAGGCAGTGGAACTCGCTACACTGAACACTGGCCATAAGAAAATACTTAAATTCTTGTTCAATGCGGTGTCCCCCATTAATCCAGTCAGAACAGAATTTTTGGTGGCTTATGAAAACCATATTTTATGCAAGAAACTAAGGACTACTGAGATAATATCCTCAAGAAGTAGGAATGAGCTAGACCCTCAGGAACATAATTTATTTTTACTGTTTTAAAAATCCTTACTGGTCTAATAAAATCCCTGTTTTAGCATATATATATAAATGTAGACATTTTAGTAAAGTTCTTTACAATCCATGATGGGCCAAGTCTCTCCAGAAACCTTCAGTCTGATACAAGAAGGTAATTTGGACTAGTTTTATCACAAAGAGGAATTCATCATGAACTACTAGGTGTGTCAAAAGTGCTGGCAGTTTATAACCAAACCCAATATAGTGTAATTGCAGGGTTGCTTTGTTTTGACCAAAGGTCTGACTCCTTGTAATTACTCTAATGATTGCATTCTTTTCACAATGGCATTTATTTAAAATAGCACTACAAAACATGCCCTGTTAGAGAAGAAAAAAGACTCTCCCTCCTCTTTACCATAAATGAAGCCCTCATAAGAACCTTCTGATAAGGAATCATAGGTGCCAAATGCATTCTTCCCAGGCAGAAGTTGGGATACAAATTCTAATTGCATTTAGGCACTGCATCAGGACATGGCAAGTATTGTATTCAGCAAAACTCCTGCATTGCATGCTGTTTAGGCTCAGTTCAGGAATTCTTCTTCTTTTATTTTTTAATTTTGGTCAGTTTGAGGATAGAAACTTGTTGGACTGGTTCAATATTTCTTGTGTAACTAAGCATTTTTGAGGTAGGTACACCCCCCCCAGCCATCCTCCCCCACTGCTCTATGCACTTGTAAAGAACCCACATGTGTAACAGGCCTTGCCCAATACCACTTTAGCCAAGATATTCGCCCTGTTTGTACCAGTGAACTCTCAGAGTCAGCATTAAATAAAGCACTTAAGAGATTATTGTGGAGGAGAGGCTTTCACAATGCCAAAAGTGGACAGATTAAAAGAAAGAACATCTTTCAAACTCAGCTGCTGTGTGACTTAGTCTTTACCCATTGTACACTCTCCTTATGCATTGCATTTTACAGCTTCTCATCACATAGAAAAAGCTTTGATAGAAATATATAATCAAGGTGAGGCCAAAGATGGCTGAGCTTTGAGAGATGAGAAGATTTTTGGCTCCAGTAGGAAAATTCCAAAATTGTCTTCAATGTATCTATTTCAGAATTTAACTGCTTTTGACATTGGGGGTACCCACGGACTTTGTCTGAACTTCAGTGTGGGTTTGAATCTATGCTGGAAACTTTTTTGGTAACAGAACCTATCTTCCCTCCAACATCTTCTTAAATGAAAAACATTTTAAGTATTACTTCATTTAGTCATCCCTAGGAAACTAGTCCTTCAATAAAATTTTAAGTTCTTAGGCACTAGGAGCCCAAGGCTTAATTCATTGGCTATTGCTCATTGGGTGACCTGATTTCAGCATCTAACCAGCAGAATCACAGTTGTTTTGTCACTGAGGCAGGGTTTACTTTCAAAAGGCCAGCAAATGTTTCACACCCAGCACACCCAATTTCAGAAGACTGCAAAGAGAAAAATCAGCTTGTGCATCCAGACAGGCTTTGTAAGCTTTTTGTCTTTGTTAAGTGAGAGGACAAGAGAAAGGGACTCCAGCACAGAAAATTACATGATCATGCAACACCACTGTCTGCTCACAGACCTGCAGGTTGCAGCAGGACCTGTGCTTCATATCTGCCCCTTGATACTGGTGTCAGCTTTTAACAAGAGCTGTGAAAGATGGCTTAGCAGCAGGTTAATCTCATGAATTCTTATGCAGCCTGCTACTGTAAAGGAACAGCAGCAGGCCTGAAATAAGAAAGGTGAGTTAAATTACCTGTCTTTTTTTGTTTGTTTGTATTTTGTATAATTTATTTCTGGCTGGAGAGTATGGTATTTCTCGTGGCTCAGCCTGGTTACTCCCTTCACTGAATGCTGAATTCCAAATCCAGATACCCCACAAACAAGACACGCTCTGCACTTCTTCCACAGTGCCATCTCCCCTACACAATGTCTCTGTATCCTTTGGCTCTCAATTCTATTAAAATTGGTAATAAACACCCCTGTCTTAGAGCCCCTGACAGCAGGAAGAAAGTGCCTGAGCTCAGCAGAGCAGTATTCAGGAGCTGGTGTGCTTACCCCAGCCACTGGTGCTGAGCACAGCAGCCTCTCCTGCATGTGCAGCTCCTGACCATTCCAAGGGTACTCAGGGCTGCAGCACTGATGCCTTAAGTTTTAACTTCCATGTTTTTCAGATTCTGTGCTGCCTAAGGGTGTAGATTTGAGCCTCATATGAAGTGTTAGTAAGCTCTCTTCACAAAGTAGGGAGACAAAACTAATCTTTTTCCAGATGGAGATCAAGGACAACTTTCAGGCCCAAAAGCACAAACAATGGTGTGCTGAAGAGAGATAACAAGAAGGATGGGACTTCATAATCTGAAGCTATAATTGGACAATTAAACCCAATATGCAAATGGACCAAATCCTCTAAAAGTGTGAGATTTCATGACCAGTTGTCCATTTTGTGACCATTTTGGGCCCACCTTGGGTGTAGCCCTGGCCAGGCTCTTGTCCTGCCCGAGGTGTACCCTAAAGGCCTTTTAATAAACATCTACTTCATTCTCTAGCTCTGTCCAGTCTCTGTTCCAGGTCAGCCTTCCCAAGGCATCAGCACCACTGTGCTCCATTTTCACTGCAGTAATTGACACAAGAACAAAGTCACCTCCTGCCGCTTGTTGTGCTCACAGCCTTTGTCTGAAAAATCAAGGCTCAAGTACAGTACCTCATTTGCCAGGAAATTGGTAGGAAGGCAGCAAACTTTTCAGCTTTTCCCATGTTCTGCAGCTTGATTCTTAGCAGTTTTGAAGGGTTGGGATATTTTTAAGGCTAAAAGGAGAGTAATCAGAAGGAAATAAAGCTATCATAGCAACCTTGCACGTGAATATATTACAGCAGTCATGAGCACAGAGATTGCCCTGGTAGACAGTGTGGGGAAAAGTGAACCACAGTATTCCTCTCATGTCTAAAAATTTCCTCCCCAGTCAGCATCTTTAGGAATAATATCTCCACCAAAGTAAAAACCATTCTGTTATCAAGGATCCTCACTCTAAAACCATAGTTGACATTCAATGCTTAGCTTTTACATCCTGCCAAACCAAGATAGGAATGTAGCCCATTAGCTTTCTGAATCAGTAGCATAATAAGGACCAAGGTATAATTAGCTAACATTCAAAATCAATAGCTGTTATATGTTTGAGCAATTTATGCTATACTAATTCAAGAAAAAACAACTAAAATTTACTCAGATTTATGCTCTGAATGAACAAAACTGCTGAAGAGCAGTGGAGTGGGAGTTGTTCATGGACCAAGACCAGACAGGCAAATTTCAACCAAAATAAATAAGAGGCATCCATTCATTCAGAAGAGGGATTTAGAATGGAAACAAGGACGAGGCTTTAGAACATTGGCACTGTGACTAGTAGAGTTTAATATGGGACTGATGGGATCAGATTTTATCAGGGCACTCTTCAGCATTAGCCAAAATTAAAACCTCCATAGGATGGTCAGAGTAGCCACTGGACTCACTTATGCACTTGCATTTTAATTACATTGCAGGAATTGCTGCTGGCTGGTATGAAGTGTTTGCTCCTGTGGATTTCCAGGATGAAAGAGAAAGAAGCTGGCAACAATTTTGTTTCCCCATTTTATCCAAAAAGACCCTTCAGGGTCTCTAAGACCCAAAGTTAACATTTTACAGGAGCAGCTGTAAAAACCCTTCACCAGTTTACCTGGAATCCACACAACTGACTGCACCTGCCTTCACCTTTCCTTACTCATTCCTCTTGCTTGCTTGTCTCTTGCTGTAGATATTTTTGTTTCTTTCTTCACTGGCTCCCAGAATAGTCAAGATTGCATGCCAGCTTCCAATATTTACTTTCAAAATAACCTTGAGGAGGAAAAAAAAAAAAAAGCTGACATTTTTGTGGACAAAAGAGACTTTTAAAACTTTTCACAATAGTTTGCATTGAGCTTACTGAACCCACTCTCTCTCATGTGATTGACTCATTATTTCCCATCAGTTCCATCAGTGAAAATGATTTCCAATATTTTTCAGAAAAAAAAATACGATGTCAGTAGGGCACAGTCAAACACAATGGCTGTGAGCAGCTCAATAGACTGAATTACTCTTGCACAATTCTCTTTGCCCTGCAAGGAGACATTTTGCAGCATCAATTAGGTTCAGCAAGCATTTCGTTTAAAGTCAAGAGCTGGAAGAATAATGAATTTCTTTGAAGTCTGATGACAGCCTAGGCAACAGCACAAGTAGAAAGAGAAACAACCTGGAAAACTCATTTACATAGGAGATTGTACCAGCTGACCTTTTATATGACCTGATCTTGTGAAAGATATCACTATATGAATTCTCCATTCTCACAAGCAATTCCTCATTTAATAAGGGCTATTTCCTGCAGATTATGGCACTGGGCTCAGTAACTCCCTAGTAAGGGTCAGTGAGAACAGATATTATGAAAGTAATGGACAAGTGCAGAGAACTCAGGCCCAGTGAATTTCACACCTCATCTATATTTAGTGTTAATTTCCAAAAGGAAATATCTGCTTGCTACCAGGAAATATCTGATTTGCCAAAATGTCTCTGTGTACTTTTCAGTAGTTTTTGGGTTTTCACTTTGCACAAAGGTATCCAAAACATTAGTAAATCGAAGATGTATAGATGTATAGTCACATATTTCTGGTTCTTACAGGTGCCACAGGACTCTCAAACAACAATTTTTATTATATTGATGTACAGCTTTCCAAGAAAATTTAAGTAGGGAAGATGCCAGAGATGGTGACAAATATGTGTGTGGAAGGAACTCTTCAGCATTTGGAAGGAATAGCACAGAGATACAGGTAAACTGAGCAGCAAATTTAGAGGAAATCTGAAGAGAGAAGGCATGGGAGTGACAAAGAATAATTTGACTCAATGATACAAAATATATATCTTGAAGTTACTGGGGAACAAAAGCACCTGGTAACCGTGAAAAAGAAACATTTTCTTTCCGAGCTTGTCAAAATATACCCTTTTGTAGCAATCTCCTTGTGGGTTTTTAGCATGTTAAGTTGCAACATGAGCAGATATTTCTTCTGCGATTTCACTGCAGCTTTCAGTAGCCTTAAAATGAAATTATTTTTTCTTCACAATAGCATCATTCTGTGACTATGCCAACAAATTCAGCAGAAAACAGTTTTCCAAACACTGCCAAATCCAAAATGCCATTGTCAATAAAGGATGAAACCAACCAGCACTGATTTGTTTCTCCAAGAAACATCAAAGGGCTTCCTAATAAATGTGCCAGCTCTTGAGAAAAATAAATTTCCATTATTCAAAACAATTGCATGTTGTAAACTTATCTTTTTCCCAATCAGTTTATATTATCTTGGTAATGAATCATAGTCATTAATGAGTATTTCTGAGACAAAAACAAAAAAATTAAACCTTTGAGCATGTGTTTATAATATAGCACATACAGACTGATAAATAGAAATAATATTTGCTCTTGTTTTTAGTTTTCAGATTACAGAGCATTTGGTAATAGAAAACATTATCAGTGCTGAGGACCTCCTTTGCAGCTTGAGGGATGTTTTCATCCTGTTTCTTTCTGGGAGACTGTGTGTAAAACATTTCATCCCTTGGGCTTTTTTTGGAGGGAAGGAGAGACTGAAGAAAGTTTTGTTACCCCAGGAACAGAGACACTTTTCTATCATGCTTCCAGCATGGAATAGCCATAAATAAGATGAATCCTAGTTTCATGGGGGTGCAATATTTATTTCCTATGTACTATTCAATCCCCTTCCTAAACATCACAATGCTATTTGCCATTAATCTCCAGCTGAACTGCATAAACTACATCATATCACTAATGGCTTTATTAAAAGCACCTGAAGATCCAGATATTAATTTTAAGTAAAATAATAATTTAATATTTACTTTTAATATTAAGAAGAATAAAAAGTTTATGAGAGTAATTCTATATATTTCATATTCACACTTTGCTATGTGTCTTTTCCAGCATTCCAATGAAAGTGGCAGATCAGTTACCCTACAAACTCATCCAGACCTGTTTTACAGCTTCAACAGCAGCCAATTATTTGCCACAACCAGCTTCTTTTTCAGCCTAAACAGATGAGAAATAAAGCAATAAAATAATAAAAGTGGTCAGAAATGTTCCATCCCCTAAACCTGAGGTTCTGGGAGAACATCACAGAAAAAAAATGTTTCTACAGAAAACTGAACACTTGTCTGAAAGCCCAAAACTGCCAGAATGGTTTGTTTTCTTGAACAACCATCACAAATGACTTTTAAGATTCCTAGGAAAAATTAGGAGAGTTTGGGTTAGTATTCAGATCTGCCTTCCAATAAAAGAAAAAGTTGATAAACTGGCAACCTGGGCACATACACACATCTATATAAATTTACATTTCTGTATATCTTATGCACATTTCTGTACATCCTATGACTTCTTCCACCAAAAGGCAGAGAGCTGAATCCTACAGCCATGAGCCCCAGCACTGTCATTCCAGCCAGTGGAACCAGGCATAAGACCACTCTTTGCCTACAGTTTCCATGAATAAAATTTCTCCTATTGTGGATGCCAGCATGAAGAGAGTGCCCAGAGCTGTTAATAAATACACTGAATTAGAAAATGTCTCTATATGAACAATGCATCTGAGCTAGACAGATTAGAGGATTAAGTTTCCCACTGCAGCAGTTCATATTGAGGTGACACAGAAATGTCAGGGAAAACAGAAGTTACTACTGAACCATTTGAAAAACTGAATATAAAAACTATGACTTTAAAGCAAAAGAAAAAAAAATAATAGATTCAAAAATCAAATTAAGTGAGACACTGGGGAAGTAAATAAATTCTGAGTAGAAATTATTCAACTGTATTGATAAAACTCATTAAAAGGTTAGGTCTCAAACCATTCTGTGCAACACACCAAAACCAGGGGATCCATTTCCTAACCTGCTGAAAGGGCCATTTAGGATAAATTTAATCAATTTACCTCTTAGCAATTCAAAGCTTTCTGGAAGTATGCTTGCATCTAGTAAAAGCTGCAAAATGTCTCTGTGAGAGAAATCCAGTTATTCATCTTGCTTTCAAAGGATTGGAGGTGGCGTGGGGGGGGGGGGGTGTTCCTCAGAGAGATCTTCATGTAAAACAAACTGAATTGTCCAAACACAGGAACATTCTGTTTTAAGACCTTATCTCAATTCCTAAAATGACTTTCCTGTTTGTTTTCATTGTCCTTACTGTAAAACTAGTATTTGTACCACAACAATAGTAATAGTTACATAATAAATAATTTCCAACTATTTTTTAGTAATAACTGACTGTAAAATAAATTGCATATTAAATAACCACAATGGAAGTAAAGAAGCCTCCTCTTTTCCCAGTATCACCTAGGAAATGGAAAGAAAACCCTGCATGGATTATTCTTCTTCTTGGTTATTGCACCCGTGGGGCTGGAGAAACACTTGTGACCTTCAGGACACTAAAGATACTCGATATCAAACCCCAGAGAAAAGGTAAATTCACTGCTGATGTGGAAAAGTGGATGAAAAATTGCAGTTAATGGAGTCAGTTCCCTCTGTATTGGTCCCTTTGCACTCACCAATGTTTTTCTGTCAGGTAAAAGAATGAACTTTAGTCTACAATAAATCACCAGGTGCCTGTTACCTTCCTGAGGGTCAAGTGTTTCTGTTTGCATGGGCAAGTTGGAAAGAAGCTTTGATTTTAAATGCATGTCTGTAGCCTCTCATCTCTACCACCAGCACGGGCTCGGTGCTCAACTTGCCAACCAAAAGTATCAGCATCATCTCTCAGCAGCCCCCTTCAAAATTCAGAGCCCAGATGGAAAACTGAGGTTTTGCCACCAGTATCTTACATGACTTTGGGCAACTTCGTCCCTCAAGAAAATAAAACATAACCATAGCCTTTGTAAGCTTTTGCAGTAAAGTCAAATGATAAAAATACTTCCTCACCATCCTTTTCTCCCCCATAAATAAACATCTATTTCCAGTTCTCCTTTGATGCCTGAAACCCACCAGATGGAATTCTGCCAGACCTCTGAACTGTGCCCTCATCCGGCTTCGTGAGTCAGCACCTGCTGTTGAAGGTAAAGTATTGCACAAGAAGTTGTTTTCTTCAAAGTCTGAAAAGAAGATGGAGTGAGGGGGTAGCTGTGAATTTTGGGTTCATGTATGGTGTTCTATTAATTTTCCTTATGTTTAGTTTGGTTTTGTTTACTTGCTTTGCAGGGGGTTGTTGTTGGGTTTTTTCCCACATAATACTAAAATTAATATTTTTCCCTTGAACTGATGTCTCTGGGCTCCCTGGTCCTTTTGTTTATCTATCTTTGATTAAGGAGTATGTGCAGCATCAGAGAAGAAAGGGGAGAGGGGGACTGAAGAAAGGCAAAGTTTTGCAAGAAAATCCAATAAACAGGCATTTAGAATGCAGGTATCTCTGAGCCACCCTGTTGAGCACCATTAAATTCACCTTTATGCTGCAAATCCACCACACCAAACAAGCAGAGACGTGCCAGCAAACTGAACCACAAAGGAGTTGCTGTCGTACTCAAGCCTCTGAAACTTGCCCTAATGACATTTGTATTTTAAATCTTTGGAAGGCAAAAACCAATGCCACACTTGATGCTATATATGCAAATGTGCTATCAAATACTGGTGCATTTTAGATTACAAAGCACTTATTTTCCTGTGGTATTTTCCACATAATCTAGCCTCAAATAAAGACATCAGTAATTTTGACTTGATTACACTATAATTATTTAAATATCTTTAATTTCATACACTGGACTAATTATCGTATCTGTTGTTTTCATTAAAAGAGATTGTCACAGATAATGTATCTCATATGATTCCCCCTAATTGAAAAATGCAGTTCTTGAACAATAACAGTTGTGACAAAACCAGCAGTTCTGTTTAAAGGCTACCCTGGCAGTGCAGCTGGAATTATTGCAAACAGTGAGGCATCACAATTAACAGCAGAGCTGAGGGACAAGCTGCTGACACTTAACTTGGTCCCTTCTGCCAAATTTCTTTTCCTTCACAACGATCCAATAGACAACACTGGGACTTTGCCAGGGAGCTCCCAATGATTATTATTTATAGAAGTCTGTAATATCCAGGTTTTATACCAGGTAAATTCAGCATTGTTGTCTCGTGCTGAAGACTCCCCAGATCCCAGAAATTGTGAGTAGAGGGGCAGGATCACCTCCCTGGACCTGCTGGCAATGCTCCTCTCCCTAATGCAATGCAATCACTTTCTCTGTTCGGAGGTGTGTTTTCTCCACATGACCTTTTCCTGTTGGCTGATCCTTGCTGGATATGGAAAGAAAAGAGGGATAGAACAATTCAGAGCCAGGATTGTTAGAGACAGAACAATTTTCAGCCAGAAAAAATGCCTTTGGACAGATGATGGCAGTTGTCTGTTCACAGCTCTCCCCCAAAACTGCAAAAAGAACCAAGAGGGAAAATGTCACAAAAGAGCATCCATGGAAAGTATGAGAGAATTGTGACCAAGGTTTAAAAATGGAGACTGAGACAATGCAAGAAATTGCAGAAAAGGAGAGAAGGAATTAAGAGGAATGTTAACTGTGAGAAAAAGAACCACTGAGGAGAGGAAAACCAAACTATAGTCAGACATAAAAGTGCAGATGCATGAATTTCAGATTTGCCAAACACCAACACAGTTCTGAGAAAGAAGTTCAGGTGCTATGTAATGGATGAAATACCAGATGAAATGATGAGCACTGTGAATATAGAGTGGCATTAAGACTGAAAGCTCTTCAGGGGAAAGATTGTCTTTTTATTGTGTGCTTTAGCAGAAGTCAGGAGGATTTTTAGCATAACTCTTTTCTCCAAGTGCTACTTCAGTACAAATAATTAATAACAATAACAGTCAAAATAATTCATAAGACTAATGACTTTACAAATGATCTTGTGCAGTTCTCAAGGGTAAGTGCTCCTTTCCCTCAACTCACTCCCCAAAATTCCCCAGTGAATGTAGGTGCTTCCCTTGACAGTTTGAATTATGGACCAATTAATATACTTTCTACCTTACAAGTGGAGCCACAGTCAGCTCTGTGCTGAAGCTGACTGCATGTTGCATTGAATTTGTAATTAATACCCTCCTGGCTGGCACTCAGCACTGCCTTTTCAAAGCAAAGCATTTTGGATAGGTAAATAACAAATGCTGGATTTGTCAGATCTCTGGAACATTGGCATCCTACCATGGATATTGCAGTGTCTGATTACCACGCTACAGTGTTAATATCTCTTTTTAAAAGTATGCTCTCAAGAAAATGAGTTTCCCTATGAGCATATTTGATCATTAACTTATACTTACGAGTGTGGACCAGCTCCAGCACAGTCTACTCACTCTTCCTTCATGCTGATGTTCTTCTTTTCCAGCACACACACTGGGCTGATTTTCCAGCAGGAACAAAACAGCAGAGAATGAGAGGCCAGAGGGTGTTACCTGCTGTGGCTGCAGACTTGAGCCACGCTCTGAGCCGTGGGGATGTGAATCCATGGATCCATGGCTTCCAGCACATGTCAACATCTCCACCAGACTCACCAGTGTCTCCAGCAGTGAGCCAAGGTCCACCCATTGCCTGGCAGTCAGACGTCAGGGGAACAAGGAAATGTTCCATACATCCTCTATCCACAGCGTGTTGAACACATCCATGTTCTACCTATCTCACGCTGTGAAAAAAGGGAAATTGGATTAACTTATTTAATGGGAATGATGGAAGCCTTTTGCTTTCCTCCTGCAAGCTCCTTTTAGATTCTTGCTATCTTGATTTCTAAGGGAAAGCATTCTTAAGGCAAAATTTCTCAATAGAAAAAAAAAAACAGAGCGTATCATCACCCTCCCTTGCACCCCTTTTGGAGTAAAGTAAGTGGACCAGCAAGGATTTCTCTTCGTTTACAATAGTCATGACCATATGTGAATGAATGTCTTCCCAGAAGCCAGTTGTCAGAGAGCACTGTTGTATTTCATCAGTGAAATTTTCACTTCTGTAGATTAAATGACTGTAAATCGAAATAGAATCCAGGCAGATTGATATTCTCCAGGTTCCTTCTTCTTAGTTCTCTCCATCCTCCACTCTTGTTATCTATTGACTAAGATGTAAGATTCAAGGGAAAAATGGGAATTCGTATTTCCAAAAATAAGGGGTTTTGTTTGCTGTTGCATTTTCTAACATTGCAGCCTCTCAATTCTTGAAAAACAGGTGGACACATTTGAAGAGAATCGGGGAAGAGAAACTAATTAATGTCAGCTTTATACAGGCCTGCTGCCATTTCACCTTTCTGCTAACTGTGACACCAGCACAGAGATATTTAGAGGGTTTAGGGATTTTTGGCAAAGCTAGAAAAGGGTCTGATATTTCACCAACTCTATTTATCATTTATAAAAACCATAGACGGGATATCCATCTGTAGACAGAGCTTCCTTAACAAAAATTACTTGAAGGGATTTAAGGAATGTCACTGTGCTGAAGTTCTGTTGCCACCTCCACTCTTCTGGAGCCACTGCCACCACAAGCAGTTTTTGGAACTTAATGTACATGCTTGTAAAGTCACAGGTTCATTATTCCAAAGTAAAACCCCACCACTATCTCTAATGAATGCATTTTTGTGCTAGCAGCAGCTTCACTGCAATGCTATTAACTTTTACTTGTGTGCAAACTGATCCTGTCTCAGCACATTTGAATGAGCAAGGCTCCCCTGTAACTTCAGCTTTGTTATAAATCTAATAAATAATAATGCACAATGAAATTACATTTGCTCTTTATGCTGTCATATCACATCAATTTCATATGGAGTGATTTGTCTGCTCTCAAACAAGAGCAGCACTCATCAAGCTGCTCTCCAGTTTTTCCCCTTCTGTGCTTCTAAGTAGTATTCTCTAATACTGTTGGGAGAGCTAAAAATGGGGTTGTGGGGGGAAGTGTGTTGCCTAGGAGGCAAAATATCTTCAATGTTCACAAAAAAAAAAGTGAAAACAACAAATCTGCGTCAACTTGACTTAAATAACAGCAGGGTGCCAAGGCAGGCAGCAGTGCTCAGAGACAGCTGGGCCTTTTTGGGAAGGGAAGGGAGAGACAAAAACCAAAACCAGCATCCCTGAGCACTGATAGGATTAATTTTGCACATTGTAAACACCTCTGAATAGGTCCCTACAGTGCAGGTCATCGTTTTTAGACTGACCTAGGATGGAAAAAGTATTTCCTACACCAGGAGAAACATGAGCTGGCAGCACTTCTACCTGTCAGGTAACTACAGCTGAGCCAGGCTGACACTTCAAGGGGGACCTTTCAGCAACAGGGAGGAATGCATCCACTTGAGGAACATTCTCAACACTGGATCTGCTTCCTCACTTCCAAAACCACCTCCTGGTGCAAGCCTCCAGTGCATGATTGATCTGACAGCCTGTCCCAGCTGCCCCTGACAGCCTCCCACATGGGCTGGAGCAGTGAGAGCTCGTGTCTGCTCTTCAGAGGCTCTGCAATTAACAATTGATTTGATCATGCAATATTAACGGCGGTAATAACAAAAGCAACCCCAGCAGCTGCAACGTGAATGACAACAAAAGAAACAAAAACAAATGGCAGCAACTAGAAAAACAATTCAGAGGAGATGGTTTCTTCAGAAAAGTGCAAGTTGGTTACCCAGGGATGAACACAGGGATAAAGAAGCAGAGAGGCTGGACCCAGAGGAGCCTCGCCACATCAAGAAAAGATGAAATTGGTTTGATTTCCTTGGCAATGTTCAAGTACAATAGAATGTGGCACTTGGTGACACGGTTTAGCAGTGGCACTGCCAGTGTGGGGTTAACTGTTGGTTCAAATGACCTCAGAGGGCTTTTCCAGCTTTATTTGTTTCTATGTCATTCTATCCTGCAAAAAATCACAAGAAGGGCCTGAATGCACCATAGATGGTCATAAAGGCTTCACTGACCCCCCAGGTTTCTATTGCAACTGCACTAACCTTTTCCTTTCTGACTTTGGCACAGGTTTTAATTGACCAGACAGGGTGGTTTTGGTACTTACCTCTTCAGGCTAAAGCAGCCAGAGGCCTGAACTTGGAAAGAAGTGGTTGACTGTCTTCCAAACCAACAAATGCTGGGAAGAGGTGAAATCAACACCTCAGTGAACAGGAGACACAGATAGAGAGGGGTTATTTTCACATATAGGACCACTGCAGGTACTTTTTTAAAATACAGATGTCCCATTCCCTTGGCCCACTGCAGAACTCTGCAGGCATTCTCACCTTGTTTCACACCCTGAAATACTGGAAATTATCCATGCAGGCCAAACTGAACACAAGTGATCTGCATTGCAGATCAGGGAGGTGAAAGGCATCTTTCAGAAGAAAAAGTTTTAACTGGCTGGCTAAATTGCCTGACTTAAATACTTGTCTCCAAAGATTCTATGCTTAATCCTGTTGATATTTGCATGGTGATAGCTGGGTTTTAAGATTTAATCTGTCTGAAATAAAGTGAATAAATTGGGTGATAAATCTTTAATAATCAAGCTGCAACTCCTATCTCACTGATTTTATCCTTCCTTTGGGACTCAATGCTGTTTGATTAAATACTTGCCCTTTTCTCTATTCTATATTACACTAAATTCATTATGATGATTTCTGTAATCTGTGTAGCTCTAACTGTAAAAAAAGCCTCCTCCATAAACCTTTTCTGCTTTGTTTCTGCCAGGTTCTGTAGTGGCTTCAGGATACACAAGAGAGGACAGTCTCAAGCAAGAGATCTCCCAGCCTGTGAGATTATTTTGCCCATCTCATCCCTGTTCCAGTTCTGATGGAGTCAAGGAGCCACATTATCACCTGTGGTGAAGGCCATGCAAATGAGAGCAAGGAAAAGGCCCTGAGCCAAGGGAGCAACAACCACCTGTGAAAAACCTACAGAAATCATTCATAACTTACTGCTCTAAAATTTATGGGGAGCACCAGTTCCCTTTCGCCTGGGAAAGAAAAAAAAGAGGGGAGGACTTCTAGAATGCAGTAGATATTTCAGTTGGAATTAGTCAGGTATATAAAAAAAATACAGAATTTCAGAAAGGGAAATCTCAGGGTATTTACCCTGAAAATGTTAGTTCAGATTTATTTAAATAAAAGAGACAGAAGGGCTCCTACTGAGCCCTGCAGTACTGCTGCTTAGCCAAAGCATTCAAAATTCAAATCAGACCATTAAAAGCAAAAAGATAAAGAGCAGTGCACAGTGATGACTTTTGTTCACTGCTTCAGCTTTTCTCGACAGATTTAAAATATACTTAAAACTCTAGTATTCCATTATCTCTTAAGTTACTTCTTTTTTTATAGTGAACATGCTTTCCCAACCATAACTGGGATGCGGTAGAAAGTTGTGCTTGAATGACAATGACAGGCTTCTAGCTACAAACATAAGATGCTGTGTATACAACCAGGGCATGCATTTCATCAGGAAATAGTGGGCTGTAAACACCCCTCTCTCTCTCTCTCCTTTTCTCAACAGATACACCAGCTGTGCTGTTCTTAAACAGGAAAATCGAATAAGTAAATAATCTGTTTAACTTAGTAATGCCTGAGGCTTTAATATGTGAGATTAAAAGACTTGATTTCTGAGTATTAGCAGAGTATCAAATAAGTAGGACAAGTCTGCAAGGCCTCCAACTTGATTTTACTCCCCCTGACTGACTTTAACCAATCTCTGCAGTCACTGATCCTGGTTTGCTGCACAGTGGGCAAAACAGCAAGTGCCTTTGTGGGAGAAGACCCTGTGCAGTCCATAAACACCCAAAAGAGCAGGACTGCGTGCTGCAGTCTTGCTGAATGAGCTGAAAAGCAGGGCTGTGCCAATTAACTGGTCTGTGCTGACTGCCCCAACCACAGCGTGCTCAAATTCCAGGGAAGAGCATGAAATACAGCAATTCCCTGGGTAATCATTCCCAAAAGAAGAATCTGCAGCAACTGCACTTCAGAATGATGCTGGCCAAGAGTAGGAATATGGGGACTGCCAGCCAAGGGGCAAAATGGAAAGGAAAAACAAGATTTGCCTTCCAAGGATGGAGCAAGGAATGAAGGTAGGCTCGTGCAGACACCAGTGAAGTACACACCCTTGTGTGCACTAAATGGCAACTGAGCCATCACCTTTATGCCCCTTATTAACCTACATGCAGGGCAAGAGGAAGATGGGGGGTTTTTAAGTATTTTCCTAGTTTTGTTAAAAATTCCAGCATTACAGACTAATGCCGCTTGTTGGCCACAACCGTGGAAAAGCTCAGCCTGAAAATCCACCAGGAATTGAGCCTATCCATTCTAAAAGTCATTCAGCTGTGTTCTTGTAGCACTGCGTCTCTCACCAAAGACAATTAGTTTAAATTAGTTTGTGCCAAAGAAACTACAAAGTTTCCAGTTTAGACCAGTTCTGTGCCTGAAGGCTTAAAATGCAAGCATAACAACCTGAAAAAACCAGGTCTTAAAGTTCTTGCACATGTAAATTAGTCATAAGTACAAAAAAACCACCTCAGCTAGGGAGGACTAATTTTTCTTTGCCTTCATATATTTTATTAATCAGAGCCAGTTTAGCAGGGAAGCACTTTCAGAAAGCACATCAGTCAGCATATCTGACACTGCCTCTCAGTGAAAGGCCAGCTGATGCTGTGCTGCGGACCAACCCCTTGGTGATGGCAAGCAAGAAGCTCTCTCACTCAAAACTGGTCAGGGAACTATTAAAGGCTGAAGAACAGTTCAAAACCCAGGGGAATTGCACATTCAGTACCAGCCCACGAGATGAGGCATGTGCCCTGCTCTGCTCCCCCTCAGGAGGTCTGTGCCACAGTGAGACTTCCCAGGCAGGACACATCACACTGTGTGACTTGTCCCTCAACCAGGAGTTGCATCAGTGCCAGCTAAACTGAAAAATATATCAGTAAAACCACAATTGCTCAATTTCCTCCTCCAAGGGCTAGGCTCACTGCTTCTTCCATGCTTCCACTCCACAATAGCTTAAAAGAGGTTAGTGTTTGAACAACTCCAGATGTGAGCTTGGATTCCAGTGCTCATATTTGCTGAAATAAACACCAAGTGGCCCATGGCTTATTTACCACCAACATCCAGCAGCAGCAACAGGCACAGCAATGTGGGTAGGTTGGCATTAAATTGAATTTTATTGCATTTCCCTGAGTTTCCCAGAAGCATTTCACTCACATTAACGCTGCATTCAGGAGCCTGCAAAAGGGAGAGTTAGAAACACAATTTTAAGAGATTTAAAATATTTATAGACTGTGGTTTCATGATTACAATAAAACCTATTGCACTTTTGGGGCATCTCCATTGTTGAGGTCTTCAAGTTCTACGAGGACTTCATTATTAACAGGAGGTTGGCAAGTAATTTAATGGGTTTTTTAAACTCAATGAGCAAATCGTTGAAGCAAGCCCACACAACCCTGGGAGGAATCTGTGTGTGCTCTTCTAGATACTGCTTGAATCTTGTCTCATAAGATGACATGATTTTTCTCCTTACTCACTGCTTCTGGCTCTAAAGCTAAATTTATGTAGCTTACTCAGAAATGGAGTAAAAGAGAACACAGAAGCAGCATCTGCTGCAAAGGATCCAAGTCTCTGCAGGGCCATACAACTTCTCTCCATTCCTCAGCATGCATTTTTCAACATCACAGCCTTCCAGAAGCTTTGACAAATCAACAGGCACATTTTAAGGGGATGAGGGAAGGGAGAATAATTTGTATCATCTTTTCACTGCTCTAATAGTTAAGGTTTTTTGCTACTGTGATTTCTGCTAACTGTGACCCCAACACATACATATATAGATACACACATTTGTAGGGATTATTTGTTTGATTGGTATGGAGTTTTGCCTAAGAGTTGTAAAGGGTCTGTAATCAACTGTTCTCCCACCCAGAAGTAATATCTCAGCCTGCAGCATTTCAGCCTGAAATTTCCAGCACCAAATGAACCTTTTGATTCTGTATGAGACGGGCAGCACCAAGAATAGACAGACAGACTTGTTTACCCATCTTTCCAAAAAGCAGCTTCTAGTTAATCATCATTAAGCATTGTTAAGTGGAAACACAGAGATGTCTTGTCTGGCATTGATTATTAACATCAGGAAATGACTGTATGGGGTAGAAAGCATCTGGTTTAGTAGACATACTCTGCTAAGAACTGACTTGTTTCCTCAAGACACAGCATTGAACAGCTCCTGTTTCTCACAGGAGGAAAAAGGTGCTGTGGGAGCACCTGTGGGAGATGCTGGGAGAGCCATGAGGGACAATGGCTGCACCTCTCCATCAACAGGGATTTAGCAAAGTCATGGCTTCCCTAAAAACTGGTTCTGTTTGTAAGGACACTGGAGGGGTTTCAGCCATGTGCATCAAATCCAGCTGCTTTCTTCAGCTAAAATCCACATTACCTCTGCAATTATCTTTAAAATTCCATTTCTTAAAATGTTACCTTCTGATCAGAGCATATAAAATGACTTGATTTAATTTAAACCCGAAGGAAGCCTCAAGATCTCAGCATTCCTGCAGCCAAAACCAACACCATGGCACCATCTTCTGGGCACTTCATAAAGCAAGTTCTGGAAAAGCCAACAATGCCCACAGGTACAGGCTGCTTGTTCCCTGAGCTCAGACAGAGGCACTGTGTCAAAAAAGGGTTTTAAAATCTGAAATTCTTCATGTGCAGCTGTTTGGGAAATTATTTTACTAGTTCAGCGGCAGGTTTAGGAGAATTTATATACATTTTTAGTACAATTGTAGCAGCAAAAAAAAAAAATCCTAAAAAAGGATAAAAATAAAAAGCAATCCTCAAAGCCTGCAGGTAATGTGAATCCTAAATGAGGCATATGGATATATATCCTGCCTTCAGGAGTAAAACCACTACTGTCATAAAGGTTTTTTTGTTTTAGCAGGAAAAATTCATCTGATTTCTAGCACATACTTTGATGCTGGTTTTAACCACAGAACCATATGTGGCTTGAAACAGTGACACACTACATCAGTCTATCCAAAATGCCCAAAAATCTTATTTTTACAAGGCCAGAAGAAGAAGGGGAAGAGGAGTCAAATACTTCTACATTTAAATTTGTCTGTCTCTTCCATTTGGGTTAGCAGTTCCTTTCATATACAACTTTTCAGCTGACAGAAGGAACGAGTGCACTTTGAATTCCATAAAAACTTGCCTGATACCTGCTTGTTCATTTTGTGTCTTTTTTAATGCCTGAATGTTTTGTCAGCAAGTCTGTAAAAGACATGAGGAAAGTAATTTCTGTATTCACAGGTTTTTCATTTCAATTTGGACCTTTGAGGAGCAGCTTAAGAATTCACACAATCACTGAGGATGAGGAGCAGAAAAAAATCTGTTTAAGAACTCCCAAAGGCCACACCATAAAGATTGAATTTCCCTGTAAAATAATTTAGGCATCACAGCAATTGAGGCTAGAGATGAAGCAGCAATGGTTGGCATGCCTGGGATTTCATGCAACAACTCTTCCCTAGGGTCTGTCTTGTCCCAAAGTCAGTGGTCAGGGACTCACAGAAAGTCAGTTCTGCTCTAGCACCCTGGCATTCCCCTATCTCGCTATAATATGTATTTTTTTATAGTTCTATTTTCCTAAAACATTTAGTCTATTTGTAAGGTCATCATCTGAAACTTGTTTCCAGTTCAGCTTCTCTCTCAACAATGTCTGTCCTATTTCATGGCCTTTCTAAGTCAGTATATTTTATCTCGAGGTTTGCATACAGATGCACAAGAATATGTGAGCCTTCTATCAGGCTTTGACAATCTTCTACTAAACCATTTCCCACGTCTCTTTTTTTTTGTAACAGAATTTAAATTTTGGAATTTTGGGGTTTTTTAGTGGTATTTTATAAAAAAAATTATTTGGGGGTATTTTGATAAGTTGATGAATTAGTTATTTGTTACACACTGGGGCGCCAATTCATTGGAAAAATGATTTTTCTGACCTCGAGATGGGGTTCTTGAGAGGCTTTTTAAAAGATTTTACTCCATTTCAATCTCATGAGAAGGGTGAGACAGTACAGATGTTACAATTCACTCCATCAAAACCAGAAGCCAAACTATTTCCTAAGTACAATACATTATAAGTGTTTTTTGATCTATCAGCTTTTGCCACACAATGCTGCTAATACTCTTAAGGCAATCATCTAAAAATATCCCACATGGTTCTTGCTCCAATACATCTTTCATACTTCTATTTCTCCAAAATAATTGGTCTACTTGCAAAGCCATCATTTGAAACTAGTTTCTAGTTCAATGCCTCTCTCAACAATGTCTGTCCTATTCCATGTCCTTTTAAAGTCACCATTATCTAAGTCAAACCTTTTATCTCAAGGTTTTATTTGCATACAGATGCACAAGACTTTGTGAGCCTTCCCTCAAGGCTTTCAGAATTCTCTACAAATCCATTTCCCTTCTGGGCTATGGGGAAGTCACTCTTGGACCAAAGCCACAGGTATAAAACTCCCAAGCTCTGCAGAAGCCAAACAAATGATTGAACAGTGTGAGAAGGGGCATTTCACACCATTTTTCAGTGACAATAGACCTGAAAACCACATTTCATTTGCTCTTGGTGAGGAGGTTTCTGAACAGGGAGAAAAACATCCTGTCTGCAATTCCAGGCTATTGTAGCAGGTATCACTGAAAATAACCTCCTAGAGCCCTGCGTTCACCTGCAGCTCTTCTGACAGAGTTGCCCTGGATTCCTCCTCCTTGTGAGAGATTAAAATGGCTGAAGTCAAACATGAAATACCACACTACTGCAAAAATCTGTTTGGGAATTCGAAACTCAGGGACAACTGGACTCTGCAACAGCTCTGATGCCCTACTGACACCTTAACATCCTTTCCTCCCTCCAGTCTCAGCAGCAAAACCAGCTTTAGGGCATTTCTGTGTTTTCACTGTAGTTGACTGATTTCTGCTGAGTGTCTTTGCCCTCTCCTCCCTTCCTCCTTCAGTTGCACCAAGTTCACAGGCAGAGAAAGAGAGTTAAAACAAGAAGCCTCCAGGAGAAAAATGAAATCCTGGCTCACCCTGCCTCATGCAGGCAAGGCAGGCATGGAAATCATCCTGAAAATTCAAGTCTCCACAATCTTTCAAGTGCCTCCTTGAGAAGCTCTCCAGTGATCAAATTGTTCCCAGACCTGCTGGAGCTTATTAAGAAAGAAGAAATTTCTGCTTTGTAAGCAGAAACAAGACCTCTCTGCCCACTGCTTTATCTCAGTGGAGAATTTGCTGGGTATGGATCCTAATTGGCTCCTCCATAATTTAGTCCTGACACTGGCAGCAGACTTGGAGAGGTCTCCAGAGGCTGAGTTCCTGCTGCTGCTGGAAGCCTTAAAAACTTCCAGGGTTTACAAGACTGAGAATACTCATAAAGGACTTAAACATCCAACCAAAATTGTACAGCAGTGAGTCAGCAGTCACCTAGAGCAGGACATCTACAAAATAAACTGGATGGAAATAGGAGTGATTACCATCTCAAGCACCTTCTATGCTGGCATCCCTTCTGTGTATTTCAGAACACACAGGTACAGATCAAACACTAGCATCATACATGTTGAAATCATAGCCAGAAGGAATAAAATACTAAATTATTTTAGCTGCCCTGAGCTGACAAAGCATTGGTTTGGGTTTATTAAGTACTCAGCTGGGAGGCTGGAGAACTGGGCTCACTATTCCTGCCCCTGACACCATGCCCTAAAACAAAACTATTAAGTGTTGTAAGAATTATATTTCAGTGGAAGAGACATCATCATGGACATAGGTGTAAAAAGCCCCCTGGACTCTCAGCATGCAGCACTGCTGCTGGGAGACACATTTAGAGTTAAGGATAATGGGCAAACACAGAGAATTACAGCACCACTGCATGCAAGTGCATCCCTAAGTGCCCAGGAGAGACTCAGGTACCAAACACTGCTGAGCTCAGGGGGAAAAAAAAAAAAAATCCTCATTTTCCCCTCACATTTGCTCTGGCTGCTTGCCAAGAGTTTGGAAGCCATTTCTACATGGATTTCCAGACTTTCTAGACTTTTTATGTTCATATATATGCACATAAAATCTCAAACTCTCAGTAAGGTGTTTGGAGTGTGATCAGCACAGACTGGGAGGGAAGCCAACTCCCAGAGGCCCCAGTACATGCAAAGCAGACCCATTTAAACACAGATTTCATTCTTCATACACTTAAGATAGGGCTACATTTAGCTGTATTTCTCTATTGGACTTTAATATATGCATAATATACACAGATATGTATGATACATATATTAAACAGATGTGGTGTGAAACACACAACTGGTATTCTCAACAGAAGTAAAAATACTGCTCATCAACTGAATTTTTCCAAAGGAAAAAAAGGCATGCAAAGGTCGTTGAAATAAGGACAGAAATCTCAAAGTGGCTTCAAAAGGAGATGTACCAAGTGCTGGGTCCCTGTGAGTGAGCACAGGCTTGGACCCTGTTTCATCCCCAGGCCACGTGTGCATTACCACACTCTTGGCAGGTTCAGCTGCCTCGAGATGAAATTCTAAAGTTTCACCTCCTCTGCTTTCCTATTATACTTTAGAGTATGTTATATCGACACTATAACATTATACTATTCTCTTTAACGTGCATAAAATTGTCTTTCACAAAGTTATTTTGATCTTCTTGCACCAAAGCAGAAAATTAACTCCTCTAAGAAGCTGCAGTGCTCTGCAACTTTTTCAAGCCTGCAATATCTAGAAGTTTGTTCCTTTCTCCTCTAAGAGCAAGAAGGTTAAGAACTCCAAAACCAGTTTATAACTGTTGTTGCCATAGAGAAGAGGGACTCAAACTCCAGCCTGAGGGAATAGTCCTGCAAGGTCATTCCCCAGCAAATTCAACCTAGAACAGAAGTACCCTGGACTAGGAGACAGAATCTTGTGTTTACTCACCTCAGAATCCACTTGCCTCCCACACTCTGCCAAAGGGTGGCAACACCTCAGACTGCTACAGCTGCTCACTGTGTGAACACAAGTCCTAAATCTTTCCCCTGGATCTTGAGGATTAGTCCAGCTTCACCACTACATTGTCCAAGACAGGTTAATTCACCCCTTTCCATCTTTCCCCTCCACTCCATCCCTTCTGTTCATCTTCTCATGCATTTTGATAACTAAAAATTTAGAGTTTAATACCTTCTTAGCCACTGCTCTACTACCCAACATGAATCATACCTGCTTGTTGTACTTGCAGGGAGGAAATTTGGTCAAAGAATAACCTATGTATGAATTTCTGCTCTTTGATATGCAGCTGAGCCCCTGAGTACAATACAGAAACAGCTGAGAGAGATACTCAGCCACGAATCCATTATTTCATGGAGTTCCATACACCCAATTCCTTTGGGCTTACAAAATATTATATTTTATTTTAACTGGAAGAGCAACAAAATTCAGAGCAGCATCCTTGAAATACCACCATGGGGATTTGTCCTCTGGATCAGGAAGGGGAGGGGTACCAGGGTGAGCTATTCCTTTTAATCCAGGCGACAGACTGTGTTTCTTTTTCCTTAAACACAGAGAAAGAAAAACAAATGGCCCCACTGGCCAGTAATTTTCCTCTTTTCCAAGGAACTCAGAGGCTAATATATCACTTTCAGACAAAAGAGACTTTGGCTGCAGGCTTGTTCAACACACAGAAAATTATTTCTGGGACTCTGTTAAGAATGCAGCCTGCCTTTGTTCATTCCTCTCTTAATTTTGCTGTTTCCAAACACAGGAGCAAACAATTAGCTCAATGGGCTACTACTGATTACAGCCTCTTTGGAAAGAAATGTGATCTCTTCAGTTGGAAAGAGGCAGATCCAAAACCTCCAATAAATATCAAAAGGGACAGGGGAATCCTCTTTTACCATCACCAGCCCTCCCCTGAGGTCCGTGTCAGCTCAGGGATCTCCTTCAAAAGGCTGACAAACACTAAATCCTGGTGGCAAGCCTTCCCTTCACACAAGTCTTTTTCTAGCCACAGGGAAGCTAAACAGCAAAATGCCTTTTAGCCTGCACCATCATGCCAACCTCCCAGTGCTTTTTGTGCAAGTAAAAAGGTTTTCAAAGTTTATTTTTTAATCTGTTTTTTTTTTTCTTTTTTTAAGACTCCATCATTGCTATTGGAAAAATTCCTCTTGCCAGCTCACTGTGCTGCTTCAGGGCTCTCCTTTCCTGTCTGACAGAGGCCTGAGGCTACAGAGAGGTTAGTTTTCCAGTGGTACCACAAATGTGGGCAGTGCCACACTCCCTCTGAATGCCCTTTGGAAAACAAGGGTCTCAGCACAGAGGTTTTATCCACTTTCTTTTAGTTCGGTGTTCAGCAGCAACCTGCAGAGCCAGTAGGGAAGAGCATTTTCATAGGACAGCAAGTATGAAACACACTACAGTGTGTCCTGGAGAGGAGTCATAGATGAAATGGCTGTAGACCCCTGGCTTAGCTATCTAGAAAAAAATAAAAACACTACAAGGCTTTCAGGCTGCCCAAAAAACAAGCAACACCCAAGTTCTTAATTATCTAATTAGCCTAGAGAAAAAGTAAACTATAACTGTTGAATTTGGGCTTTATGGCTCTTAAGATTTTAGAGATTAAGTTATACTGTGAAGAAGAAACTCTGACAACCCAAATCTTAAAACTGAGGCAGGTTCCACCACCTTCAAGGCACGTTTATGTTAAAACATTTCATGTTTCAAAACCAGAGCACTGGGTTTTGCCACAGATCATTACAGAATAAAACTGTGAGGGGGAGATGCCCAGCCCCAGTGCTTTCATCTCTTTCACCAACTGCTATCCCTCCCTGTGGGAAATCCAGGCACATAAAATCCTCAAAACCTTGTGCATGTAGGAAAACATAGAAACATGGAAATACAGACACAGGGTTTGACTTGAGACCTTGGAAAAGGCTTCCAGACTTAGGGACCACAAGCAAGAATGTGGGTTTGTAGTTTAGACAGAAACATATTGAGCTAGGTAGTGGAAAGTATTAAAGCTCTAAGGCATAGATATAGAAGCAGTTACACAAATAGTAAAAAGTTTTAGGGTATAGGTTTGCATGTCATTATATGTTTGCTTAAAAAAGTCCACATTGGGGTACAAACTTATAAGACAAATTAATTAGGGATTGGTGTGAAAGTAGAAATAATCTTTGTGGTAGTAGTTTATTGGCTAATTAACCTTTAAAAGACCTTGTAACCAGTGATCTTGTGACCAGTGACTATTACTGATTTCTACTGTGACGATACTCTCACTCCTTCATGAGACTGTAGAAGATAAGGGTAATAAATTGTGATTTAAGACGTCTCTCAGTGGTTCTGTCTCTCCCAATATCCCGACACCTCCCTCTGCCTAATCCCCTCCCAGTTCCCCTACAGACTGCTGGGAGAGCATGCATGGGAAGGAGCTCCTTTGGCTCCTTTCCACAGAGTCCTCACTAAGCAAATTCACACTGCAGAAAATCCAGCCAATCCTGCTGGGAGCTTCAGGTGTTAAGAGTGAGAAAGAACAAGCCCAGTGCATCTACTTGGTGACAAGCCATGGCAGATTCCTTTGTGGGAACAGCAGGAGTATTTTAGACTTGGATTGAGAGGCTTTGCTAGCCTCTGTATTTGCAGAACAGAACAGGGGGTGGATTGAGTAATCTTCATCAAACCATAGGTGGAACGATGAATAAAAAACTAGATAACGTCAATTTCAAAGCTAATTGGTTTTTTTACTGGACTTCTTATAAACTAGCTACTCCTAACCCAAGGAAAATAATGAAATCATCTGCTGTCGAGCCTTAATGAGAATGCCTTCTAATATTCATCTATTTAAAACTTTAATAAAGTTTAATTAAAATTAGTTTCCTACAACCCTGTTTCTGCAGAGCAAGCATCTGGATTTGCATTCACATGCATGAAATGGAAAAATAAGCTTTGGGAAGAATGGCTATGGGATTGCATCTACCACCACTCCACATGAATTCCAATTTTGCAGTAGGTGGAATTTGTTTTCCTCCAGAAAAACTGGACAGAAACCACACAGCCTGAATTGCATCTTGGTTGTGAAAAACATCTATACAGTTCTTGTTATCCCCTGGTGTTCCCTGACAGAACACAGACTGAACTCGCTATTTATATGTGCCATATTCTCTGTTTGTTAGTAATGATCAGAGAGAAAGTTAAAGTGAATACACTGAGTACCTCAGTTTTGTGGCTCATATCGCAACAAAATGAGAATTTTATTCTACAAGCAATAGTCACACCAGTACGATTTCTTACTCCTCTCTGTCTAGTGCCTCATAATTCCTGGCATCTATCACTGCAAGATTTTGGTCTTCCCAAAAGCATCCTGAAGGTCACTGTTACCACATTTCTGAAGCTCAAGTATCCTTTCTTTGGCAAACACAGCAGCTAATCAGTAATCACAGAGCAGTGCAATAACCAGTAACATCCATAAGAACCCAGATAAATCTTTAATTCTTCCTCAAACAAAAGGAGGAAGGAGGCTGATGGGTTTAGGATTCGTAACACAAGCTGCAGAACTCCTTGAAAACTGTCAAAAGGTGATACAGACACAGACTTCATGAAGGGGTTGAGTTTTATCAGCACTTCTGAGGTCACTCTGAATTTCACAGAATCAGACCCTAACCCAAAGTCCTGCAGCAAAACTATGGGACTTGTTCCTTCCTTTTGGGAATAAATCCATTTGTTCACTGGGCCCCTGCAGAGAGGCTGGAACCAGCTGCCTTTGTGGAGATTTCTGGTTTCTACAGTTGTCCCTCACAGTTTTGCTGACAAGTTCGTCACATCTTCAGTTTCATTAAAAATTACCATAATTTCATCCAATGCTACAGATCTGCCTCAAGTGGCACAGGTGAAATCCTCTTGTTTCAGTTTTCCTATCATACTTTAGACTATGCTATACTAAAATATTATAATATATATAACTCAGTACAGCTGTTCTTACAGTTCTAACAGCCTCTGCTCCCTCAGCTCAATCACACTCTAACCTGTGTGTTCTTTAATATGGTTTTATTCCTTTATTTTTTCTTTTTATGATGTATTTTATTTTTGTATGCAATCAAGCCATTTTTACCCAAGCTGCCAAAACAAGTGGAATGGGAAGTATATTAGTTTTCAAAGGCATTAGGACACTCCAAAAATAGTAAGGAAAAAGAGGTGGCAAAGTGCAGCACTGTAAGATTTTGCTTCACTAGAAAGAAAGAAAAACAGTGGCTGCTCATAAAAATGCCAAGTGAATTGATGTTTCATTAAAGAAAAAAATTCCAGTGGCACAAAAGACTAATTTAGGCCTTAACATGCCACATAGTCACTGTTTATTATTCCCATAGATAAAGAGTAAAATACATTCATGGCCTGGTTGTCTGTGCATGTATTTATTACACCCAAGGCAGCTTCTCTGGGATACTCAGTGCCCTTTAGACAACAGCTACAGCAAAAACAAATACCTTCTTTTAAAACAAAGTCACTTGGAAACCAAAAGCATAATAAATACTAATCTTCATAACCCACAGTCCTGACCTAAAGACAAGTAGTTTTGGAAATGAAAAGCATTCATCTCTTGATTTTCCTAACTCAGAGACTTTGTTCATGACATATGGATTGTCAGTTTACCTAAAATACACTTTTGTGTTATTTGAAATACCCTGGAAAGTGGGATAGCTGTTCCAGAAAAATTTTAAAAACCTAAGAAATTGAAAAAGGGATAGGATGGGATGAGAGTTCATGTCACACTGCTCTTATTCTGGGCTACAGATGAGCATCAAAAGTGCTGAAGGGCAGTATTTTAATATGCTACAAGACAACAGCTATAGCAGTCCTTGACCTGTTTCCAGGCTGCTCAGCACAGTCCAGTCCTTATTTATCAAGTAGGTCACCCTTTCCTCCAGTTTAATAAAGGCTTACAGGGAAATTTATGGACTTGCATGAGAGCTTTTTATCAATAGTGGTTCCAGTTGTGTCTAGAAACTTCCAGGACAGCAACACCCTTACAGAGCCGTGGTAAGATCTTTTGATGTCATGAATATTTGTTTGGCAAGCTATTAAAACTAAACTACTGTTAAAGCAAGCAGCAATTACATCACCAAGTTTTGAAAAATAAATCAGAAGAAAAGAAAACCAAGTAACCCCTGTGGTACTAGGAAGCCACAGGGTATGGGAAGATGTACTGTATACACAGAACATTTCAAATTCTTTCCCTGCACAGGTCATCACACTTGCACTCTAATTTTCAGGCTTTTTCTCTAAAGAGGTCTGGGTCAGGACTAACTTTTCCACAGAAGCAGGCTCATAAAATAGCAACAGTGAATATGACAAGGGAAAGCATGGAGTTGAAATTTGCAGTCATCTCACACATCAGTAGCTCACCTCTCAGTTTTCTCAGCCTTACTTCCCCATTAAAGGAATTTTTTTTCCCACCCTGTCTACACATAAATTACACACATATTATGCACATAATTATGTGCATAAATTATAATTATTTTAATTGCTCCATCTTCTTCAAAAAGACAGATACTCTATTTATGCACACTCTCTCTCCATGTAAGCAAAGTATTTCTCTGCTCTGGAATTAGTTACCAACAACTTGAAGTTGTACTGTGAGAGAATGGTAAGCGTGAGAGAACTTGAATAGTTTTGAGGCTGATTTCACCTACACACAGCAAATAGGTTTACATTAAAGTAGATGCATAAATCTTTATTCAAGAAATCTTTCATAATGCTTCAACTTTTACCAAAGTTACCAAACTGTTTCCACTCACTTCCCTCCCACACACTGTTTTAGCAAATGTTTTGAAATCTCAAATCCATCCTGGATTTCAACAGTTATCCACAAAGCTATTTAGGAAAAACCATGGTGAATTTTCACTTTCAGAATTTGCAGATCTGGTTTCCACACAGAGCACAGCCAGCAGTGTCTGAGAACTCCAGGGGTCAAACCCCACAGGAGTCAGTGTTTTACCCATGATTTGTTTCAGGGGAGGCCAAATGTCTTGCTCTATTTAAAAAAAAACACTCAGTGTTTGAGAAAATACAGTATTTCAGGAAATAAACATTGCTGGAACTGTTGGAAATTAAACTCTTTTTTTTTCCTCTTCTCCTTCATTTTACATTTGACACATACTACTTTTTCTAATGATAATTCCCTTGATGTCTTTACTACTTTTGTCAAACAGTGTTGGTATAACCATAGGATTAATTCAAGGGCCAGAACTTTGCTGATAAGCACAAGAACAAGCTGGTCTTCCAAAGATAAGTTCTAAAAATCTTAACTTTTTTTTTTCCATACTGATCTGTTACAGAGTACATTATTTTTTTGAGTAAAATTATAATTTATATAGTAAATAGTATATTATATATAGTATATTATATATAAATATAGTAAAATATAGTATAAATATATAATAAACAGCCTAAGTATAATTTATGGAGTAAATTATTTTTTGTATAATATAGCATATTATATACAAATATAGTAAATAGTATAATTTAGAGAGTAAATTATTTTTTGAATTGTTTCCTACTTCACAAAATACATTCCCAGAGATATCACTCTATATTTTAAGAAGTACACAATACTTTTGCAAAGATCATTTTGTTTCAACATCACAAACAAGGACTGCCACTTTTCTAACTGGGCAACTATTGACAAGAGCCACTTAAGCTGTCACAGACACTCATGGACAGCTGTGCCCTCTGTGAGCTTTTGGAAAAGGGAAGGAAAAAAATAGACAAAAATGCTTTTAAAGCAGCAGAAGCTGGGCTGTGTTTGCAAGAGCAGGGCAGTGCTCTGAAGGAGCCCTGCCAGCCCACAAACACAGTGGCACAATTACACACTGTGGAGACAGCAAGGGGCTCTGAGCTGGTACAAAGCTCTCAAGGACAACTGGAACTCTGCTGATGCAACTTTTTTAGCTTTAAAGCACGGTCAGAAAAGCTGACCTACAAGAGTCCTTGCAGCAGCTACTGGTAGTGAGTATTTCTATCCACTTCTAGTGGCTGCTGCTGCCAAGGAACTCCTCAGCTGAAAATAAAAGTGCCTCGTGTGTCCTTCAGCATAAAACCACTAATTGTTATTAGTAACAAGTACCTTCATTATTCACAGGAATGTTAATCCCCATGCTTCCAAACCAAAGAGGGTTAAACTTGATAAATACTCAGTTTCTTTTCATAAATATTGATTCTTAAAGCCCACAGTGTTTACAGCTGATGAATACACAGCAACAGTTTTCATTCTCAGGACCTGCATTAGTTTGCTGCACCGTTGGTGGAAATCCAAGCATTTAGTCAGGCTTGTTTCCCTGGCTCCTGGCTTTGCACATGTGATGAGAATTATGTGTGCTCCTACTCTGCAGCCCTCAGAGAGGAACGACAGATTCAGCACCACATCAGGGGAGACAGCTCTGCAGAAAATAACCCTGTGCAGGCTCACCCAGGTGCCATTCTGGTTCCAAATGTTGGAACTAATGAAACATAAAGAGATAATGATAGGACAGAGTTTGTTTCTACAGTCTAACCTTGCTCAGCTTAAACCATTTAAAAACCATTTTAGAAAGTATTACCTTGAGAACAGACCCTGTTCCATACACTTAAGTGTAACAACCTTGCACTTGGGTTGCAGACATGAAAAAAAATGAAACACACTTGAATTTCAACATAAACCACTTTTTGCAGATTTTCACTACTGCAATGAAATCTCTGCCTCATATGCATTAATTTGCATATTTGCAAACAAGTTTTCACATCTCAAAACTACAAAAGGACAGGTTAATTTTGCACACGAATGCATGTAAGCATATGCAGGTTTTGTATTACCTGCACAGTTAGTACAATATGCACAAAAAATTTAAAAACTTTTTTATATATTTTCTTGTTATCAAAAAAAAATACATTCTGATATTCACTGGTGCTTTTTTCTATTCAGCAAGACACTGATGCATAAAGCAAGCTCTAGGCCTCCTGTGAAGTCTACACTAAAGTCCATTTTATTTAAACCTGTCACCTCAAAGCAACATATCCCTGAATAATTTGCTAAATGGGAAAATCCTAAGAAATGACAGATTTCTTCCTGGAACTAGGACCTTCATCCTCAACACAAACCTGAGCTCAAAACTGCCAATAAAAAGTAATACCTGTGACTGTTGTCAGTCTGTTCCAGTACAAGATCAAACCAAAAGTAAAGAACAGCTCCTCTAAAATAGTACTAATGGATAAAATAACCTAAAGATTTCATTTGTTAATACAAGAATATGTTAAAAGAAAATTCTCAATGAAATAACAATGAGACTCTGGAACCAGTAATCCCTGGAGGACAAAGGTCCCTCCACCAAACCAGCCTGACTCAGTATTTGTAAACTGGTGAGGGCAGAAACAAGGTAACAGAACATAAATCACATTTTGAATTATAGGTTTTTTATTCTCTTGAACATTGAAATGAGTATTTTAATTTTTATAAATGTACCTTGTATTTCCATGAATAGAAGGATTCTCTCTGCAGCATCAGAAGGACAGACAGATAAGGAATGAGCTGATCAACTGCATTATGTGACAAGGGACAACATGACAGACTAATAAGGTCAGCCCCATTTCATTTTTCTCCAGTAAAACTGTGTCTGGTAGGCAAGGAGTTACGAGTTGTAATTAACATCAATTATGAATTAACCCATTATCCAGCTTCTCATTTGGGCCAAAGGGAAGTTTCCCATTTTAAAACAACATATTGCATTTTGTACTTCAACACCAGCAATACTGAGAAAGTTTCCTTGACTTTTCTAATGTAAAAACCAGTAGGTTTTTTATTTTCACCATAAAATAAGAACAAAACAACTGGCCCTTGTTTTTTAAGTGAGCTTGGCACACATTTTGTAAACCAACTTGAGACACCCTGTTGCTCTGCCTTAGGCTTTTATTTGGTTTTGTTTACTGTTACACCTTTATCCAAGGAATCATCCTGTGACAGAACTCAGCCCACAGAAGAACCAGGTCCTGTGTGCCTTCACAGTGATGCAGAAGGAAAACAGGAGCTTAAACTGCTAAAATCTGATGAAAGAAAATATAAACCTGAGTGGCATCACTGAAGTGATGCCCACAGGAGTAGATGCACACACGGCTTACATTACTAAGATCAATATTGTAAAAAAATTAATTTCAATACAACAAATATGTCCTAATTATCCCTCCCAAGCCAATTTGCTTCTATTATTTTTTATTTTATTTTTAAAAACAACGTGAGAGCTTCAGCTGGATTTGACTCTTTTTCTTTTCTCAATTGCATAGGACCTGCAGCCCAAAATCAATCTAATAGGACCACTTTTAATAGCACTGTGATGGTTTAGCACAGGTAGTTTTTTGTTTTTTAGTCTTTAGGGAAGTATTAGCAAATAGTGACAGCTTGTCTGACCAATGGCAGATTTGTCACGCCTCTGGAGACACAGCCTTAAAAATCAAGGTC
>JBBMKD010000002.1:865020-944386 GCA_037834095.1 Argya squamiceps
CTTTTTCTCCCGAAAATCCTATCTCCCAGAGAAATAAACCACTACACTTGATTTGGCGAACGTGAAACCACGACAAGCACCTAAATCTTTAACTAGAAATTTTTGAAGTCACTGTTGGATACCGAGTGACATCCTTTGTTCCTTCCAGTCATACTTCTAGTGGGCAGAAGCAAGGCTAATGCACATGACCATAAAATATAAAGAAGAAAACTGTGTGAGCAGTCACTCAGATGGTAAGACTACCCCAAACAGCACTGCTGTCTCAACCTCTGGTGTCTTTTTTGACCTCCCAGAATGTTCTTTCTCATCCTGAGAATCTTTTGCAGAGATCTCAGTTTAAAACCACATTGCCTAAGGAGAGACCTTGTGAAATCTGACCTGCAGCCATCAATTTTAACATTCCAGTCAAACACTTTTGGATCAATAACTGGGAAAGTCTCTTGAACTGCTTCAAAATGCCAGGTCAGAAGCTTTTTTTTTTTTTTTTGCAATCATCTCTACTAACTTTCAAAGCCATGTGGCCCCTCCAGAGACCAAACTCTGCAAAGACATTGGTGGTAGAGATACACACTTGGATTTTCTACAGGCCATATTCCTTCCACCAAGTGCTAATTTTAAGCTTATGTTCCTTATCCTTAGGAAGGAGGATATTTATATAGTAATTTATACAGATTATTAAAACCTGAGGGGGGAAAATGGAGAAAAAAAAAAAAAAAGAGAATTTGGTGTATTACTTCTATTTGTCACCAAAATCAAAATCCACCAAAACATTCCTGCCAAAGTTGGTTTTTTTAGATAAATAAGAAATCCTTTATGCATAAATTAGGATAGGTCTGGGTTTTGTAGGATAGCTGGGCATTTACTTCTCAATCTGACAGGACCTCTGTTGGGAGGTAAAAAACCAAGCTTTTATTCCCCTCACTTAGAGAAGCTACACTGTGCAGCTGATACTTCAGATACAGGAGGATTTCACCCCATCTCCTTCATGAAATACAATATTTCTTTGTTCTCTTTTACTGAGAGGTTTCTATTGCTTCTGCAGGAGACTAGACTTAACCTTCATGCATGAATATTTGCTGCTACTCCATAACACACTAGCCCCTTCTTTGCCATTTCTATTCTCCTCTTTGCCATCATGACACAAACCCAGCTGCACTGGAGTGACAACACTTGTGTACAGCTCTTGACTTGAAGATGACTACAGTTGCTGTCTCATTTGAGGATGACAAGGTAAAAAACAATTTCCACCCCCCTCAATACCTTTGGGTTCCTGTTTGCAAAATCAGAGAGAGCACAAAGGAAGGGAGCAGGCACCTTCAGCCCTGTGTGTTTGTGCTCCTAAAGAAAAGGGGCACTGATACAGCCTAGCCCACAGTTTTCTAATAGAAGTTCCCAACACCAAGTTCTTATCAAATAAAATAAATTTGCTTGTTCCACAGAGACATTAGCAAGAAGGGAAGAGTGTTTTCTGTTACAGTGTTACACCAGACTCTGATCCACATGTGTTCTGCTGCTCCAGATCCACCCAGGAACCCTGGGTCCAGTCACTTGACCTTTCAGCTCAATCATTTCCATCTTTATAAAAGACCCCCATTTCCATGAGTGTCACATTTCCAGGTTTTTAGCTCTGAAGGGCAGTACCTCCTCCCAAAGTGTCCCTGCAGTGCTCACCAAGGCACGGTGACAAGGGTGGGAGGCTAAAACCAGCTCCACAGCACAGCTGCTGGGACAAATGACTCTGTGCTCCAGGTCAAGTCCTCCACACAGGATTTGGAAGGTTTAAGTTTTCAGATTTTGAATATTTCTACTGAAGAGAATCTTCAGCAACATAAGAGAGGAGCTACCTGGGTACACAGAATTCACAAAATTCTGGGTTCTGGACAGAGATCCTCCTACAAGAGCAAGATCCTTCTAACACAAGAGTGAAACTGAAAACACAGGTTTTGATGGTGACCTAAACCTCCCCAGCCATCATCTGTTATAACATTTGCTGTTCCCACACTTTTCCTCCCTGCATGGTGAAGATCTGTGACCTTTTTCCTGCCTAGAATCTTGGCAGTTAAAACATGTAGGAACAATTCAATGGTTTATCAGCTGAATTTCCAGATATTGGTATCTCTTTCTATGAGAAGAGGATTTTCCTGCTGTGCCAAGGCAGCCTGGGATACAATGGGAGCAGATTTGATCAATGAATATCTGACACAGCACAAAGTGCCCTTAGGAACAGGATAAAGGCCTGCAGTGGTAGGCTCTGTTTCCCTCTGTAGAACATTTATTTGCATTTCAAGAAAGAAAAAACTATTTCTTTGCTCCTGAGCATGCAACAAACTGGGAAGAAAACTGTTGGATGAAAGTACTGGATGGGATTGAAAAGGGCAATCAAGAGGGAACAATGATCAGCCATTCACAATAACAACATGCAGGTGGATAACAGATACTCTTCTCTTTTGCAACTAGCTGTAGGAAAAGCCATCACATGTGAAACCTGTCAGGGCAAGTATTCCAACCTAACATGCCACATCAGGTTTCTGCTTTCTTTAATTTCTTGCAGTAAGCCACAGCAATTTCTAAGTTCTGAACTCCTCTTGTATTACTGGACACAGAGAAAATCTACACTATTAGGTCTAACAGAGTTGGGATGCTGGGGAAAAAAAAACCCAAACACAAACCCAAAAAACCAAAGAAATCACCAAACCCACACCCTCCCCCCCAAAAAAAAATTTCATGTGAATGCAAACTTTGAGCTACATAAAAGTTTACCTCATTTTTACTGAAATTTCTTTGATGTACTTAGAACATTTGTTTCCTTGAGGCTATTATTAAAACAATAAAATATAACCACAATTCACTTCACGCACTGTCAAACTCACCAGCTATTTTAGTCCTGTCATTGCATAGCTGGAGATTTCAATTTTAAGATTCTCATTGACTTCAGGAGACTAAAGTTAGAGAAAATTAAACACATAGAACATGAAATAAAATACTGCAATGCTTCAGAAAAGAACAATTACTTATAGTTGAAGTATAATGATTTTTTTGGCTCTTAGTGACATCAGAGAACAAAACCAATATATTCCTCATATGTAGTTCATTTCAAATTATCTGGTCAATAACTAGTCCCTACCCAAAAGCTGAAGTCTAAATATGCAAAAAAAATAGAGTTTGTGATCAGGGTTGGCCTAATTTTTTTTTAAGAATAATAATTTTCTACTGGTTAACTTTTATGGTAGTGGTCCTTGGGTTTTTAATAAAAATATTTTGAGAGGAAACATAAAAACCAAACAGCACCTAACACAGAGATTGTGGAATCAAATCCCTGCACAACTCCTTTTCTCCAGCCCAAAGAATTCATACCAACTACATGCACCCTTGTTCCAAATCCATCCTGCTGGGACTCAAATGTCAGCAATTCCAGATGGTCAGAAAGCTGCAAAAGCACTTCTAGGTGTTGCAAAGAACTGCTTCATCCAGCAAATAAAACACCTGGCTCAGAATGCCAAACAAAACCAGGCTGGCTGGAGAAAACCCTGTGCATTTCTTTCACACAGGCATTTACAGCACTGCTCTGTCCAACATATGAGCTTCCACATTAGGGTAGAGGTGGCAGCTCTTGCAGAAACAGAGGGGACAATTTTGATCATGCTACTCCAATTGCACAAAAAAAGAGCACTGAAAGAATACTGAGAAAATGTTCTTAAAGCATTCCTTTCTCTTTCCTATGCAGTGATAAGGCTGAAAGTGAATAAATTTATGCAAATTCATTTTTCCCAAGCAAGGTGTCAAGGTTCAGAGATAAGTGCCCCATTGTTATATGTCAAAGCTAAATTTAAGTCAGACTTTTAAATTGTTGTGGAGTAGGTCTATCAGTGAATTTCTTCATCTGAAAAGTCATCATGCTTGGCAGGTGGGAAACTTCTGTTATTGTGCTGCTGTTTGTTCTGTGTTATATATATATACACATGCACACATATATCTTAATAAAGAACCATTATTCCTTTTCCTTCATTTTTTGCCTGGAAGGCCATAATTTTCAGACTTATAATAATTTGGAGGGAGAGAGCCTTCTGTTCCCTTCCAGGGAGGTTCCCACCTTCCTCAGCAGAAATTTTGTTCCTTAAACCAGGACATAAACTTTTCAAACACATCTCGGAGGGCAGAAGTTATATCAGAACACAAACTTCCAACGCTTGTTTGCATTTTACAGCAGTTTGGTGATATTTGTACTCTAGGAGTTTCCCAATCACTTTTTCAGACTATTCCTGGTGCCTTACAGATTTTACTCTTCATTTTGGATTAATTATACCTCACCTGGGTCTTTGCCACATTGTGAATTACAGCAATGACTCCCTGACTCTCTCTCTCACACACAACATTTCTCAAGGTTCATTATTGCAGCAGCCCTCCTTAGAGGGTAGAAACGAGCCCAGACACAGACTCCTTGTTTATCACAGCATGGAAAGGGCCCTGGTTTAGTCCCCTTTACACCTCAGCCATCCTGACCCCAACCATTCCCTGACTCTGCCTGCACCAAGCTCCTGCTGGAGGTTTCCCTTGCAGCCTCTGACTGCTGCTGATTTCCTGCTGAGCTCTGACTGCAGGGATCAGTTTGCAGAGTGTGAGTGCAGCTTTTACCCAGCCAGACTGTGACTGCAGGTTCCACCAACAGGCTCTGACTGCACACCCACACTGACCTCACTGCAGGGATTCTTTCTCCTCAGGATCCTGCTCCTTCATGGTCCTCAAGGTTCTTCCTCCATGATGATGCTCCCCTCAGCAGCAAACCCACTCCCTTTATCACTTATCTTTATTGGCTACAGCTGTGGCTCATCAGGGTGAGGCTGTGTTGGGTAATTAACACAGCTGTTAGTGATCAGGGGCCAGCTCACCTGTATTCCCTTCTCTTACAATTCATTAAATGCCCATCCAGAGGCCACAAAAGCCTTCTACAAATAAAGCATCTATGCAGCTGCTCCTGCATCACAATTTGATATGCTACTACAGGTTTAATTCACCTAAATAAACTTGGCTTTATCTCCTAGGGGTCAGAATGCCAGCTGCCAGCACTGCAGTACAACTAGGAGTAAGTTAAAATAGGTACCAGTGCCACAGTTGTAGTGACAGGAATTGGACACTATGATCCTTATAGTTCCCTTCCAACATGGGATAATTTATGATTCTCTACCTTTCAGGACCTTTCCCAGTGGCAACACTACTTAGATCTGGGAAAAAAAAGCCCAGACATTTCAAGGCTCAGCTAGGAAGATGTCCAGCAACATCTACATTTGACCATCTACAGCTGAAGGGACAGTGATAAGTGTCACCCACTGCACTAAAACACCCATGTTGCAGTTAATCACAGTGTGTCTATTAGGCTAGCTGTCTCCATAACAACATAATTAAAAGTACATTTTAAATTCTTATGCTGGTGTTCATGAACAAGATTAATTTTTAGAAAGACGCTCTTGCAAGAGCTGACTTCTATTACAGTCTGGATTGATGAGCATTTTTGAGCAGGAGACAAAGCTGAGTCTAGTTGAATTAATAATATATGTTATTAATATATTAAAAGGCCCAAACAGCTTTAAAAATTCATTTTACAGTGCTTTTTTTTGTCATTACAGACAACTTTGTAATTCTAATTCTTTCAAGCCAACTGTAGGTTTAGTTACCAGGAGGAAAACAGGAATTTTGGCAAAAGAATAACAGCCTTTAAGTCACCAGCACCCAAAAATTAGGTGGCTGAGATACACAATAGAAAAGAAAAAAATATTGAAAAGTTCTCAGTTTTTCATACTAAAAAATCAGTTCACCCTTACAACGAATGATATGTTCATAAACAGATTTCAAAACCTGATGCAATAAACAATTGAAACCATTAAAAAAAAAAAGGCTGTTCAGAACAATTTTTCCTCTTTCCTGCTGTTTCTAAGCAGAAGAGAGACTCCAGTTCCAGCCAAAAAAACTGTAATGGACAAAACCCACAGTTCATCTGCAGAGATCACAGAGATCAGAATTTTGGGGTCACTTTAACTGCATCTGAATGCAATAAACTTTTTATTGAAGCTGAAAGTCCACTTACAACACTGACAAACTTGAGAAACCAAGACATTTGTTGGCATACAGGGCACCAGAATTTAGAGCTTCTCAGCCCTGTTCCTGATTTCAACAAGAATTTTGCTTGTGGAAAAGTGGAAAATATCACTTTGTTGGTAGAAGCACAGCTCATACACATTACTCAGCAACACACCCGAATCAAAGCATTCCTTAATAAAGGCAAAAAGCACTTTTAAAAGTTTTTATTCTAAGATGTTCATTCCTGAAAATCAATAAACCAGGTCCCAACTCCAAATTGCTTGTGGACCAGCTGATTTTGTTTTCCCTCACTTAACAGCTGAGCAGCCTAGTGTTCCTAAATATAGTTAAGCAGCACGTCTTGAAGGCTCATCTGTGAATTAAAGGAAAATGATGCAAGCGTTGTGTTTTTACACATGTACACAGACTGTCAGAAAATACATAATTACATTTATACAAAAAATATATTATGGAATATTCTGCTGAAATATAATTTGGTCAATGGACCCATCTCAAATTAGAGATGAGTGAACACTGGTAAGATTTTAAATGAAGTTTAAGAACGATCTCAGTTAAGCAGTATTTAAATGTGTGGTTTACTGCTGAATTAACCTATTTAGTAAACTCATCTTTGTCCTTTTTTTCTACCTCTACACAAAACCAAAAATCAGTTCTGAGGAGCTGCCACACGGTGGTGGTAAAAGCCTGTAATTCGAAAAGAGAGTCTCACACGAGTCACTGTAACAGTCTGTATCCTTTTTATGTTAGTGAATTACCGAAATAAATATCACTCTCTTTGAAAGTTACTAGAAAGCTGAACTGAGGAGGAATGGAAGGGGAAAAGAAGTTGGGAAAAAAAAAATCGCCAAGATTTTATCCTAAAAATAGCTTAAAAGGTAGGGAAATTACCATTGAAACAATACAACAAACCCTTTTTCAAATTAAAACCTGTGTAGATCTATATACAAAGAGAATTATATCCCTGAGGAACAAGCTTGTGAAACAGGCAGACAACAGAAAATAAACATTCATAAGTTTTATTTTAAACTGAAGCCATAATACTACAAAGGTGTCATGAGCAGTCTTACAAGAAACCCCATATAAGTAAAATCATAACTAGCAAAGTCCTTAACTTTGGTTTTAATGTAAATCACACCCAGCTACAGGCAGAAGAGAATCCTTCCTTCCTGCAAAGCATCAGGTGCACTCTTAAAGTGTAAAAACTGGGGTTTTAAATGCAATTGTACCTGACATCAGTAGCTATCCTGGAAAAGGCTGGCTTGAAGACCTTCCAAGGATTCCAGAGGTTTTTCCACAGGTGTATTTGTCCACATGTGGACCCTGTACATTCATGCAATTAATAATACTCAAAATAAAATAAAATAAAATAAAATAAAATAAAATAAAATAAAATAAAATAAAATAAGCCTTTGATGGGAGCAAAGGGCCCAATCTGTTGACCAAACTCTCCTTTTAAGGAGCTTTTCAGTCTCCTTGGGGCTCAGGATAAGACATTACCAGGAAACTTCCAAGCCCTGTAGGGCCTTGGGATTCTTATTCACTGTCATATTTCTGTGTCTACCAACAAAGCCACAATGGGAAGCCCAAGGGTGTGGGGAGATAATTAAAGGCTTAAGGAGGCTTTTATACTCCCAGTTGTAGAGAATGACATCAAAAGAAACAGGTGGAAGCAGTTTATCCACACCTGGCTCTGAGAATGGTGTCACTGGCAGAATTTTGTGTGTTTGGACCACAGGCTGGTCTGTACAACACCAGGTCTGTTTGTGCCCAACAGGATTCACCTTTATCCATGGAGGAAAACAACTTTTTCCTCATAAAGTTGGTGGAATCAGTCAAAAGAACACCACTGTGTTATTCCATAGGTTATTAAGGAAAATCTCTGGATCCTTGCCTTTATAGGTAACTTCAGCGTCCCAGCAGGGACTATCACACCACAGACTCAAAACAGCTCCAGGAAATTGAGGTAACATTCAGCTGGCAGCCAGCCCCTAGCTGTGCTCTCCAGGTCCAATGTCAGGGGCAATTGGCTGATGATAATAAATTAGAAGGAACCATTAATTCCCCTGGAACCATTACAGAGAGATCTTGATGGATTAGTGCACTTGAAAAATCACCAACCAAAGGAAATCTAACGAGCACAAATGCTGGATTCTGCTCTTAAAATGCTGCAGTTCTAGATGTGTGTCCAAACTGGGGGACAAGTTCCTCACCAAGAGGGCAGTCAAGAACTGAAACACACATGGCTGCTTTGCAGATTTGAGACCAAATCTGACAACAGAATAATGTTTTACTGTTGCTGAGCAGCACTTGCACAGCACCAAGGCCCTCTGTTCCTCATTCTGCACCTGTGAGTAATGTGGGAGTGGGTGGTTTGTTGATATGATGAAGGAATAGAGGCTGATCATGATTATCTTTTCATCAGGTGTCCTGTCCTGCTGTAAGAGGAATCAGGGAGGATTCCTTTTGGTATTTCTCAGATGAAAATAAAGCAGCAATATTATATCTGAGAACTGTTTACTGATAAATGTCTCTGGAGAAGAGGGGATAGAAAAAAGAGAAAGGGGGAAATCATGGAAGCTTTCTCTGCCCTTCACCTTCTCAGGTGAAGCCTCCCCTGGAACAGGGCTCTCCTCCATTTTCTGTCTCCTTAACACATGGCACATGTTGGGGCTTTCAGCACATGTACAGCCCCTACAGTAATTTCTCACCCCACATAAGAAAATGGATTCATGACATATGTTGAGGCATAAACAAAAATCAAATTGGTCCCTCTCATCAGAGTCTGGTTTGTAATACAAACAACATTTTTCCTGCCACAGTCCTGACTCAGTGGTCCAAGCTCCCTCTCTCTCTCTGGGGTGTAGAAGCTAACTCCTGCTCCCACACAGGCCTGCTGCTGAAACCCACCTTTTTTGGATGGTTCATCTTTTGTTGTGCAGTACAAACACCCAGAAGTGACCCCTGCCAGAAGATTCCCACGATTTCCACTGCAGTTTTTGATGTAGCCATGGAAAAAGCACATTTACCTTAAGAAGCTGTCTGTACCCTGGCTGACTGCACAGCCATCCAAGAAGGAGAAAGTCTCTTGAGGTTCACCACTCTGCAGCTCATGAGAGATTTAACTATTTCCAGCCATAAACATAAACCATTAAAGAGAGGGGGGTGAATATCCTTTTTTTTTTTTTCCTGCAAAAAGAGCACAACCCTGCTGGGTCCTAGGAGGGCTCAGTGGTGTGGAGCCATGCGAGTAGAGACCTCAGTGAATTCAGAGATGCCTGAGGTGCAGCAAGAGACCTTACCCTCTGCTGTCCCCTCTCTCAAAGAGTGTGATGGGTCATCCCTGCAGTTTGATTCCTAGTAGCACAGCTCCCCTCAAAGCATTTACCTCTTATTGGCATCCCTTGGATCCCTTCTGGGGTCAACTCAAAGGTCCCCATTGAAGCCTTAGGTTTTAGCTTTCATGTTTTTCAGATTCTGTGCTGCCTAGGAGTGCAGTTCTGAGCCTCATATTAAGTGTCACTCAGCTCTCTTCACAGAGTAGGGAGACAAAACAAATCCTTTTCCTTCTGGAGACCAAGGACAACTGTTGTCAAATTTTCAGGCCCAAAATCATCAACAATGGTAGACTAAAGAGAGAAACAAGGATGGGACTTCATAACCTGAAGCTGTAATTGAACAATTAAACCTCAACATGCAAATGGACCAAAACTTAAAAAAGTGTGAGACCTCATGACCAGTCATCCATTTTGTGACCATTTTGGGTCCACCTTGGGTGTAGCCCTGGCCAGGCTCTTGTCCTGCCCAAGGTGTACCCTAAAGGCCTTTTTATAAACACCTACATTATTCTCTTAGCTCTATCCAGTCTCTGTTCCAGGTCAGCCTTCCCAAGGCATCACTACCTTACTGGTCTGAGGTTCAAAAAATCTGCTCCCAAGGCTGTTTGCTCCCGTGGCAGAAGTCCCAGTGGCTGCAGCAGTAATGCTGCCAAGCTGTCTCCTTCAAATGTTGGCAGTTTCCAAGCTTGGGATGATGCCTCTCATGCCTGGGACCATATTGGTTTGCTTTCCAAAAGCATGCAATCATTGCTGTGTGGCATCTGAAATAGCTGCCTGTTTACTGTTACAGAGCATTGTCTTTGTTTGAACAACTCAGAGTAACATTAGCTGGGCCATGAATTCAGGCAGATGGCCGTGTCCTCATAAATACTGGATTCTGCCTGACATGCAGATTTCCTGGTTTACAGACCCCCCACCTCAGTGCAGGCTCTGGGTGGGAGATAATTGACATTTTCAGCAGCTACAGTACTCACATCTGGGCTGATCTCCCGGTGGGAAGAGTTGAATCAGCAGCAGCACCAGCAGGTCACACCTCAGTGTTACCACTGTGGCAGGGGCAAACTGCAGTGATTCTGCCCATTTCAAAGGCTTGAACTGACATTCAGAGCCCAACTTGTCCATGAGGTTGTGATAGAGATGAGAGAGTGAAAAAAAAATCCATTTAAACTTACCACTGTGCCCACAGGCTAGTGCTTCCAATAATACACTGCTCAGCTCTCCCATAAACTTCCCATCTGCTTCAAGTTACAGATTTCCAAGGCAAATAGAGCAAACACAGCTTCACCTGCAGGGGAAGAGCCTCTGCAGCTGCTCTTCCTGCCCCAGCCACCAGCACCCTTCCCTTTGCTGGCTCTGGAGATCACTGCCCTCTACCAAGCACCAGCTGCTGGATCTGGTGCAATGAATCCTGGTGGGGTTGTCACCTGGCTGGACAAAATCCAGTGCCACAGCCTGGTTCTTTAGCCAGGAGCTGCTCTTGGGAATGGTGCCTCTGGATGTGGTGCCCCTTATCCAGCATCCTCCAAACTGGTTGTGCAAGTGCTTGGTGACAGTACCACAGAGGAAATTAGGTTGGAAAAAAACTTCTGAAGTCATCAAGTCCAACCTAAACCCATCAAGTCAGAAACCACTTTCACACTGATTGAGTTTGCTTTAATACATTCCTTGCTTTCCCTGTTGTTCCTAGGAAAGGTCACAGAATCACAGAATATTCCAAGCTGGAAGGGACCCACAAGGATCACGGGAGCTTACAAGGGCTCTTTCCAAACCAGGTGCATCACCCATGCAGGGATCTCCCATCTTACTGCTGCTCCAAATCAGAAATTGATCTGATAAGCCAGATGATGAGGACAACAAACAGCAGCCTGAAGGCCACTGCCTATGATAGTCCCACAATAGCAGGCTGTGGAGCAGAACTGTCTTGGATCTGACTCTTTTTTTATTTCCTCTATGCAAGGTAAGCTGGTGCACCTGCTTCCAGGGGGCCAGATCCAGAGGGGCCATGTGTTGGTGGCTCCCTGCCCTTCCTCAGCCAGTGCTGCAGCCCTGGATCTGAGCTGGATTTCTGACTGATCAGCTGAGCCCAGGATTCTCCAGGGGAATCCTCTGAGCAGGATGCAGGAGCAGCACATTTGGAACAGACCTTCCTGCTTGGTTGGTGCTGGTTAAAGGTGACCATCAGGTGTTTGGGCTCCTGCTGTCCCAGCAGCTCCCACAGCAGCAGCTCAGGGATAGCCACCACCATGGGCAGGATCCAAACCCAGTGGCAGACACGTGCTGGGGTGATAACCCTGGTGACCACCTACAGGTTTTCAGGATCCCACTTGGGATTTGAGTGCCAAATGCCAGCTTTAAAACACACACCAGAGGTGGCACAGCCCTTCCCAGACCCTGACACAGGCCATGTGTCTTCACTGGGGTCACAGACTTGTCACTTACCCTCCTCTTTCGCATGCTCTGACCAGCTCTTCAGGACGTAACCAAAACCATCACCTTAAGGACATGTATTTTGTGACTTTCACTTATTGTTTTGCTGTCACTAGCAACACTGATACGAAAAAAAAATAATGATGAAACTTAGCAATTATATAGCTCTTTATATTTTGAAATCTCTGTACAAACATTACTTAAACAAAGCAAGGTAGTGTGCAAAACAGTCATTGCTTAAAATAATCGACCGAGGGGTTGTGCTTCAGCAGTGACACCAGGAGAAGGACAAGAATGCAGGAAGGAAAGCAACAAACCAGAGGTATAATGAGGTCTCCTCCTCAAATTTGGGGTTATGAATGGAGCAAGTGTCCAGGGCAGTGTCTGAGAGTGTTCTTTAATAACCTTACACCAGGATGTATTTGCACTATCACACAGGGAGACTGGGGAAGAGTAACTGCTTAATGCAAATAATATACAGCAATATTATACATACGTATGTATAAATACATATTCACACACACACACACACGTTGGATTTTAAACTTGTTGAGGATGTCTCAGCCAAACTGCAACAAAAACAATATTGGTATAATAGTGACAAAGATATTAAAACATAAAAACACAGCAGTGACACCAACTGTGGATATTTCCCTCCAGAGAACAGGTATTAATTAAACTGTTCCATCTGCTGCAAACACAGCTCTCAACTCCCCTTCCCTGGAATGACTGAAGAAAACAAAACACAACTACCCACAAAACTAATTCCTGCAAACACAAATGCTGTTGGTGCAATTAACTGCCCATTCATTAATGGGTAGTGGGACAGGCCTTTGGCAGAAAGGTTCTGAAAAACACAGAACATTGACATGATCCAACAAGAAACATGTGCCCTCCCTGGTCCCCACAGCCCTGCCAGGTCCAGGATTCCAGCCCAGCTCAGTTCCTGCAGCCCCCCTGATGACTGGTTTGCATCATTCCCAGCTAGACAGAACCCATGGAAGAAGCAGTTTTATTGGAAGCACCATATGGGCTCGAGCACACGATGCCAGTGGATGTATTGAAGGAAAACTACCAGAGTTCATCCCCCACATGTGTTTTAGGGGCAAACTCCTGCCTAGGGATGAATGCCCCCCATCCTGCAGCTGCAGACACCAAGCCTGCCTGCCCAGAGACCCACACAACTCACTCTCCCATGGGGAATCAACCCAAAATTGCTGCAAATACTCCAGCTGTTTGCATGAAAGAAGAGCAGCAAGCCCAATAAACATCAACAGCCTCAGATGACATCTGAGCTGAGCTGTGGTATTTCTGGGAAGAGCAGTGGCTGGGAGCACCTGCTGCCAGGTGGGCAATTCCTTTGGTTCATGCTCCCTGTGCCTGCAGCCCAAGGGTCTCTCCAATAAAATCCCCACCCCATGCCATGATTTCTACATTAGAAACCAGTGATTTCCATTTCTCTCTCCTCCTCCTTGCTTCCATCAAATGCTGACTCAGCATGAGCTGCAGCACATCCCTCCCACTGAGCCACCACCAGGACAGGGACCAAGCCCAGGAAACTTCCCCCTTCCAGCCCTGTGGCACAAATTCTAGCACCCCTTCTAAAATCCCTTCATGTGTTCTCATCAAAACCTCTGTGCCTCTGCACATCACCTCCTCTCCCAACAGGAGCACACAATGTGAAGGTGGAAACATTTAAGCTCAACTGAAAACACTTGGTATTAAAAAATAAATACATAAATGGATAAAGAAACCCAACAAAACCATGCAGTGATTCTGAGACAGAACAGTTCTATTTTATACATTTTATTTCTGTGGGGTTTTAGGTTTTAAATAACATGAGACATTTTTGTTCTGACTCTATACCTGAATTGCAACTCTCCTTCCTTCTCAGTGAACTTTGGGATAATTTTCACAGTGGACAGTTAATGATGATGAAATTGGAAAGAATTCAAAGTGCAGCTTCTCTGCAAGCATGAGCCTTCCAAACATTAATTTAAGGAATGGAAATAAAACTATTTTGAAAATCACTGCTACTTAAAAAAACCAAAATTTCAATTATGTGGTGACCATGACTAGGCAGTTTTTAGAACACATTCTCAATTTCTGGCTGGTAGCTTTTTCAAAACCACAGCCTGGTTTCCAAAGACAGCACTACTTCATGACACAGGCTCTGCCTCGTGCTCCCAAACACTCTGAACCAACAGCTTTCACTTGAGCACATTTGCACTGACAGCACAGTGAGTTTTGGGGTTTGCCTTGGCTACAGGCACTCCTGGACATCACAAAATCATGGAATGGTTTGGGTTGGAAGGACCTTAAAGCTCATCCAGTTCCAGCCCTCTGCCATGGGCAGGGACACCTTCCACTATCCCAGGTTGCTCCAAGTCCTGTCCAATCTGGCCTTGAACACTTCCAGGGATGGGGCAGCCACAGCTTCTCTGGGCAGCCTGTGCCAGGGTCTCACGACCCCCACAGGGAAGAATTTCTTCCCAAAATCCAGTCAGACTCTAACCTCCATTAGTTTGTGGCCATGCCTCTTGTCCTGTCACTCCAGGTGCTCTCCAGCTCTCCTGCAGCCTCTCTAGGCACTGGAAGGGCTCTAAGGTCTCCCCAGAGCCTTCTCTGCTGGTGAACAGCCCCAGCCCTCCCAGCCTGTCTCCAGACCTGGACTGATGAAATGCAACACCAGCTCTGTGACCCTGAGCCTCTCAGCTGCTGGTTCTTCTAGATTTAGAGGATCCACACACAAAACCCTTGTACTCCATAGCTTCCTGTGCAGTAACCAGCCATGGAAAGATTCCTCCAAGACAAGGAGAAAATGAGAATTGCCAGCTGTACAGAAACTCCACTGCTGTAAATCCCTAAGACAGCAGAGTCACTGTTCCCATCACCAGCTGTTCCAGGGGGAGAGCCAGGCTGGACATCCCCACTGCCAGCAAGCTCCTACACAATAACACTCACACAATCAGTAAGAATAATCTACAGTTATTACCAGGTCCTGAGTACAGCCATAAGCAAGATTTCAAGTGTTAACCTTTAGGCCCAGATTTTCTAAAAACAATCCTGCAGAACATATGTATATATATATATATTTAAAACATCTCTATTTAAAATTTTCTATTTACCTAACCTACAAAACTTTACTACAAGCCAGACTGCCATCTGGAGAAAAAACACCTTAAATTCAATTTGAAGTATTCATCAACATTAAAGTTGTTGTTCTAAGTCCTTTTGAAGATCCTGAGACAAATGCTCAATTATAATTATGTAAACACTCAATCAAAATAATTATATAAACATTCAATCAAATATAAGGGGAAAAAATTAATAAAAGTATGGAAGCAGCTCCCAGAGCAGCAGTACAACTTCCACCTACCCAGCCCAGGCTTTCCAGAGCCCTCAGCCTCCAAAAACTGATCTCCTACAAAATCTGGCAGCTGCCAGAGGCTGAGTTGTCTTATCTTTTGCAGTCACTTGAGATTATAACATTGCTATCCCTCCTTGCTCAGTGACAGTGATTCCCAGGGAACTCTCCCCACTTCCTTCCATGTGGGAACTGCACAAAAAGGAACAAGGGATTGAGGGAAGTAGTTTATTGACTCCCAGAAGACAGATATGGATTGCACACAACCCTGGAAAACTTCTTTTTAAAATCCTAGAATTACCAACAAGAGAACTCTTCCTCATAAATAACCTGACACCAACTCCTTCGTCAAAAGATTCTGGCATGGAACGTATTTCTGTTACAGTTTAATAGTTCATTTCAACAGCTAAAAAACTATGTCTATAATACTGTTTAAATATTTTGTTCATCCTTTTGACTTCATAAAAAAAATAGTTTGAGCTACTACTTTCCTAGTCCTCAAAAAAAAATTCAGAGAGACACCAACTTTTGAAGGAGTCCCTTAAAAGTGTGTATTTCACCTGAGAGCAGTAATGACTCCAAGGAAACACACACAGTGTGATCACCTTTCCCTCAACCCCACAGAAACATGTTCACACACTCAACTACAGCCCCAAAGAGCATTTCTGCAATGTGACCAATACAAGTCCAATCCCAAAGGTCCCAGTGCTTGCAAAGTCTGACCACGTACAGACTTTGTGGTTTGGAAGAGGTCAGTCTACACCTCAGCTGGATGATGACTCCAAGAGCCCTGTTGGGCCTGAAGAGGCCACGGGAGAGCTCTCAGCTTTAATGAGACATTGACAGGGTGACTGAAGCCAGCACCAAGGTTAATTAACCCAGCCCCTCTATTGCAGCTTCTTCCCCTGGTCTCTGGACAAGGCAGGAACCTCTAGAAGCATCAATTCCCCGAGGGGACCCCTGGGTCACAGACTCTCTTGCCTTCCCAGAGGAATGCTTGCTATTATCCACCCAATACCACCCAAATGTACTGTTTGCACCTCAGTGTCTTCCTGCCAAGACATGAACCCAGAGACTTCAATAAATGCACAAGCGGCTTTCAGGTCTGATCAGGTTTTGAAGCTGAGAACAGGTTCCTACTCAAGCAGAAATGCTTTAGAATTCATGATTGGCCAGAAGTGGGTTTACACCAAAGTCTTCAACACCCCAAGGACCTGCTGACCCCAGAAGTGCTGGGGCTGAGGTTCTCCTTCTACACAGCAGTTAATCAAACCTCAGTATCTCGCTTCCATCTTACATTTTTGACATAAAGGAGGAGTGTCCACATCTTCAGGAAAAACACTTTTTAAAGGAATAGTCAAAACAGATGGACACACATTTGAGAGCCACTTACCTAATTAGCTTCATGATGCCCATCACACATCTAAAGCCCAAAGGCAAAGGAATCTCAGACACAACAATTTGGCTGAAAGCAGATATAACTCACAGGAAATAAGTTTTAAGAATTGGTTTCTCTGTTATAAGAGTTTCCAGAGGAGAGCAATTAATACCCAAACAAGTGACTGGTTTTGGCAACTCAGGCTCGGTGCCCTTAAAATGAGCAGATTTTTTTTAAAGCTGTTACATTGTTGTTACAGTTAAGATTGTGTTGGGATGAGTTCCTGGGATACACAAACCATCTACTTCTAAACAGGCTTCTGCATGTTATAGACTAAACTTCTTAACTTACAAATGATTATTTTGCTGTTTCCAGTTTACAATGGTAAAAAAATGAAGACTTCACAATGGGTATAAATGGGAGGTAAATGTATTTTTAAAAACAGAATAAAAAGCTGCATGTTAAAAACTGGCTCACAGACTAATAAATACATACATCAAAGACATGAAATTTTCAGCAGCTGGTTTTAAAGAGCAAGGAATTGGGAAAAAACTAGCTGTCCAGACTCCATTCTGGCTCTGTGGTCTATGTACTAAAAATATCTGCAGTTGAAAAACAAGTTAACAGAGGAGTAGAATCAGCTTTGTCACCTATTTTCTTTTTTAAAAATTAAGCTACTTCCTAAAAGTGTGGTGTAAAACCTAGAGAAACTATTGATTTCTTCATGCACTTGATGACATTGAATTAAAAAAGAAATTATTTTAACCCAGAAAAAATGAGTCATTGTACACAGTAAGGACAGCCTTACTGCAAGTTTTTCTACAGTAAAAGTATTTCTAGAAATACACCAGAAATTACTTTCCTATAACAAAATATACAATTATGTGTTGGATCATCATTGAGTTTCAATACTTAATAGGCATAACAGAAACAGCTACTGTGAAGTTTCAAAAAAAACCCAAAGAAACCCAACTCCAAAGAGCAGAAAGATGTTTTGATGGCCGTGGAGATGCCAGAAAGCAATGCTGGACACCAGGAATCTCCGGAACAACTCCCTTTCCAAAGTGATGTGCAGTTTGTGGATTAGACTGTGAGAGAAAACTGATCCTGTTCTATGGGCTTCTCCACCCAGGCTCCAAGTCCTGCCTTCAGGAATGCTTTAAACAAACACTCTTTAGCAGTTTGATACTCAGTGGCTCCTTGCTTGGTGTCGTGGTACAGGTTGGGCTTGAGGATCTTTGAGCGCAAGCTGGAGGAAAGCTGTGGGGTTGGGAGACAAGAGAAGGAGAGAGACAAGACCCCATTAAGCCAAACAATACCAGAGAGACTCAGTCATCTAAACAACTAACATTAAAACAAGGTAAGGATCTATCAAACAAAACATTGAGGCCAAAAAGCCACCGACATATATCCTGGAAGCTTTTTTTCTGAAAGTAAAAAGTGAAACCTCAGCAGTGAAAATGGGATTATCCTTCCAAATAAATTAAAATGCAAAGGCAAGCTCAAAGACGACAGCATCCTTTGCTTACTCAGCTATAAACCAAGGAACATGCATTTTGGAGCAGACATCATCACATTAAAGAATAAGTTAACAAACACATTGTTCTTCTCCATTTCTGCATGAAGCAGCAGCCACGTGGCCTCAAGTTGCACCAGGGTTTAGATCAGGTATTAGGAAAAAAAAAAATCACTGAAAGGGTTGTAAAGCATTGGAAACCAGGGAAGTAGTGGGGAATCCCATCTTTAAGATTTTTAAGATCCCATTTTTAAGATTTCCATCACTGGAAATCTTAAAAAAACATGGTTGTGGTGCTAGAGGACATGGTTTAGTGTGAACATGGTTCTGGTGCTGTGCTCATGGTTGGACTTGACAATCTTAAAGGTCTTTTTCAGCCTTAATGATTCTGTGGTTCTAACATGAGGCTCAGCTTAAAACAGGCTGAGAAAGTGGTTTCTGAGTACAGAAAGCACATGCAGGTAGTTCACTGAGACTCCAGAAGTGTCACACCTGGCCCTCTGGCAGCTCTAGAAGATGTGCATGAAGCAGCAGCCACGTGGCCTCAAGTTGCACCAGGGGAGGTTTAGATTACATATTAGGAAAAAAAATTCACTGAAAGGGTTGCAAAGCATTGGAAACCAGGGAGGTAATGGGGCCATCATCCCTGGAAATCTTAAAAAAATGTCTGGTGCTAGAGGACATGGTTTAGTGTGAACATGGTTGTGGTGCTGCGCTGATGGTTGGACTTGACGATCTTAAGGGTCTTTTCCAGCCTTAATGATTCTGTGGTTCTAACATGAGGCTCAGCTTAGAACAGGCTGAGGAAGTGGTTTCTGAGTACAGAAAGCACATGCAGGTAGTTCACTGAGACCCCAGAAGTGTCACACTTGGCCCTCTGGCAGCAGTACCTTGGCGTGGATGCACATCCAGCGGCTGTAGAAGGCGTGCATGAAGCAGCAGCCACGTGGCCTCAAGTTGCACCAGGGGAAGTTTAGATTACATATTGGGAAAAAAAATTCACTGAAAGGGTTGTAAAGCATTGGAAACCAGGGAGGCAGTGGGGTCATCATCCCTGGAAATCTTAAAAAAAAGTGTGGTGCTAGGGGACATGGTTTAGTGTGAACATGGTTGTGGTGCTGCGCTGATGGTTGGACTTGATGATCTTAAAAGTTTTTTTCGGCCTTAATGATTCTGTGGTTCTAACATGAGGCTCAGCTTAAAACAGGCTGAGGAAGTGGCTTGTGAGTACAGAAAGCACCTCCAGGTAGTTCACTGAGTCTCCAGAAGGGTCACACCTGGCCCTCTGGCAGGCGTACCTTGGCGTGGATGCGCATCCAGCGGCTGTAGAAGGCGTGCTTACAGAGGCGTGAGGCACGGCCCATCTCGTCCTTGCCCGTCGTGGCATTAATGATTTCCAGACCAGAGTCTCCTACTGTCCAGTTCACACTGAAGTTGGGGGCTTTCCCTGGCTGCCGGGCTTCTGCGTTGCTGATACCTGAAAGAAAAGTGCTGTTTAATGATGATTATAAAGACAGATGGCTTGGCTTATGGGTTTTTTGTTAGTGAGTAAACAGTCTTAGAAGCAAATCTTTTATTCTGAGGGCATTCTCCTGCAGATTTCTCATGGACTCATGTAACACATCTCACTCTCATTCTGGCTAAAGTGTTCTCTAGTTCTGTCCTTCCCAGCAGGGCAAGGGTGCACTTCTGGGGAAAGCAGCCTCCTTGGCAGAGAGGATCACAGAGAGCTCTGTGGCAGGAGTTCATGGGGTTCATCTCACTTCCAAACAGATGTGAAACTGTGAACCCTGGAAGTGTTCATGGCCAGGTTGGACGGGGCTTGGAGCAACCTGGGATAGTGAAAGGTGTCCCTGCCCATGGCAGTAGGTGGAATGAGATGGGCTTTACAGTCCCTTCCAACACAAGCCATCCCTTGATTCTACTGAGAGTGAGCCCCATCCTCAGCACCCTCCACAAAGCCAGAAGTGGCAGACATTTGGGTCTTCCAGCATAAATCCATTGTGTTCTAGCTGACTCCCCACTTTACACACCCAGCACTGCACACTGAGCCCAGAGATGGGGAACCACAGGATTCCAAACAGGACAAATCACTTTGCTCAGGTGTTAAATTATGTGACACCTTCCAACTATGGCTCTTATCTCCAGGGATGGAGAAGCAAATCCACCACAATCCAACCCAAGCACAAATTGAGTCTGGCTGCCTGCCCAGGGCAGGATTTATTCCCCACACCACCCCAGTGCTCAAAGATGGACTACACACAATACAGGTCACAGCAGCTGCTGCCATGCACCTGTGACTCCTCACACATTCCAGGGGTGGCAAAACTCTATTTAAGATGTCTCAGTCACCTCACCAGGAGAGAGCAAAGCACCAGGGCAATTTGTTCTCCCCAGTAAATAAAAATCCCACTTTTACTTTAAGGCAGCTCTTGCCCAGAACCTATTTCAAGCCTACTCCAACTACTGTTAGGCCAGGTCATACACTCAATAAAATCTAAAGAATTTGTGGAAATTGAACATAAGCAACACAGCAGGATGCATTTCTGACTGACACCTGGAAATATCAGCAATCTAATAAAGCTGGGCACCTGGGAGCAGGACTGGCTCAGTCTCATGGCACCTCTGGGCCCAGCACTCAGTGTGCAAGACCTGCAAGGTCAGAATGACTCAGCAAAATTCAGTTTGCTTCCTATCATCAATTCCTCATTTAATAAACAAAGAAACCTTTTGAAATATAAACCACTGAAGCTGTTGTATTTTTACCCTTGGTTTAGATCAATCTTGTCACTATGACTGATAAGAAATAATTAACAGAATAATAACAGAAAATAACCTACTACCTTCCATTTTCTTAAAATATAAGCTGAAAAATTTGAGAATTGGAACCAATTGGTACTTTTACCAAAAGTACTGAGGCAAAAGTGCTAAGAAATTGATGCCACATGACAATTTTTTGTCTTTTTTCTTTTAATTTAATAACATCTATACTATTACCTTTTCTTTCATTCCACACACTATTAAACAAGTACAGGGATCAGAGGTCATCAAATACTCCAAAACACTTGTGATATCACAACCAGTCCCACAAGCAAATCAAATAAAGATGAGAAAGCTGAATGTCCAGTATGCACTACATTTTCATTGCAATTATATGATTCCATTCCTTAGTTTTTGATTAATTAATTTGTTTTTAGAAAAAAACACCAAAACCAACCCAGATTTAGAATTTCAAATAGATTTAATTAATAACAACCCATTCAGCTGCTTATTTGTATGCAAGAACCCTGGACAGATGTCAAAGGGTATCACAAGTAGCGTGGACAGGGAGAAAAAGTCATCTCAAAATCAAAGCATTTGATAAAACTTGAGGTGAGTCATATCTTCCCCTCAAAATCTAGACATGAATATAGCACGAGATTAGAAACAGAAATGTAGGATAGAAAGTCAAATATTTTACTCTTCTTTGAAAACTAACAGAACTAAAGCTATTTAGAGAACATTGCTCAGAACTTATTGTTGAATATTATTACAAAGGGATATAATAAAAAAAGCAAAGGTCACAGCTCTCTGTGCCAGTGCTTATATAAGTAATAAAGTTTGACAGTTCTTTGAGGAGAGAGCTAAAACAGGCTTCATTAAAAAGGACATAGAAAGCTGAAAAACACCAGTGTGAACAGGAGGAGAAGGTACCAAGGGAACAGCCAAATAAAAACATCACCAGAAGTTCTGCTGAAGGGTTTATTTTTGTCTGCCTTAAAAACAAATTCATTAACACTTGGATAAAGATGGTCTCTTTGGGAAGAGTGAACACAGCTGGAGACCCTCCAGCTCAGGGCAGACCTGGGATGTGAGGGGGGGAAAACTGAGGTAGGATCATTGATGATACTGAATTATTTTTAAACAGCAATAAGAGGAGCAATAGTAAAAAGCAGTAGAAAAAATCCTCACATACTGGGAGTCTAGGCAATAAAAAGGCAGATGAAATTCATCACAGATGAATATAAAGCAACACATACTAGGAAAAAAACCCAAAGCAATCTTGCACAAGGATAGCTGGACCTGGAGCTCAATATTAGCATTCAGGAATAAGATTTTAGTTTCTAATATTCAATTCTACCAAAAAGTCAGGTCAATCATCAACAGTAATCAAAGTGAATGTCAGGAATTATTAGTGAAGGATCAAGGAAGTGAACAGAACATATGCCACTACACAGACTAGTATTGCTGCTTTACCCTGAACATCAGCTACTGCCTGGGGCTCACTAGCAGAAAAATGGGTCTGCAAAATGACCCTTATGTGAAAGGGTCTCTGTGCAAGGAACAACAAAATAGACTAAGACACTTCAGCTTGCAAAAAAATAGGGTTTATGTAGGAAGGAATATCTCAGAGGTACAGAAAACTGAGTGTCATGGCCACTGCTTATGGCCTGGATCTCAGAGCACTGAGGAACATCTAATTGAGTAAATTAGCAGAAAGGAAATTCTTCTGCACAAACCTTTGCACATTCCACACTCCTCCTTACTCAAGGAGGTTGTGGATGGCAAAAAATTGAAACCACTTCAAAAAATGGAAACAAGAATTAACAAATGAAACATGTGTTAAGAATTTCTAAACACAAAGATCTCAGTACTTGACTTGGGCTTCAGCCTTGGAGAATTCCTTCATGTCCACCTCCCACAGTGGCTCCCTCTCAAAAAAAGTCTGTGCAGGTCACCTGCAGATGGGCAGCTTGATATTGGCTGATTTATCCAACCACCCTCACTCTATCTGATTGAGAAATCAAATTTTGTTTCAGATTATTCTAAAAATTTACAGGATTCAAACCTGTCCTCTCTTCAAGTGGGGTGACCACCTCTCAGGGAGAGCTCAACTGCCCTCAGTGCTGGGGTGCTAAAGGCACCCTGAAAAGCTGGATCCTGCAACCAAGGCTCCCAAGAGTCAGCACAGGAGGGAGTTTTCCATGGATAGACAGATTTCCTGCATCCCTCAGCTGAAAAACACCTGCTCTGGCATGAGTGTTCCCCACTGGAACTGAATATATGGGGATGTGTTAGTGTGGACAGGACAGTGCTGGGCTAATGGTTGGATTTGATTATCATGGGGGTTTTTACAACCTTAATGATTCTATGATTCAACCTGCTGGCAAAAGGTGTAAGTAAAAACTACCTCATAAAGAAAGAAAGATGATGAAAAGGCAGTTCTTAGCACCACAAACAGTATCTCAAAATGATTTTGATTTAATGCAGGTGCCACAGCAGACATAAAATTTGGTTTATTAGAGGAAGAAAACCTGTTTTTACAGTACTTTCTCAGCTAAACAGGCAGGACAGTGGGGCAAGACAGGTATTTCTGTTGTAATTCATCCCCCTGGTGGAAATAAATCACAGAGGTGTGTGTGTGTGTGGTACAAGAACACAGAACTGGAGACAGATATTTCTGCTGTGCTTGTTCTAGGTAAGAATAAACTGAAAATTATGTGAATCCAAAAGCAAATGAGCAGCTACACGAATGCCCCAGCTGAATCTAACAGCAGAGGTCAGAAAATCAGCTTTCCAGACTGAACCAGTAAAAGAAAATACATCAACATAGTTCTCTGCCCAACCTCCTAACGAACCTTTCTGTACATTTTTGAGATGTGTATTTTTGTGAAAACTCAACAGCTGAGAACATTTCCAAACTGTCTCTGCTGCACAGCAAGTCCTGGCTCAACTGTTTAAACAGATGGTTCTATTTCATGGGAAATAGATGATAGCACCATTGCAGAAAGATGATTTTCAAGAAGACAAGGTACTGGTACATGCTGTGAAAAGGATAACAAAAACACTTCTCACCCTGCCACCAACCTGCTGTCTTGAAGGACTGATAAAAATTCCCCAAAATCAGGCAGAAACAGTCCATACATCAGCTACTATGCTCATAAAACCATTACATATTTGGTACAGAGCATTGCAAATGTTACTTGCTAATATAAGGACAAAGATGTTATTTAACATTTTTATACACCCCAGTTCAGGGAATCCTTATTACCTTTCTTACCTAAAGAAATACTCTTTGCTCACAGTGCTCTTTTCCCCACTCCCTCCCTAAATCTTTTTTAAAAATTCATGTCAATCTTTAAACATGCTTTAAAATTATGGGCTGCTCTTTTTTTCCCCTGGAAAATAAACACATAAAGCTAATCTCTACAGAACAAAGCAATACACACAGTGAAAGGGAGGATGATATTTCAGTTTTAAAGCTTTCAGAGCATTATTGTAACAAGCCATTTTGGAATTTAAGACAAGTGAGGTGTTATCTCTGCACATTTTGAGTTGATTATTGACCTAGAAATTGTGAGCCAAGTGTGTCTATCTTGGCATGCTGACAGACGAAGGGACCACTCAACAAAAATCAAAAAAAAAGTGGCAGTGAGTGCTAGCACACTATTCCACAAGTGGGAGGAGGTTTCCCTAAGCCTTCAACTCTCCTCACATCTTCCTAGGGCATGCTCTGGACAGGAATGGAGTGAAAACTCAACCAAAATTTTCATCCCCCAGTTCCTTCCAAGTTTTAAAGCTCCTTGCTATGGTATTTCTAACTGGGGATCTATATTATTTCTCCACCACAACTCCTCTATTGTAAGCAGCAAGCAGTTTACTCACAGCACACAGATTGCAAGGTTTTGAGAACTACAAAAATCACAATGCTACTGGAACAGACTTAGTTACCGGCACGGCCTTCTCCATTAGATACTTGCCACTAAGTAAAGGTCTGTTGAGTGTATAAAGAGGTGGTAGGTCTTCTATCTCTGCTATCCTCTGGTAAACGGCTCTGGATAGATGATCCCCATGATATAAACTCCCCAAGATGATGCTAGAGAAGTAAATTGGCTCCACAAAGAGGCTAAGTAAGGCTCCTTGAATACCCAATACGTTCCACCTAAGAGGGAGGGAAAAACAAAACAAAACAAAAAACAAAAAAACACTTTCTTTTTAATGGAACAAGTAACATCTGCCAGGCATAACAGCAGTTAATCACAACGGAGCAGACTTTCAACCCTTCCTCCTGACCAGCATGTGACCATGGTAGCATAAGCTGTGACACCTGCCAGAATTTCAGAGATCAGCTATGGGGATACTCAGTGTAATTCTGAGTAAAATGACCTAAACCAGGAGCAGACTCTGTAACCTGTACCCCTGCTAACATGTCTGCTGATGCATTTTCCAGCACTCTAATGCCACAGATGGACAGGATCATCCAATAGGAGAAAGCCAAACTGTGAGATTCTCCACCAGAAACAGCAGCTGATGCCTCCAGAAAACACCTGGCAGGGAGAAGAGCATCATTCCCAGAGGACAAGGATTGCCTGCAAGACCTCCCTACCTCACCACCACAAGGAAAGGCCTGGCCTTCAAACCCTAGACCAGCTGCCCACATCCTGCTGACAGGAAAGACATGTGCATTGGCTTGCAATATCCATGGGCAGGGACAAAACTGAATCTGAGAACTGAAAACATACAAAGAATGCATACAGTCTTTGCTCCCTTTAGCTGCTTCACAGATTCCAAACATAAATCCCTGTCTGAGCACTGTGATTTACACTGGATCAGGTCTGGTGGCATGGATATAGAATGCCTGGGAGCAAAATCCTGATTTTGAATTTTTTTTTTTAAATTGTGTTCATTTGATAAAGTTTTGGCTCTCAATGCCTCTTTAACTGTCACACAAAATAATTCTGAAAACCTCAACATCTCCTGCAGAGTATTTTCACTGCCTTGGTCTGAGGAATACTGAGGCACTATCAAAACAGCATATTTCAGTCTTGGAATCCCAGAATGGTTTGGCTAAACATAATCTAGTTCCAAACCCTGCCATGGGCAGGGACACCTTCCAGTATCCCAGGTTGCTCCAAGCCCAGTCCAACCTGGAGTTGGAGTCCAACAGCAACAGCCAGGCACAAGCAGCAGGAAAGGTTTCCTTTGGTGCTTGGACAAACCAGAGGAGCACATCAGAAGCTCTCATGCTGCCACAGAATGGTTTTCCTTATTAAAAAGCCCATGCCAGACCAGGTTGCAAGGTTCTCCTAGGAAAACAGGGAATTCAAATGCTGCTAAAAATACTGTTTCCTGCACATCAGCATCCCTTCAGGCCAGAAACTCCACACTACAGCTGTTTCACTACTGCAAAAACTGAACTACACAGGCTGGCTTCAGGACTTGCAACATGTTTCTTTTTTTATATACAGAAATGGTAAAACAAAGATCATAATACAAAAGAAACTAGTTCTTTGCATATCCTTACTGATGATGAAAATGGAGGCAATATGCATTAGTTTACTCACCTGTCATTAAAAAAAGTTGGCCCTAGTGAGTAAAAATACTCTGCTAATACATGAGGTGTATTTTACATGGAATAAAGGTGTATTTTTTATAAGACTGAAAACACAATCAGCAACCTAAAGATATCAAGTGAAAATTGTTGTTTCCAGTACAAATACACCTTTCTGACTGCTACAGACACAGGTAATACTATGGAAGAAACACCTGGAAAGAACTCAAGACTGAGCATTGCAAACTGAGGTTTGCAGACAAGGCACATCACATTTTACAATACATGATCAGTGGCTTAAGCGATGACAGACATTTTAAAATAGGCCAAAGCCCTCCTCTGGCAAGCCCTTACTTCCTAAATGAACCCTATGCCAGACCATTTTCCTTACTTCTGACTTCAGTATTTCCAGAGCTCGTGTTTTGCTGCTTCCTCCCACACTTGGTGACCTTCTCTGGTGCAGAAAATGAAAGCTGACATTTGTCTTGTGAAGTTCTGATTAGAAGAGGAGTGAGGACAGCTGCGCAAACCTCTGCAAAGAGGACTGTATCAGCTGGTTTTACTGGGCACAGGCCTTGTTTTGCTGGGTTGTGCTGAATCCCCTTTGCCACTGCAGCACACAGTGGTGCTGGGCACAGAGAAATGGGCCTGTGCACGGACAGGGACTGCAGAAACCACTCACACAACCAAAACTCTTCATATTCATTAGGCAGGGTGGTGGTTGGGTTTATAAAACTAGCTTTAGATTTCATTGTTATAATAAAAGAACATATACTTCTCTACAGAAATGTATTCTTACAGTAGAAACTGGTTACAGTGTAGAGATAAACATGAAACCCATAATCACTAAGGCTGGAAAAGCCCTGTAAAATCATCAAGTCCAACCACTAACCCTGCTCAGCACCATTTCTGTTCACCACTGTTCCCAGGTGCCACACCCACACACATTTTGGACACTTCCAGCACTTCCCTGAGCAGCCTGTTCCAGTGCCTGGCCACATTTTTCCCCAATATCCAACCTGAACCTCACCTGGCACAGCTTGAGGCCATTTCCTCTGGTCCTGTCCCTGGACACTTGAGAAGAGACCAAGCCCTCAGCTCACTCTGCCCTCCCATTCAGGGAGCTGTGGAGAGCAATGAGGACACCCCTGAGCCTCCCTTCCTTCAGGCAGGTCCCCCTCAGCCTCTCTCTATCAGATTTATGGTCATGTTCTGCAGATCACAGCAGAGTGAAAGAAAGGACTGCATGGAGACTTTTTCTTGTTCCTTTCTCATACTGTACTTCTGTCAAACAGTAATATCTCACTTCCATTAGCATGTGTGCTTGAACAACTTCATGAATATAAATTGAGAAGAAACCACCACCACACATCAGATTTCAAAAGGCCACAGGCATCACCTCCAGAAGTGGTAAAACTGGCTTGTTCTCCAGTTTACAAGCACAGATTGTCAGAACTCACACCAACAACTGCTGCCAGTATAGCATTAACCTTTACTGAAAACACAATTTCTTTTGAAATTAAGGGGCCAAATGCTGTATTCACTACAAACCATGCAGTGCAGAGCAGAAAAAGCAAAATGCACGACAGAAAAAACTTCAAGTCAGCACTGTCTTTCCAGTGGAGCAATTAAACAATGGACTTTTTTTCTTCACATTAAAGATAGTATCAGAAAAGAGTTAGCTAAATGAAGTGACTTCAATCTAGCTTACAAACCCAAACCTGTGTGCTAAAGAATGAGCATGAGCAGAACACAGGAATGCTGCATCACATCAACTGATACTGGAATGCCTAAAGTAAGGCATGTAAAGCAGAGAGCTGCAGACAGGAACGAACACCCAGGGAAGCAGGCTGGGAAACTCTTCCAATATAAACCTTCTCACTGGAAACACCTGAGATGCTTGTCTAAGGTAAGCAAAAAAAATTGTCTTATAACAGTATTTAACATATTCTGAGCATTCTGGTTTTAAGTTACTACAAGAATTTTCTCTGACAACCTTCAAAAACTTTACCTTCAAGTAAAACTGATATTTAAAGTGCAATCTCTTAGATTGGTATAAAATAGCCTCAAGATTCACATTCAAACTGCTAAGGCTTAAACACAGGTGCCCTGATTTGAGCTGGGGTACAGCTAATGGTGATTCCTTCACTGCTGGAATAGAAGGACAGTGTTGGGAAATGCTCCTTCAAACCAGTACATCCCAACACCTTAACAGGCCCAGCCCCAACCTTGGCCTTTGCAGATCAAAGCACATGAGCTGTGTTCAGCTCCTGTCAATTTGCACAGAGGACACTCCCTCTGTACTGTGCTCACCTGATGTCTTACAGACGAGCACCTCAGTGGGAAATCTGAATTTTATAAATTTATTATACTCACTGCTTTTCTTATTCTATATGCACTACTCTAGATCTTGCTCCTAACAGTCTGCAGGATGGATGCACTTCCTCAACCTTTCTGCTGTTCTCAAGCACACTGCACTAAAAAAGAGGGTGGACAAACCAGAGACTGACACCAAATCAAGAGTCCTCCTCTCCTCCTTGCTATGTTGTTCCAGTTCTGTTTTGGCCCACTATCTGCTCAGGGGTATCTACAGTGGATTCCTAAAAGGTCTGTGGATTTCTTCACGAAATGCAGCTCATTTCACAGCTCTTGACACATGAGAAGATAAGCAAAAATTAACTCTCAGCAACACTTTGACAGCGTGCTGGTAGCACCTCTTGCCAAAAATGAAACTGGTTAAAAATACACATGCCAGGTAAAAACTCTCCTCTGAACTTTCCAAACTCAAAAGGTACAAAATTCTGTTGTCCATGTTATTTTAGAGAAAATACAGAACTGTGGGGGGCCTAACAGCAGTAAGGCATAAAACTTGATGTTAATATCAAACATCTTAGTCACTAATTTTCATGCAGAGAGCAGGATGGGGCAGGGGAGTCATTATGTGTGACCCACAATGGTGTCCACATGGAACTGGTGTCAAAATTCATCTCAGGAAAACATGAGTCTCCTGCAACTACTCAAAAAAGGCAAAAACCTGACAAGTGTTTACAGTTTAAGGAGCTTCTCATATCAATATTATTTATAAACAACAATTACTATGAAGAAATGCAAATTATTTAGTTGGCGCTTTGTTTATCACAAGTTTTTACTTGCAACTGATGGCAAGTGAGAGGAGGTGTCACTGTGCAAGTAGGACTTTCCCAGAAAGCTCTTTTCCTCCTGGCATGCAGAAGGCACAGCTTTAAACCCAAATTCTTTGTTTCCTAAAGAGATTAATTAAGTCTCTATGACCACTCCTCTTCAAAAGCCACAGTTGTAAACAGGCAGCAGTATCTTTACGAGGAGTGAGAGCTTCTCTTAAATCAAGTGGCTGAGTCAGCAGCCCACACTATAAATCATAAGTGCAGGAAGTCTCTGGCCTTTGACAGTAGCTCTTTTCACAAACACCATTTTAGATTTGCAGTTACAGACACGAAAAGTTTTCCCCTTGTAGCTGCACTGAGGCAGGAAACCACACAGCTCTAACTTGTCCCAGCTTTTTTGGCATTGCTCCTATATGATGTTGGAGACTGAAACATTATAGTTTATGACATCTTCATGAAGGACCTTTGCCTATTATAGCAAAACTGTATTACAGAAGCTGCAGAGAAGACCCACCACACCCTGAATAGGCCTGACTGAGGCCCTACAGTGCTTGCTGATGAAGATGGGATAAAGTAACAACCCAAAGCTGGGGGGAGAAGAATAGAGTCACAGAGGGATCAAGCTTAGGGGTGGAGACCACAGCTCTGGGCTATCAGCTGCCAGGTTGGCACAGAGCCTCACACCAAAGGGTGGAGGAGGAGGAGGAAAGGTTTTGGGTGTGTGGAGGAAAAGCCTCCAGCCAGAGGCAGTGAATGCCCATCCTCTGCTGTGGAGGCCAGCTCAGCTGTGGGGCCCTTCCCCCAGGAGAAGCTGCACCCACATGAAGGACAGCAGAGGGGGTGTCATGGCCCATCAAAGGCACCCCAAGGGGTCCCCAGAGCCCTGCAGATGATGCAACAGATCCAGAGTCCTGCAAGGCACACTGTTGAATTGGCCCCCTGCAAGGGACCTGCCAAAACCTGTATTCCCACCTGCCAAAACTAATTTATTATTAATTTTATGTTTATTAATTTATTACTATTTTTTAACAAACTAATTTATTATTAAATTAGTTTTAATCCACTGGATTCTATACTTTTCAGCGTGGCATGGCCCCTCACCACCAAGACCAGATGGCGGGGAGCAACAAGACATCATCAGGACCCTTGGATGGGTCTATGCTCCCTGTCACTCTCCCCCATCCTCCTACCCCCCACACACACTTCTTTCTCTATTTTTTTTCTTTCTCTTTGCCTCTTTCACGATTAAATAAAATATATCTAGTTTTTTGGCACAGAGATCAAACCTCATTTGGTTTAATCCCCTTTTTTTCGTATTTTTTTGAACATTCAAAATTCTGTCTGTTTTATACACAGAGACTTAGTTTTGTTTGCTCTTCTGGGTTTAAACTGGATCATAACATATGTGAGCTTAGTTGGGAGAGGTTCCACAACAGTACACCTTGGGTAGTCATTTCTCACCACCTCCCCTCAGGTATTTCACCTCAGTGCCACACAGCCACCCTGCATCAAAGTGGGCACTGCAATTACATCAGATATTGTCACTGGGCTAAGAACTAGTCAGGAGAAATGCTCACTTCTGAGGGAAAAAAAAGAGGAAGACCAAGTTACAAATGTCCATTGGGATTTCCCACTCCGAATGAGCACAAAAATGGTGTGATACACTTTTTCACACAAAAGTTTATCAGAAAAATATTTTGTCTTCTTTAAAGTAGAAGAGCACCAATGACTTCCCTTTTAACAACTCAACCTAGAAAGTTTTCTCAGTTCCTAGACCTTTTCTAAGAAACTGTGTGAAAAGGAATTTTGCACTTCTCATCAGGACATAACCATTACCTGGAATGTTTAATGAGAAGGTAAGTAATTATTTGAAACCAAAACTATGGGCAGAAGAACACATCAAAAGGAAAATGGCAAAAATCAACATTGTGAAGTACCATGGCACCAGGCCAGGATACATTTAAAACAAATGCATGTATATTAATGTTAACTCTGGTCAGAAACTACCCTAACACCTTACTGCAGAGTCACAGAGCTCTAACACACCAGGACAATCCTGTTTGAATGCTTCCAGTCCAAGTGGAATTACATTCATGGCCCTCCCATGTTTCTCACAACTTTTCTTGAATGTTCCTACCAGGTCTAGGAGGGTGCTGGGCAGCACTCTCCAGCAAAGCACTCAAAGGCTAGAAACAGCAAGTTGGATTATGCAGATAATCCACACAGATGAGGCAGTGCAGATAAAAGTGGTCTGATACAAGTGCAATCCCACACCCCAAATTTATCCACATCTTTCCCAGGCTGTGACTGTGAACCTTTGGGAAAGCTCAGTGGAAATTCCTGGGTCTGAATACTGAAAGACTGATTGCTGGACATTATGGAGCAAGGCATTCTTTCAAATGTAAATGGACAAAACACATCAGGGCAATGTTAAAAAAAAAAAATAATAAAAAAAAGAAGATGAAAATTTGGGCCTCCTTACCCGTCATACAGTCTTTGTTCTGTGTCAAGGGGTTTATTTGCCTCCTTCAGTGGCACAAACAAAATTATTCCCATTAGCCCCAAGGAGAGGTGACAGCTAGCTATGGAAGCGAGGGATGGACTCTGTTCTGCATCACACAAAATCAACAAAAGAGTCAAATGTGTTCTAGCTCAACAACTGGCTTTTTTAATATATATTTGCAATGACAATGTGATAAAAGAATGTGGCATGAATCCCAAGTCAGGTGGTTGGGAGAAGCCCCTGGCATGGAAGTGGGGAATTTATCTGGTGAATTTTACTGAAAATATTATAAAAGCAGAAATGTCATTTTTGTAGAACTACCTTTCCTCAGATGCTTCTGAAAGGCCCTATTCATTTATGTTAGGGGTATTTAAACTAAACTAAAATGCTTTCCTTCAGTAGAGATGCTGATTACTTGAGACAAGACTAAAGGAACAAAGCCATTATATAATCTTCCTCCTCTATTTTTCATTTGGCATATGCAGTTCACAAGAATAGTTCCAACTTAATATCTTTAATAACCCTTGAATCAGGCTAACTGTGCCTTGAGAAAACAGCAGAGCTCTTTTAATTAAATCATTATATATTATTAAAAATAACTGAAGTATCATTAGCTGAAAAACTTCACGTTTCCCATCTACTTTGCAAGAGCAAACAGGCTGCAAACATGCAGACTCATTTAAAAAAATTATGATGTTGCAACTCTCCCATACTTCCAATGCTTGTTAAAGAATACTACTGCTGATTTTTTTTTGTCCATTTATGATTTTGAAAACAAACAACAAGAATCTTTCAATCTTTGTCAAAAAGAACAACAAAAAAGGAATTGGGTGAAATATAAACTAAAATATTGTTCTGGAAACAAAATATTTCATTTCAATAAAATACTTAAACTATAATTAAAATTCTGGAGTAAAAACTAGAAGTGCCTATTAATTAGGACTTTTTTAATAGAGACACTTTTCACCATTAAAAAAAAATCTAAACTATGCATAGAAAATGTAGAAATCTTTGATATCATGGAATGGTTTGGGTTGAAAGGGACTTGAAAGCTTGTCCTGTTCCAAACCCATGCCACGGGCAGGGACACTTTCAACTAAATCAGGTTGCTCCAAGCCCCATCCAACCTGACTTTGAACATTTCCAAGGGGCAAGGATGTTTATCACCAGAGGAAGTTATCCAAATATAAGTAACACAATAGATTTATTGTACTGTTTTCCTAATGCTATACTACTTTAGGGGAAAAAAATCTAAAACATTCCTGTGCTATTCCCCAGTGACAGAAATACAAAACAAAGCTGTCATGATTTGATGTGGCTGGAATGATAGAGAATGACTACACCTTGCCTCTGAAGCCAGCAAAAGGTCTGACACCAGTTGCAGGTGAAGAATCAGAGCTTTAGCACAGGGGGTGACAGTCACCCTCACGCTATGTCTAAAGCAGTGAGATAAACCCATCAATTTCCTGCACATTCATTGTGGGTACCATGCACCCCTCCTCTCTTGTAGGAATCACAGGATGATTTTGGACTGGAAGGACCTTAAAGATTCCACCCCTCACATTCCACTAGTCCAGGTTGCTCCAAGCCTCACCCAGCCTTGGCCTTGAACACTTCCAGGGATGGGGCAGCCACAGCTTCTCTGGACAACCTGTGCCAGAGCCTCACCACCCTCACAGGGAAGAATTTCTTTCCAATATCCCATCTAACCCAGCCCTGCTTCAGCTTGAGGCCATTCCCCCTGGTCCTACGCCCTCCTTCAGCAATAACATCAACAAAAGCAATCACTCAGGGTCTCACCTGGCTATCTTGTCACTGCAGGACATGGTGAGCAGCCTCTCCCCTTGCAGGACCCCATCCCAGGTCTGGATGGTGGTAGTGGAGCGCACGGGGATGGTCCCTTCCCCAGACTCGATTTTTGTCCGCAGCTGTCCTCTGGCTTTGCGGTTTGGGTGTCTGTCCCCTTGGTCTGAAGGGCAAAAAACACTGAGAATTAGCTAAGGAACATGCTCAAAGGGTCTCACATTAGAATCACAACAAGAGAAAGACTGATTTGAGGTATTTGCCCGCAGTTACATCACAGTTCCTACTGCTCTTGGCAATTCAGCTGCAGCGTCAGACACCTCTCACAAATGCTGCCTTCCAAAACTTTACACTTGCAGTTAAACCAAGCTTTCACCAAAGGAGCAGTAGGAAGCAGGCAGCTCTTGAGCTCTGTTCAGTGTGTTACAGAGTTAAAATGAAGTTAATGGGCAGACAGAGAACTGCTGTTAAAGGATGGAAACAGAGAAAGGGGATGGTTAGTTCTGTAGGAATACTTGCTGACTCACTGGCTTATCTCAGTTAGCATCAGCCTCTTCAAGACCACAGGGCTCATCACTCTATACTGAACTTCTATCACAGTGGAAGAACAGCTCAGATTTTTTTGGAAGAGATCTTTATCTAACACACTTCTATGCTAAAAGGAAAGAAGACACCTAAATTTTAACCGTGCTGCTTGTACATGCCCCAAGAATAATTTTAAGCTCCCTTGGGTGGAAGAGGACTGCTGTCATACCCTCTTGTGCTGCCTCATGGGGTGAGAAAATCCGAGCATCACCACAAGGAGATGTGCTGATATAGAGATGGAACTGCACATTCTCCTTCAGCTTAAACCCGCCTTGCTCTGATCTGATGAAAATGGATTTTTGCTGATCTTCTTTATTGCTGAAACAGAGAAGAAAGTTGGAGTCAAAACTGACATTAACATGGAAATAGGCATAAGCTGAGCAGATTTGACAGGCATTAAAAACAAATACATGATGGCTGAAAATTCTGTAATATAAATCTAACAGTTATGACAATTAACAAAATTAAAGCACCACTGAGACAGCAAACAAAGAGCCCGTGGCAATCCCAAATGTCAAGAGCTTTCAGGCACTTAAATGAAACATCAGCAACCTTTAGTCCACTTCATATTATTTTGATTCATACATTTACAGTTTACAAAATGATTGCCAATTATTTTCCCCATGTTCCCCTCTCATGATTGACACCTCACTGAATAAATGTTTTGTTCAACTCAAACTTGAGGGCAACAGGCACGAGTTCTAAATTCAACATCCTAATGCAACAGGACAAGTGCTTCACACTGAAATAATGAAGACAGATGTTTTTCACAGACACCTTTTCAGCTCTGTGGGATCAACTCATCATCTTTTTCCCTCCAGCTTACCTTAGGTAAAGCTCAAGTTGAGTGTACAGAAATTTCAGCAGACACCGTCGAGCTATAATTTCTGCATGGCAATCATTTAATGCCAGACCTCGATCACTCATGTATTCACCATTGATGCATTTTGTTCCTGTAGAAACACTTATTACCAGGGCATCTTTCACATCTGTACCTGCAAAACAAAATTTCAGGAAGGAGATGCAATTAACCTCACAAATAATGCACTGAGTGATCTTCTTGCAGAAACCAAACAATGCTTTTTTTGTTGTTGTTTGCTTCTTTTAAAAAAGTAAGTGTTTTTTCTTCTGATAATTTATTTAAAACAAAAGCTTCACTCAGCCATACCTCCCTGCATGAGCACTGTCAGCAGTTCTTATGAGAACTCCTCTCTTCATGTTGGAGTTCAGACAAGTTAAAAATTGAAAACCTGCAAGTAAAAAGTGCTGCTTCAAGAAGAATTATTAAAGCCCGAGATCCAAAGTGCCTTTTTCCCTGAGATTCAGGCAGCCAGCAACTTTCAGCTGTACCTCCTGGCCACATATGCAGATATTCACAGCCACTCTAGAAATCTGAAAGGCACTGGTTTATTAAAGCAGCAACATGCTATGGAAGGGTGTTGAGGCAACAACAGGAAAGGTAAGACTAGGGAAAAAAGAAATGTATAAATGCTTAAAGATCACCAGTATAATGTGTAGTTCTTGGTATTAAACCATTCCATGCAATAGGACTTAAAAAGTACATTGGGTGGGTGTTCTCTATACATGGAACTGCCCTTTATCACCCAAAAAACCCAGCTGAATGAAGGACTAAGAAAGGTCAAAATGCCACTTAACAATCAAAACACTCAGGGGTAAAAAAAGCCCAACAAGTTCAAATGAACCTGAGCCCAGCTGGGCCCTCCTGCCCACAGGGCTAGAGAGGCACCAAGCTGTAACACAAGACTGTGCAGTGGGGTTATTTAACTCCAGGCATTCTCCAGACATGGCAAGACATTTTCTAATTCTGAGTAAAGCCATTTCTTCAATTCATCAAAAGATATTCACATGTTAGTTAAGTCTAAATTCTATGGCACATGGCTCTTCTGGGAACTGCACATACAAGGCTGTAAATAGCATAAAAACCTGTTAAATATCACAAACCAAACAAAATAAACAAAACTACAGCATATTCCTCATGTATTTGGGGCTAAAACAGTGTTATCACCAGATGGAGGTCTGGGTGTTGCTCAACAGAGCTTGAGGAGCATCAAGGCTTCCCAAACCTCCCAAGGGCCTGTGTGAATGGAGGGGAAGAGATCAGGAGGGGACAGAGCTGGGACAGCCTCAAAATGGACATTCCACCAAGGGTTCACATGGATTGAAGACCAGGATAAACCTTAATGTGAGGAAAACTCAGCAGCAGCATGGTCATAGATTAGTTTAGGGCAGAACTTCACTGTTTTGGGTGATTTGGACAAGCAGAGATCTCATGTCAGCATCCAGGGAGCCACGACACCACTGGTGACACGTGCACACCACTGCCATCTGCCAAAACATAAACTGCTTTCTTCAGATATTTTTACTAAAATGACTGCCATAAGAGCACTAAGAATAAAATGTAGCAAGAATAACAAAGTACAAAATCTTAAAACCTTGAAAAAAAGCGTAATTCTTACATAACCTGCCCAAACCAGGAATACCAATGGGGGATTTTGTTGATTTTCCCAAAGTTTCATGATTAACTTTAAAACCTACATTTTGTGAGCTACTCAGATGTGCCAGGCAGAGGACAGGAACTCTGTGAAAAAATAAGTATTTGCAGGTATAATTTTCCTGTAAGTACCTGAGATTTAATTACTATATTTAGTCCACCTTCAAGATTAAAGAGTAAAAATACATTCCAATACTGGTTGACTGAAAAAAGCTAGTTTACTAGATGCAAAAAGAGCTCTCATATTTAAGCATTCTAAATACTACTTTTTTTTTTAATTTACCTGTTGTCATGACAATTCCAGCAAGGACTTTTCGACGTGCATGTGGAGATGAGAAATTTTCTGTCAGATCACTGAATTTATCTACAACCAAGCGTGCAACAGCATCAGCTAACACCTGTAGGACCACACAGAAATGCACATTAAAAAAAGTAAAAAATAATTTTAAAATTACAGGAGCATTAAGTTATAAAGATTGCTGCTTTTGAATGATTGCACAAAGCAAATGAAGTGAGTTTTTATTGTTCACTTTAAAAACTGACATTGAGGTGTCCCCTGCAAGTGGAAGCAGAGGAATGAGTGCTCCATGTCTGCCAAAACAAGGTCAGACAGGGCTAAGCCAAGCACTGAAGTACCTAATGCCCATGATCCTGATGAACATTTGAGGCTTGGCAGAACAACTGGATAGACAGATACGTCTATATTCTCATGCTCAAACCTCAAAACACATCATTTCAACATCCTCAACACTGAACCTGACAATAAGATTGAAATAAAAATCCATGTCCCTGAAACAAACCTTTTATAACAATCTAATTCCTTATCTAACTGTTATATAAATAAAGACAATTTTGTTCTCAGCCCTAGTTTAATGCTTCCTATGTCCTATTTTTACAAGACCTATACAAAGTCAGGAATAGAAAATATCAGTGTATAACCCCAAATAAGCTATCTCAAAATTAGGAGAGATTTTTGCCTTTCAGGAAAACTTGAACAGTCACTTTACGTCAGGCTGTGAGTGGGGCTAACTTCTAAAATTCAGGAAAACCTTGAAACAGCAGTCCAGCTCCTGTTGACAGACAATCCAGTTCAGCTCTGCAGCTAATCTCACCTGCTGTTTTCAAGGCAGCTGGAACTGTAACTGCTAGAAAAAATGAGTCAAGACCAAATTCTTGTATTTCCACCTGGAAAGAAACTGAAGCCAAGGCAACCATGTGTTGATAACCAGCGATATCTGAGATGTTCTAGGTGTGCACACCTGGCCCACAGCTTCACAAAGCCACAGGTATTGTGTGCCACACCCACCAGTGCCACTCACATTTTGAGTGAGGCACTGGAGCAGAGAAACTGTGGCTGCCCCATCCCTGGAAGTGTTCCAGGCCAGGTTGGACAGGGCTTGGAGCAACATGGCCTAGTGGAAAGTGCCCCTATCCATGGCAGGAGGTGGGACTGGATGAGCTTTAAGATCCCTTCCAACCCAAACCATTCTGTGATACAGATGTGTTAGATGCCCAAGGGAAAAAGAGGAAAGAAAAAAAACAAAATAGAAAAAAAGAAAAAGGTTTGAAGACCACCAGGCCCATTCACCCCCATTTCCTCAACAAGGAAACAACAACCTAGAAATGACATGGGCATACTCTCAACGTTAACTTCCTTTTGGAAAAGCTTTAGCAGCCAAGAAATAACTAAAGCTTGGGTGTCAGAATTACAGAGCTCAGCAGCTCTCCCCAGAGCATGACAGAAAACAGTGACCAGCAGTCAGGTCCCAACTGCACCAGCTTCATTTGCAATCTCTCAACTTGTGGAATCAGAAGACTCTTGACATTGCAAACACCAATTTTCTTCAAACATTTGAATGGACTGCAAACTCAGAACCTCCACATATTTTTCAGGAACACAATTTGCTCAGAGGTCATGAACATGTCTGGTCAGGCACTGATTTTCAAACAGAGTCTTTTTGTTGCTAACCCAAAACTGGGTTACAGTCCATGTTCTGCCAGCACCACAACAATACAGCACTAAATCTGCATTTAATTGTCCTAGTACTTACCTAATGCAGAGAGCTGAACTTTAAGGTAAATACCCAAAATAAGAACCAAATAATTGAGCGGTTTTTGAACACCCTGGTCTTAGAAATGGAAAATTAATATACAAAAGGCTGAAATTATTACCCTCCCTGCAGCCATGAGGGCAGATCACTGTATAGCCAAAGCACAGAGTCCAGTGTTTTATCCCCAGCCTCACTGCATAGTTATGGATATCTGCTTCCCAGTTGCAAGTTTTATGCTCTGATTTCTGCAATCCATGTATTTTCTGCTCTACCCTACACTATGATGTGCTGGACAGCACATGGTAAAATCATGCTGAATGACATTGTGATGGAATATAGATACTATGTAAATAAACTATTCCAGACAGGGACGGACCTGACCCACAAAGAGAACACATGCTTCAGGTCACTTTCAACCCAAACTACTCTATGATTCTATGCTTAACAGAGGCTTCAAACCTGCTACAAAAGGCTTGGCATCTAGGGAATAAACAATGTTATTCACCTTTTCTTTAAAATAATAGTAATAATAATAATTTTTTTTTTAAAAAGTGGTGGTAGGTGGCGACTGGTACCTGGAGGAGTCTTCTCCAACACTGGGAACTGAAACTGCCATGTTGTTTCTGGGAAGAAATCCATGGCCACCTTGGCTGCTAATGCCACTGACAAAAGGCTCCCTGAGCAGCAGCTGGGTAGTAAGCCTGCATACAGGCTGGATCCATTGGCTTTTTCCAGAAGGATTCTTTTTTTTTACATAACAAGCAAAGCAGAGGAAACTGTGGTGTTGGTACACAAAGGAGCACGCAGAGAGTTCCTCTAGGAAGTTGGAAGTTGGCACAGCAGAACAGGATGGAGCCTGGAACTAAGCTTTTGGCAAGGAAACCTAAAAATGCTTGGATGAACTTGGAGCCAGACACTGGGGAGGACTCATAAGAAGGACTAAGCAGAACTCAAGTGAGACAAAATGAACCTTGGAAATGCAAACAATCCAGGATGAGCTGGAGAGAGGAAAAAAAAAATCACTGCCAGAAAACAGGCAGATATAGTGAAGATTTGTTATTTCTATTTGATACACTAATTGTGTGACAACAGCTGGGCAGTGAGGAATAAACACTGCCTATAGATGTAGTCACTAAGATTTTGGTCTTTAATAAGAATACTCCCCCAAAAAATTAGAAGAATTATCCCTGTCTCCCAGGCAGTCTATTATATTGACAGAGTTAAGGGCATGGAAGAGAAGTGAATAAGGCAGCACTGGGAACAAGACTTACTGCCCAGAAATTACTGCTGTCCCCATCTCAAAAACATGGACTTGAGGCTGTTTCCACAGCAAGCCCAGGCCACTGACTGGCCTGAGTAGGGACCTTTCACATCACATTCTGACTCTGCTGCCTTTCATACACATAAATATTCATTGAAACAGAAACTGAACTCATGTCTCACCTTCCCTGTGAATGCTCTAACATCTGACACACAGTTTCTCTACCCCTGCTCCTGCATTAAATCATTATTCCAAGTTGAGTAATTCAAAAAAGGAAAGACCTAAAATAGCTGACAGTTGGCTCAGTAAGGCATGTGAGCTCCAAGTTATTTTGGGTGTGTTGTTCCCTTCTCTGATGAAGTCACAGTGAACCCACTCCTTTTCTACACACACAGACTGCTTTTGGATAAACACAGATGTTGCAGCAATGTTGTAGCAGAACCACCCTGATCATTCACACTTGAAAATATTCTGGAGCTGATGAAGTTCAGGTCGATCTGGAGCTGAAGGAAGACCTGGGAAGGCCATGGAGACCACCCAAGATCAATGCTGGTGATCCCCTGAATGGTGGGAAAGGCAGCAGCAACAGCTCACAGCTCTCACAGGAACTGACCCAAGAAGTCTCACTCCTTTGTGTTCTCCTTGGATCTCCAGGCACCCTTCTCAAGCAGACATGTTCTCCTTTGGTTTGTTTTGGGATTTTTTTTTTATCTTCACAGTTTATGGCTTATGTGAACTTCCCACTACAGGTAAAATCAAGGTCAACCAGGTCCTTCCCTTTAACAGTGACCAGCACACACAGTTCAGAGAAGTTTCCTGTTATGATTTAAAGAAACTTCTGCCTGCTTGTAAAGTCTTTCACTGCTCATGCTGATCTATCTTGTATATTTCTGCCAATTCCACAGCAATTATTCCAACATATAATACATGATATTGCCATAAATATATTCAATATTGTCTTTTTCCCAGGTTTGAATCCATCACATTCTTATTCTCCTGTATACATTAAGCAATCCACAGCAATGAACTGCCTAGAACTCCTTGGTACCTCTCCAGAAGCAGCTTTCCCAGATTTCCAATCATGTTCATAAGTATCTGTTCATCTTTTATATATTTGAATCATTTTTTATACTTCCCCTTGCCCCTGGTTGAACCAGGACTAAAAAAGCACATCAAGTACACGCAGCCATTCAGTACTGGTTCTCACTCCATTTCTCCTGCTTAACATTTTGTTTCAATGTCTCTCCAGAACAACAGAAAGGATAAACTGAATTAGGTGAATGATTAAAAATACTCTCTTCTAGTGATGTATTTCAAACTGATCTCATTTGCAGCCACACTGCTCATTTGTGTAGTTCAACTTGCTTTCTCTCACAACAGTCAAACTTTCTAATTTAAGTAACTGTATTTAAGTTTCAGTGTGTACAATTTCAACTTCCAGTTCTCTGCTCACCTTGACTAATCTGTTACCTTTTTAAGTAAACAGTTTGAGGAAATAATATTAGGAAAAAACCTCCATATCAGCTTTCTAACAGAAGCCATTAGTGGCCTGAAGAGGTGACACCTCCAACCAGCAGAATCCCACTGTCTGATGGAAAAGTTTTCCTTGAGGGACACCAGCAGCTGGGACTGCTGAAGGTTTGAAGCATATACTGGGGAATTACTGCTACCACTATGTTCTCTTCTCAGTTTTACTCCAAAGCATTTGGTACTGGCCTGAGAACTTCTTTTAGGGACAGCACCATGCCGTCTTTGACAGAGGTGTGAGACCCCTCCAGGAGGCCACCAACATGTTCCAAGGGCTGGAGTATCTGCTCTGGAGACAGGCTGGGAGAGCTGGGGAGTTCACCTGGAGGAGAGAAGACTCTGGGGAGACCTTAGAGCCCTTCTAGTGCCTGAAGGGGCTCCAAGAGAGCTGGAGAAGGATTTCAGGCAAGGGCCTGGAGTGAAGGAGAAGAGGGAATGGCTTCCCATTGACAAAGGGCAGCGTTAATGGGACACTGGGATGAAATTGTTCCCTGTGAGGGTGGTGAGGCCATGGCTGTGGCTGTGAAGCTGTGGCTGCTCCATCCCTGGAAGTGTTCTAGGGCAGGTTGGACATGGCTTGGAGCAACCCAGAATAGCAGAAGGTGTCTGTGCCCATGGCAGGGGGTTGGAATAAGATCTTTAAGGTTTTTTCCAACCCAAACCATTCTGTGATTCTATGATTTTTTTTATCAGTTCACAAAGCAGAGTTAACCATACAAATATTTTCTTAGTTTTGGAGAGGCAAGTCCCTCTAATGCAAGTGGGACAATCTGTTCACTGCCAACACACCCAGTGCCAAGGTGCTAAGTGCACAACTGCTGAGTTTTTCAGTGGGACATTTTTACCCACTCTGAGGCACATGTTGAGTGTGTTCCTGAGTTTAACTCACTTTCCCAGCACAGAGATGTTCTTCACTGCAGGGAATCTTCCTTCATCCCTGACAACAGACCAAGCTGTGAGCAAGCAGACAAGCTTAAACTGAACCACAGGATCAGCACCTCAATAACCCCCTGTACAGACCATAAGAATATTCTCACACCCATTTCACAACAATCAGTTTTTGACTGCAGCAACCTTTCTGTACCATTTGATACTTTGCACATGTGTTTCTGCATTTAACTCTCTTTGGGGCACCTGCAGCTCTCAGGAAATCTAGTGGGGTCACAGGTGGACATCCAGCCATACTCATGACCATCACCATCACAGGGAACATCTCTCAACTCCATTCTTCTCACCACAAATGAGTTACAGGCAGGTTTGGACCTGCAATCCAGGCAGTCAATTCCAACATCCTCACTGGCACACCACACTGTATTTCTTTTATATCCCCTAAGCACTTGGTATTTGAATTTTTTCCTCCCCTCACATATTTCCAGCTTTCATTTTTTTCCAACTCTATCAACATTTTATTTTGTCCACTAGTGGTATCAAATCCTATCCTCATTTACATCATTTCTGCACTCTCCAGCTTTTGTGATTTCATCCATTTTAGGATTATCTCTGAATTTAACACTTTTTTACACAGTAAACAATGTCTAAAATAATTAAACTCACAAACTCCTAAAAAAAGAAAAATCAAGCAGGACCTGAAAACACCACAAATGCTTAAATCATTAAATACATACCAGACCAAAATCACTAATATGTAAAAGACCTAATGTAATCCCAATAACAGCTAATTATAATTCAAAGCAAAGCAACACAGTGAAGTGCTTGATGACATCCTGATGACAAGTTGATCAAAAGCCCCTAAATAAAAATTACTTGAAATTGGATCTAAATAAGGCAGCACCCATGTAACAACTTTCCCAGTTCAGCTTGGGTTTTTCACACTTCCCTCTTCCAGTTCCAGTTTTTACCATTTTACTGATGCAAGAACTAAAAACATGTGAATTACTAGCAGTGACATTTTTTTGGTGTCTTGGGTCAAAACTACTTTTAAAAGCAGAGAATGCAGTTTGAAATCACTGAATCTACTGAAGAAATTGTAACTACCCAAAACAGTATTATTCTGGATTTGAAAATGAAGGGAGCATTTATCAGTAACACAATAACTGTGCAATATTAAAATGAAACCATATAGGAAGATCCGAAATATGCATAATGTCCATACATTTTGTGGAAAAAAAGTACTTAAAATAGTCACATCTACATATACTCTCTGACCTCACATTATCAAATCAGAACAGCATGTTAGAGTTTTAATGAAATCCACAACAAGGGTTTTGAGACAAAAAAGGTCAAAGCCTTGAAAATCTCATAATATACAGAAAGTTGCAAAAGAATTCACATTCACATATTTTAATTTAGATGGGCATATAATATCATTAAAAAGACCCAAGAGATGCAGTAGAAAGACATTAGTCAAACACTTATTAGTGTAGTTTGACTGGGAAGAAACAAGAAAATAGGGAAGAATTTTTCTGCACTAAAAAAATCTAGAATTACTCCATTCTAGGGACTTCAAATTTCTGATCTGTGTCTGCTATGTTGGATACTTTCTGTAGTTCATTAACTATTTAAATTATTTCTCAGCCAGATTTACTTGCCTAAGTAACTTCCATATGCATTATAATCCATTTGCCTAGAGCACAACCCTTCAGATAATAGCCATTTACCCACACATCTTTTATACATGCACATGGAACATGCTCACACCCTGGGAATCGGCAGCAGTTGCAACAGCCTCACTTAATCTGACCTTGACTTGCAACAATTTCTGACTGCAGGAAAGAATGATTTTCTTCTCTGCTAAGAACTGTTGTATCCAATAACTTCACTTAGAGCAGTAATTCTCACTTGGAACTCCATCTAAGTCTCGCTGCCTGAGATGAGCAAGATGTAATTCAATCTTTCCCCAGCACAAACCATAATTCAAGCTGGCACTGGTGCTCTCTTACACAACGTGATCGAGGCTGAAAACATCAGAAACAAAGCCTCTTCTCTGCGCAAGAGAACACAAATTGTCAGAAGCTGTAACTGTATAAATCACCTAATACATATGTACATGCACATATATTTTATATATATAGACACACACATATCTATAGAAGCAGAAATACTGTTCAAACTGATTCAACACACATGACTTGACTCCTCTTGGTCATTACCCAAAGCCATCCACAATGCCCAAAGGGTTTGTCACCTGTGGCATCAGAAACAAAGCCTCTTCTCTGCTCAAGAAAATACAAATTGTCAGAAGCTGCAACTGTATAAACCACCTAATACATATATATATACACATTTTATATATATAGACACACATAGCTATAGAAGCAAAAAAGCTGTTCAAACTGATTCAACACACATGACTTGACTCTTCTTGGTCACTACCCAAAGCCATCTACAACACCTGAAGGGTTTCCCACCTGTGGCATCAGAAACAAAGCCTCTTCTCTGTGCAAGAGAATACAAATTGTCGGAAGCTGTAACTATATAAATCACCTAATACACATACAGATACACATATATATATTTTATATATATATGTTTTTATATATATAAAGACGCACACATAGCTATAGATGCAAAAAAGCTATTCAAACTGATTCAACACACATGACTCGACTCCTGATTCAACACACACAACTTGACTCCTCTTGGTCCTTACCCAAAGCCATCCACAACGCCCAAAGAGTTTCTCACCTGTGGCAAGTGTAACTGGAGCCCCTCGCTGGGAATGGGCTGCCGAGATGGAGTCTGGTCCAGCTGCATGTTAAACAGGGAGGCCAGGGCTGACTGAGCAGCCCGAGCTTTGGCCAGCTTTTTATTCCTCCCCGAGCCTTCGAAAGTCTGCCCGTCCACGGCCACGGCCATGACAAAGTTCTTGGCGTGGCTCTCCCCGCTCTCCGAGAGGAACTCGTACTTGAGCCCCGGGCGCAGCTCGTTGAGGATCATGACGGGGTTCTTCCCGCTGGCCGTGGGGTAGGGTGAGGGTGGGGGCAGAGGGGACTGGGAAAGGCTGCTGGCGACGGCAGACGATGGCAGTCCGTAGTCCCCGCCGGAGCCGAAGGAGCCGTCCCCGTTGGAGCCCAGGTAAAAGGAGGCGTCAGAGGGGACCGGGGTCTCAAAGCCGTTGAAAAGGGTGTCGGGGAAATCCGCCTGGTCGGATGTGAAGTCCGTGTTGACTGACAGAGTCCTGCCCATGGCCAGGTGGGCCTCCGAGGCGTTGGGGAACTGGACGAAGGAGCGCAGAGCCTTTTCGGCAGCGTGGAGCTTGGCTTTCTTTTTCGTTGGGCCAGAGCCCTCGAACACCTGCCCGTTGACTTCCACTGCCATCACAAACATGGGGGCGTGCACCGGCCCCGTCTGGGAGAGGAGTTTGTACTGTAAACCGGGTTTAATCTCGTTAAGCTGCATCAGGGCGTTCTTTGGCAGAACGGGGCCGGGCATTTTCTTCCTCTTCTTGGGGCGAAATTTGGCATGGCCATTGTTGCCCTCCTCCAAAGGTCTCTTCCTGCTGCTGCTGCCACCGCCGTTGGAGAGCGGGGTGCCCTCCCCGGGGCCCTGCCCGGCGCTGTCCTTGGGGGGAACGTTGTCCACATTGCGGTTTTCTTTAATGTCGGTGCTGCTCGAACCTGCGGTGCCCAGAAAGAGTAACTTACAATGCCTTCGGTGCAGGATCTTGTAAATGCAAAATTTATAGATTCCTTTATCTCTCTTTGTAACTGGTTAAGTGATGTGTGCTCGCAGGTTAAATATTTTTGCAATGCTACTGGAGATGATGATAACGTAATGCAACCTCTCAATAATTCAAGAAATATAAATTTTCAAACCACACACTTGATGCAACTGCACAGCAAATCACTACAACTTTCTCATTTTAATTATTCTAGAACAAAACTTTTACTTGTAAGTTATATTTAGCCTCAAAAATGCTTTAAATCAACAATATAAGCTATAGTAACACATGCCCACAAAACAAACAACTATCAGTAAAAATGGATGCCTAAGACCACAACTCTGAGCCAGCAATTTAATTCTATTTTATTATCAGTTTAGTCATGTTACTTTTTTCCCTGCAGTGATTGTAGTTGCTTAAATTGAAAAACTACATAAATAAAACCTTCATTTAGAGCAATGGAAAATTAGGCAGCTCTTTGGTAGGTACCATGACTGAAGAGTGTTTGAATGCTTTTGTTTATTTTTAAATATTCCATATTTTTCAAATTCAGTGCTTTTTCATGCCTTGTCTAAACACTGATTTCACCTCATCCCAATTTTCTCAGGAACTACAGCTGCCCACTATGCCAGCAGGACCACAACACTATATACTTCCACACAGCCTTCCATTAAAAAAATCTCTTATTCATCATTTACAAGCACAATGCCTTGGGAAGAAAACTGCTGTCATGGAGTTACAAACCCAAAAATCACTAGAGATCCTCTCTAAGGCTATGCAGAATAGAAGGGTGACAAAAGCTGCATACTCACAATGGTAATATTTTAATAGGAGGGCAGGGAAGACAATATAATATTAATTTATTGATTTGTTTTTAAAAATGTAAGTTGGGGTACTATGTCAGAGCTATATATAAGGAATTAAATTTGCTTTAAGTTCAGAGATCTCATTTTCACCCTGATAAAGAAACTAAGGAAATTAACTATTTGTGCTTTCTACTGGCATTTGTGAATGAAAAGGCAAATGTAACAGATCAAGTATTTTCAACTCTCTGGTTCCAAAACTTCAATAGATCTGTATTACATCCACACTGATCCAAGGTGGTAAATGGTCACTGAAATTAGAACAAACCAGGTGGAAGCTCTCTTTTACAGTGACAAATTCCAGTCACTCTTTCAGCCTTCCCTAAGAATCCCCTACCATGCACACATCACTTCGCCCAGGTTACAAAGCTGATGGAATAGTTACTAAATTTTCATTTATAACATCCTCCAGCAAAAGCTCGATAGGTTACTCCTTTCGGTGCTCAAAGAGAAAAAAAGGGAGGGAAAAAAAAAGATCAAAAGAAAAAGCCAAAGTAGAACACATTTCATTAAATCACAGCAGCACAACAAAGAATTGTACAGTACTGATCATGCAATTGAGTCAATTAAATTCTGACAAGAACCTAAATTCTGAACCATTTCATTGCTAGAAATCTGCTAGATTTAGTTAAGTATCTCTTTTTCAGCCACAAACATAGAAGGCTGTAGGGTCACAACTGTCAATATAGCATTCATTAATATATTCTTTATCAAAATATATATTTATGGTGGAAGAATCTAATGACAATGGAGGAAATTTTTAAATCTTTCCTTACAGCGAGTTTCTTACATCTCATCATTTCTGGAACACTGCCCTTACTGGTTGGCACCACGTATTTGTTATCAACCACCAAGACTTTCAGGCTAAACAGACATTATTGAGTTAACACTTAATTAATGGTCTCTGGTTTTATTTCTTTTTATATGAAAACCACTACCAGTGCCTTTGGAAACCACAGAAGGAAAATAGGACTGAACAGACTCCAGCTGAACATTAAAAACAAAAACTTTTGCATATAAGCATGGCAGCTGGAGGAACTCCTTGGTCAGGTAGGGGAAAAGATGTCCTGACAGAGAAGAGGGACTTGTAGGGAGCAGGAAATAAACTTGCAGGCTTACCTTGTCTCATTAAGAGAGAAGGGAAGAAAACTACTCCTTGCCTGAGAGCTACTAGGCTTTGTTAGCTTTGGAGAATCTGCAGGGTGGAAGAAACTTGGAGAGAAAGAACACAAGGAGCTGATCCTGAGTCAAACCAAGAGACCAGGAAAGGAGGTGACTGTGGAGTTGATCCAAATCCAAGTTTGTGATGGAAAGTGAAAGACTTTCTGTGCAAACCAAAAGGACCTGTGCTTGTTTCAACCCACAGTTTCTGGACTGCAAGGAAAGGTCCCTCCATCTCAGACTGAGGGTGAAGGTGTGCTTTTTTGGTTCTTTTCATCAGCCTGTCCAGCCCAGCAGTGCTGAGGACCTCTAATTACCTGAGGGCTTGGGGAGATTAGTCAAAACACAACCCGTTCAAGTCAGAGATGCCACCTCTAATCTTGTCCATGTCCAGACATGGAGTCACTCCTCCAGCCCAGCCTCTCCCTGGATGCCTTTTCCAGGCATGCCACCCTTCCAGGGAAGTTAGGAATGGCCCTCCTGGCTCTCCCTCACCTTGCCCAGGTCCCCAGACATGACAGGGCCACCAACAGACCCCAGGAGAGGGTGTCACACCAGCATAAGGACACAGTGACCCTCCCCAGGGCAGCCTTGCAGCTCTGTGCTCTCCCAGAGATCACGGCAAAAAGCCACATGTGCTTTTTCCCCCCCAAAAAAGTTTTCTAATGGCTTTTAAAGATCCCATAAATCCATGGCAACCACGATGCCCTCAGCAAGGTGCTTCACCACTTCATTACAGATGGCATGAAAATATCTCCCACTGCTTTCTTTGATCCTCCACCTGCTAGTCTTACTGCATCTACTGGGGTTTATTTGCTATTTTTAAAGTTTGATGAATCTAATAATAAACACCTCATATTGTGCATGATTTTACAGAAATCTCTAATATTTCCAATCTTCAACCTTAATTTTTCAAGGAATGAGTGCTTTAGAGAGCCCTTTGAAGTCCATCACATCTGCTGTGTATTTAAGGCTTTAAAGCAGCATTAACACATACATAAACACTTGATGACTGAGCTCCTGCTTTCTTAAACGTTTATACAACCCATGATTTAAAAACTAGATATTTTTCATGAGATTACTGTATTTTCTGGTCATTAAAAATAGCTGGCAGCTTCAACTAGATATTTGACTTATGTCTGTGGAGGCCAACTTAGTAAAAATCACAGCTGACACCAACAACTTCAGAAGGACAGTCCTGACCCCCAGATTTTGTCTGAACATTTACAAACCAAAGAACACTTGAAGCAGGAAAAAGGCATGGGGAGTTTTTCATGCCAGTAAGGAAATAAATCTTTTGTCTGGATGTGCTGCTTTATTTTTGGGTTTATTCCCTGCAATTAAAAAAGTATCTGCCATTAAGATGATTTATCCATGGGGACCTTCCATTACCTGCTTGCTGAGAGACAACACTCCCCCTGCTCTGTCTGATTTGGAACACAATTAAATTTAGATGACTCTTAGCTGAATCAAAAGATGGTTCTAACAACCCCTTATACTGCTGCTCTCATTTAGTGGCCTGGGGAAATTCTGAATAAGTCATTTTTTTTATTTAAAAACAAGAAGAAAAAATCACATGCTCTCTTCAGAGCATCCTTTAGAAAAAGAAGCAAACTAGAAATCTAGAAAAAGATCAAAGAGAAAGGTCAGGAGAGTCACATGCTTGTGTTCCAAGTGTTCAGAGTGCTGCAGACACATCAGCCATGCAAAGCAACAGAAAACAAATAAAAACATTCTAAATAACCATCTCCTTCCCCAAATACCTTGTAGCATCTCTATGACCAAGGGATAAAGAAGGAAAACACTAAAAATTGAAGTCTGAAACACTATTTTCTCAGGGATATTAAGTTATTAACGTAAGACATCATGTCTGTCTTACATTTCATCTGAGCCAAAAAAAAATCATCTTAATTCTGGCTCCTGCAGAGAAATTCTTGTTATGCAACCACAGGCTACAAAGACTGCATAGCCCACCTTCCTTTAAGAACCTTTCCCCAAAAGCAGTTACATAAAATAATAAAATATTTAATAGGCAACTTCTAATATGCCACTTCACAATTTTAAGAGATAGAACAGTAAAGAGAAATAAAAAGCTAAAAAAAGTATCTCTGCACAAATCAAAGTGAAGAACTTAAGAATTTAAACTTTGATTTCTGACCCTCCCAAATCAGATGATTTAACATTTCAAATTCATGATGTTTGTGTGGGCACACAGAAAGGTCATCTTGCACTTTATATGAACTGGGCTCAGCCAAGGTTCTGACATCCCAAAACTGAAGTTCAACAAATGCATTCCCTTAACAGTTCCATGGAGCCAAACCCTTGACAAAATAATAAATTCCTTGAATGGTTTCCTGTATTGATGCACTAAGACACAGAAACACCCAGAAGCAGACAAAAATTTAGTGCTTTTCTTAATGACACAGAATTAAAGAATGCCCCCATAAAGAGGTGGTATTTCTCCAGCTCAGGAAGGCTCCTTCTATTCATGCTCAGCTATACCATTATTGAGAAAAGGGATGTTTTATCAAAAAAATTATGAGAATTATCAAATTACACTTTCTGAAGGTCTCTGTAGGGAAGCCATTTTTATAAACAGTTAAAATATTCCTTTGAAGTAATTTCTTATATATCAAGGCCAAAAAAATTATACCAAGCATATTGCAGCTGAGTTCACTGTTCCTCTAAGGAAAAAAGATTAATTCTATTTCAGGTAACATTTTTTGCTTTGGTTTTGGTTTTTTTGGGAAGGGTAAGGGGGAGGATGTTTGTTTTGGGTTTGACTGGTTTATTTTAACACAATGATCTAAATTTCTCATCTCCCTCTAAACTTTTTCTGTAACTCCTCCAGACTGAACTACAACTCTTCTGCTCCAAAGCCATTGCTGGGCTTTGTCACCTTTTCCAGATGCACTCTTTAGCCACTGTCACTTGGGAGAAAAAGAAGCACATTGGTTATAACATAATGTACAATTGTTGAGTCAGGCACAGCACAGCACAGCAGCAAAGGACAATTCTCTGAGTCACCAAAAAAAAAAAAAAGACAGGTAAAAGGCAAATAACAGTAAAAATATTTTAGAATGGTTCAATGAAAACACTTTTCTCAGAGGTTATTGGATCTTAATTATACCCCAGAGTCAGCAATCTCACACACTTGGCTGCATTAAGTGCACATCAAGATGATCACTTTATTTGACTATTTTTGTGCTTTAAAATCATTTTAATAATTCCCTAGCTCAGGGTTGGGACAATCAGCATCTAAAGAGAATAATCAGCCCATGTCAGACCTGTACAGGGCTTTTCCAGCTCCTCCTTTACTGTTCCACTCTTCCTTCTTTATATTATGCTCTTCAACTCCATCCCCTTCATCTCACTCCTTACTGGTACTTAACCCTTGGCATGGGCACTACTGATATTATCCCTCCCTTCTTCACTGCTGGTTCAAGACAGGGAAATATTTTGATTAGTCAGCTGCTGTAAGAAAAATATAAGGTGTAAAGTACAATACAGAAGGTATAACTATATTAGCATATTTAAAACACTGTTAATGCAAAAGCTCCAATTCACTCTTCCTCACTGGAATTTAAAGTATTTTCCTTTTTGCATCTGAAGTTTCTTTGCAGTTGCCCCTGTGCTTGGGAGGAAAAAAATGACTTTCAGAAACTATTACAGAATTTATTACTGTGTAAATAAACACATCTTACTCATGTTTTCTTCATCATCTACATCCATTGTGGAATATCTTTGCTGGTTTCTTGGCTGGCAGAGACAGCTTCTTTCTGGAAAACAGGGAGGGAGATATTTAGCCTTTCAGACACCAACTTGTTACGTGAAGTTTTAAACATCCTTTAAAAGCAGCAGCCTGGGCCCTGGCTTGGCATTGGGCTGTTTGGGTAAATCCTGACTGAAGATCCCTCCTAAAACTGAGATGCTCATCCGTGAGTGAAAGATGCAGCCCCAGTCTGCCAAAGGCCAGAGTGGGATGATGAATGAGACCACAGTGAGATCTCCCCACAGTCTCCTCCAGGCTGAACAAGCCAAGTGCTCTCAGGGCTCCTCCAGATCCTTCACTTTCTTCACAGCCTCCTTTGGACAACCTCTAATAGCTTCAAGTCTTTTTTATACTGTGGTGCTCAGACCTGTCCCTAGACTCACGGTGAGGCCACACCAGCCCAGAGCAAATCTTGCCCTTGCTGTGCCTGATGTCCCTCCTGGCTGCCAGGGGACTGCTGACTCTCACTCAACTGGCCACCAAACAGGACACTCACAGGTGCCTTTCTGTAGCACTGCTCTCCAGCTCCTCATTCCTCTCATGTCCTGGTCTACACACACAGCCAGGGTTGCCCCACCCCAGGTGCAGAATCCAGCACTTGCCTTTGTTATTAAACTTCTTATGGTTGGTGACTGCCCAGCCCTCAAATTCACTGAGGTCTCTCTATAAGGCCCCTCCACCCTCAAGGGAGTCAACAGCTCCTTCCAATTTGGCAGCAAACTTATTTAGTGTTCCTTTGATCCCTGCCTCCAGGCTGTTTATGAGGATGCTGAAGAGCACAGGGACAAGGACAGAGCCCTGTGGAACCCCACTAGTGACTGAACACACACCTGATGTCACCCCATCTACTTATAACCCCTTGTGCCCACCCCCTGAGACAAGTTTGCATTACACAACATCAGCACACTCCACTTTAACAAGAGGAAATTAGCTGACTGTAATCAACAAGACTTGTAAATAATTATCACCTTAATTAGCACATCACACCGCTCCAGTAATTCCTGCAGCACCAAGACAAAAGGACTTGAACAATTCCTGGTTTAACTTCTACCAAAGTGATAAGTGAGCTCCTTGAGCCAAGCTAGAAGTGAAAAAGGCTGTAGAGCTGCCCCACACCACAGATAAACCCTCCCGAGCTGGGTTATCAGCCTGGGCTCAGCACCTCACCCCACAGCCTGAAGGAGAGGAAAGGCAAGCTCCTGCCTGTTAAAAGCAGAGGCAAACAAACCCTACTTGCATAATGTTTTTTAATAATAATTTCAGTAACGATGCTAAAACAGATTCTGAAAGCATCGAGGAAGATAAACAGCCAAGGACACTTGACAGAAGAGCCCTAAGGCACCTAAGAGATGCAATCCAGTGTGAATGCAGCCAAACAACACTAAACTCTGTTTTAAGCTTTAACCATACGTGTTTAAGAGTTATACTACTCTTGGCATATAAAGAATGATCACCCTTTTCCCTAATCCTTTATTTATAAAAAAATGCACAAGTACTGTTTAGCAGCATTCAGTTCCTCCCTCCAGTGCCCACAACTGCACCAGCAGATCACTAAAGCAGATCTGCTAAAGAACATAAGAGCCATAGAACCACTGACTTCAAGACCTTCAAGATCAACTCCACCCTTTGAATACAAGCACATCCACTGCACCAAAAGCATGAAATGCCATATCTATTTGTTTCCTGAGCAATTCCAGGGATGGTGATTCCACCACTTCCCAAGGCAGCCTGCTAAGCCTCCCTTACTCTAAGCACATCACCAGAAGACTGTGTGTTTTATACTAGAATTCCATTACAACTAATTTCTAACCACCAGCCACTTCAAATCAAAAATACTTGGAAAAGAATGGATCAGATATTTAAACAGTATGAAATGTTGTGGATGCCCCCACCCCAGCACTGCTCAAACCCAGGCTGGACAAGGCCTTGAGCAACCTGCCCAGAGTTGGGACTGGATGATCTGTAAGGTCCATTCCAATCCCTGAACATTCCATGATTCTATGAATAACGTGTAGGAGACAGTACTGAGTTGGGCAGAGAGAATGAACTCAGCACTCTGTGTACACATCTATCTTCCAAACTTCCTCCCACTGTAATCCATGGAATTTTTCCACCTGGCTTTCAAAGATAGAGGATTTGATAACAAGAAAAAAGGTTTTTCAAAGTCCTTCCATATAAAATAGGACCTATGCATGCCCACAGAAACAAAGAGGAGATTTTTCACAAAATGGACTCTGAGCCCAGGCTGCTCTCTACAAAAGAAGCTTCCTCCCTTGCCAAGGCATGCTTGATTACTTCTGAAATGATTAGTGATTCAGTTATTTCACTTTGAAGAAGGAAAAGCATTTCTGGCTTCTGTGACCTTCCAAACTTTTATTCAAGCAGCAAAACTGCATTAATAAACACATTCACTGCCTGTAAATAACCCCTTTAGCCAGTTATTTACATCCAGGAACATCCCAGGTCCTACCGACAAGAGGTTGGGTAATGGTCAGTGGTATCTGACAAGGACACCCTCCAAAAGGACTTCACTGAAGCTCTGCATCTGCCCTGGACACCAAGGTATGTATGATAAACTCCTGAGTTTCGTTCCTAAGACCTTGCTATGGGATAAGGGACACAACTACAGTAACATTCTCAGCACTGGAAAAAACTTCTATTTGGGGAAAAAAAAGAAAGTAAGAGTAAAGGAAAAAGCTTAACTGCTGTTCAGAGATTAACAAAGCTTTCAAAAACAGCAGTAAGGAATAACTGCCATAAATACAAAGTGATCTGGGTCAGTGGATTTGCTCTTACTTAAATTCACTCATTGAAGCCAAGGGATTCTCCAGAGCAGCACACCCTGAAACATTCTAAATACAAAAACTTTTCTTTTCCTAGATGCATTAAAAGCCAGCCATATCAAACAGGAAAACAGTACCTAAATGAATGCTAATTTAAGTGGAGCCAGGAGAATATACACTTTTAATCCTCTCCTGGTTTTTAAGTCTTTAATTCCTGTAGAGTATTTCCAAAGATAGGAAGAACATTGGAAGTACTTAAAAATGCACAGCCAACACAACAGGATTTGCCTTTATTTCTACAGGAGACTACTTGAGAGATTTTTAGGTGAATGTTTGCTATAGCAAGTACACACCATATGAGGACTTGGAGATAACCTGCATCTCTTGTGTTTGAATACCCTGGGTATTGACTGCATGCAAAAAAGAGTTGTGAAAGACCCTAAAAGTTACCTTGGTTTGTTCTCATTACTGAAAGAAAACCTAACTAAGTCTTGAAAGGGAAATTTAGCAGCTAACAACACTTCAGATACAGCAAATAGCATATATGCAAAAAATCCCATTAACCTGATAGATGACACAGAACTATTAGAAAACAGTGCAAGTCAGGAAGCTGCAGCTTTAGAGAAGTTTCATATTTGTTACAGTCTTCTCCTTCCAAACTTTTAAAGTCAAGTGAAATAAAACATTGGGAAATGGATCTTGCTCAAAGTATTTCTGACACGCTGGATTTCTTATGAGTCCAAAGTGCAAACACTGAAGTTGCACTTAGCAAAGGGGTTCAAACCTCACCTGAAAACTACATTGACACCACCAGCAGGCCTCCATTGATTGCTTTGTTCCAGCATTTCAGTGCAGCAGTTAAAGCCCTACCTTTCCTCTGAGATCGCCTCATCCTCCTGCGTTTGCGGTGCAGCCGGGCCACGCTGCAGAGGTTCCCCGTGCCCACAGCCAGGGCTTCATGTGATGCCATCCACCCCCTGTGCCACCTTCTCCCACAGCAGCAGCAAGGTATTCCCAAAAGGAGTTATCCCTGTGCCTCCTCTGCCCAGCCCCTGGAACCCTGGAGTGCACTGATGCACAGCCCAGTGAACAAAGATGAGTGAAGGATGCAGCTCACACTTACTGCCAGAGGCACATGTGACAATTAACCCTTGGTCACACAGAAGGGGAAAGGAAGGACAGCTCTCTTGGAAGGACTAGATCAAAGACATCCTCACTGCTAGGTGTGGAAAGGCACAATTAATTTTATTTTGTTATTAATAAAGGAGGGCAATTCTTCAGTCTTGTAGCTCAGAAACAAGAAGAGACATAAGCAAGGAAATATTTATACAGCCTAGTGCATGAAACAAGATGCTTTCAGCATCTTTTACAGCTGTTTCCCACGTTCCCATTTCATACACTGCCTCAAAAGGCACAGAATGTATTTGGAAATAGGAGGAATACATAAATATGCCAATCTCAAATATACTTTAGTCACGGATTTTCCATACAAGGGTTTCTATCAGGCCTCCCACTGTCAACATTACCTGTGGTATTTTCCAGCCTTTTCATAAACTAAAACATAACATGGTTTAGTATGGTGGTATCACCTCTTTTCCCCATTTGAGTGACCAACAAGCACAAATTCATCCTGTAGATCCTACAGATCATCAGCACAGGCTGAGGGTTGCAGCCATCCTTTAATCCTGCCCTCAGATTAACCCTCACAGGACAAAAAAGCACTTTCTAGCAGGGACAAGCTCCACAGGTCTCTTCAGTCTGTTACTACAGAGATGAGACTTCTCTGAGCAGTCACCTCCAGCTGCTCTCAGACCTTTATTTCTCAGTTCATCAGGAACACAGCACATGACTGAATCTAGATCATCTCTGGCAGATGACTTACATGCACCATCATATTTTGACAACTATCCAAGGCTGGCATTTTTTGAAAAACATTGCCACTGGTATCTTAAATTAGCAGTACTTCACTAACCAAACCCCAACATGCTCGAGCTCACCACTGGAATTGGGTTGATGTGCTAACAAGGAGCTCTACCTGCTGGCACTCATTCCCCAGATCCCAGACTGTGATGGAAAGCAGAGACTGAGTGACTGTAATTATTTTTGTCTGAAGCCTGAGCACTAAAAGCTTCAAACTTCCCCATTTCAAAGGAACTGATGTTCTACTTGGTAGAACATGGTATTAGACACTACTTCTCTGAGAATGAAGAAGGAGCAACAGGGTCATCTGAGCTCAGCTGACACAATGTAGAAAAAAGAACTAACCATGGAGGAACAAGCCATCAAAAGCCAACCCAGGGAAATACCACAGTCATGCCACAATCAGATGTTCACCACCAAGAAGCTCAGGAGGAAATGAGTCTCATCTAAGAGCAACTCCCCAGTCTAGTGCTGTGCCTAATTTGGTGTGCTGTTCTGCACACCAATTAACACTTTCAGGCCAAGTTTCACATTTCAATACACAATAAGCTGTGTCTGACAGACCAAGGACAAGGAGGGTGAGGTATCTATGGCTACACAGCTTTGAAGGAATTGCAACACTGACAAAGAGAGAAAGGGAAAAAAAACAACCTTAGGGAGATGAGAATTCATGTTGCGTCTTTGAGAAAACAGCACAGTTTGTAAAATGCAAAGAGCAGTCTGTGCCAACTACTGAGCTCTTTACCACAATTCCTTCAGCTGCTTAAATTTTTACCACCTTATTCCCAGCACAGCCAAGAAAGAGATACATAGCAACGTGTATTTCTCCTTCCTTCTGGGGAAAGAGATACTCCAATAGCTATCTGAAGTCAAAAGTGATTTTGCTTTTAATAATTACTTTATCTGCCCTAACCTGTCAGATTTAATTCAAAAAAATTGGTGTAAAGACTGAAGAAAGACTTCTTCAGGTCACCTTTGTAGCCCTCCTCTCCAAAGCAGCTCCTAAGTGAGATAAAGGTCTCTAAAATCTGATTATTTAAAGAACATACACAGTGCACTTGGGAGAGAAACTTGGTGACCCTCTGCAGGTGTAACATTAACAACAGTTTTAGGAAATAAAAAATATCATAGAACCAAATCATAGAGCAGTGGTTTGAGTTGGAAAGGACCTTAAAGCTCACCTCTTTCTAGCCCCTGTCACGGGCAGGGACACCTTCCACTAGCCCAGGTTGCTCCAAGCCCTGTTAACCTGCTCTTGAACAATTCCAGCAATGGGGCAGCCACAGCTTCTCTGGGCCTCACCACCCCCACAGAGAACAATTCCCTTTTAACTTCTAATCTAAATCTTTCCTCTTAAAATTTAAAACTATTTCCTCTTCTTTTATCAATATTTGTCCACATGAAAAGTCACTCTCCCTCTTTTTTATAAACCCCTTTTAGGTACTGGAAGGTTGCAATGAAGTCTCCCAGAGCCTTGTCTTGTCTTCTCCAAGCTGAACAACCCTGTAATAACAATCTGTAATATGTATGAAGCTAAATACTCAATATCCTTAAATATATTATAATGCCCACATGGTTAGACAAAAGCAGGTTGAAAACCAAGTGCAAGGAAGTAAATGCTGCACACAGAACAAAACCATGGCACTCAGTGTTAATGTGTGTGCTGGAAGCAGTAAATCCCACAACATCCTGTATTTCAGATTTGACACCCACTGAGGCATCAAGGAGAAAATGAGCTGCCTTCTCTGCAAAGAAAAAGCAGCTCCCAGGTGAAATTTGGGACCTACCCATCTCCAATACACCCACTGCACCTGCATCACAGAACCAGGAATGCAGAGACACTACACAGCTCAAGCATATTCCACCCAAACCCCACAGGTAAACTAACCCAGGTGAGATCAGAAACAACACAGCAAGACTGATGGAAAACTTTACTGTCTCCTCAATTCTCCCCTCTGCCATCTAAGAAACAAAGCCAGACTATTTTTCCATGGATTTATGACTTGTGATAGATGGAGTTTTGTGATGAAGGATTTGTGAGACCAGCTTAGAGACCCTGAAGCTGTGGCATCTCTGGTCCCTTCCCATCAGGTTCCCTGGCAGCAGGAGGCTCCTATTTTACATATATATAAAGCATATTTATATACACCATGTATCATAAGATAATTTTTTAAATACATATCCCATGAAAATCTCCACACACCAAAACATCCTTGAAAATCTCATTTACTTACAGATTTGGCCCCTGCTATCAGCTTACTTTACACACTTTTTGAAGAAATACTCACACGCTGTATTTTGCAAGCATTTTTAATGATTTTTTTTTTTATTTTTTGCTCCCACAAGCAAGTTGGGTACTTTTCAAGCACAAGGATAGTATTACAGTCCAACAGCAGTTTTCCTTTTAGTTTTGTGTACTTCAGCAAGAAGAAATATAAATTAGCATCAACTGCTAGAATTAGTAGGGGCTAAACTACAACTTGAGAAGCTGCTTTCCACAACCAATTCCAGATCCAGAGCTGCTGGCTGCATGTTGGGAAGGCCAAGAGCTCTGATACATACCTCAAACCTGAGTTTATTGGTCAGCTTGGAGTCTATTCCACAGGTGATTAAACCCATCCCAACAGCACCATCTGCTGTTACATAAATAACTGAAGCTGCATCTATTGTCCTCTCAACCAAGGAAGTTTAGAGCTCTGCTCCCAATTAGAAATAACTTCAGATGTTTGCAGATTTATTCCTTTGACTCCAACCTTCTCACCAGATTTACTGTTAGGACTGAACATCTCATTTTTAATGTATTTTTTTCTGAAGGACTCCTCAAGTTAAGCTGCACCAAGGGAAATATAGGTTGGATATGAGGAAGAAGTTTTTTACAGAAAGGGTGATGAAGGACTGGAATGGTCTGCCTGCTGAACACAGGGAAAAAGTGCAAATCAAGAGACAGGAGAGGCAGTGGAAAAATTGAACTGTGAGCAACTGGGGAGGTGGTGGAGTCATCACCCCTGGATGTGTTTAAAGAAAGACTGGATGTGTTTGGTGCCATGGTCTAGTTGAGGTGTCAGGGTTGGGCTGGACGTGATGACCTTGAAGGTCTCTTCCAACCTTGTGACTCTGTGTGTGAAGAACCTGTAGCTGTCAGAAATGTATTTATGATGTGCTGCCAAGGCAAAAGTGGTAACTATTCAGAGAGAAAAACTGAGCAGCCTGGACCTCCCAGTAAGTAATATTACCATTTTCAACAGCATTTAAAAAGATAAATGACACAGCTATCCACTGCTAAGGGAAATAACAGCTAATTGGAAGAAAAATCTAAAATGGTTTTAAAGGAGGTTAAAAGAGATTCCTATCTTGAAGGTATTTCATAAAAAGCAATAGAACAGTCATACAGGTAGGCTGATGGTTGGGATTAGGAGATAGATTTAAAAATTCAGTTTATTTCCTCTTTTCTACCAAAATCAGTTATTAAGCTTTTCTCAAACACTCTGCAGACTCTCAAATCCCACATGCCAGCTCTGCCTATTTACTTTATTATGTATTGGATACAAATTTGCACCCACAAGGGTAACCAAGTTTTTGTAGTATTAACTTGATACCCTTAGATATTTCTAAGCCATATCCTCACTATTTTCAAGCTGCTGATCCGATAATTGGGAAAGGGTTTAGATTCTAAACACAAGTAAAAGTTATGGATAAAACAATAAAGTACTAAATAAGTGTTCAAATACATTAAGATGAAGTCTCTACTCCTCCAAGCTGAGCCAAATGCATCAATCAGAAAACAGAGAATCCTGCTCCATGTTTCCAAATATAGTGTGCTTACCTTTTCAACTATTGGAGACACATGCTGATTCTGCAACCTGCAAGAAGAGGAAATCCAGTTAATTGCTTGGTTCTTTAAAAATTTGTACATTACAAATGGCAACTCCTGATGTTAAAAGGGACAAATTTCTGATTCTCTAAAAATAAATAGCCCATACTACAGATACACAGTCCCAGAGCCCAGTCTTTTGTAACCCTAGCAAAGATCATTCTGGACATTCCTGGTTGGAAAAAAAAACAAATTAAAAAGAAGAAATCAAGCTTAAGGTGGCTAATACTGGGTGGTCAGAAGAAACATCCCTAAGGTACAAGCAGTTACCTGCACCTTCTAGGAGAGAGGGGCAGTGAAAATGCAGTAAATAATGGTTTAAATCCAAATAAACATCTCTGCTATCATAGCCAACTTATCCTGAAAGCAAAACCAGAGTTCTCATCTTGTTGGACTTTTTTTTTTAATTTAGATCTTCAGTTTTTAGTTTCAGTGATTGATTTTAATCCATATAAAAGGCCCCTCATACAACCACCCCCTTTCCAAACACCACTTTCATTGACACCACACTGCATTCTCCTGCAAAAGAGGAAAATCCCTCAGTTACCAGGAGTGGGGTGGGAAACAACTGGCCGATGTAGGGTAAAACACACACATCCCCATTTTTAAGGTCTCTTCCAACCCAAACATTTTAGTGATTCTGATTCTAAGGAGGACACAGGATAACAGGGATGCTGTGAGCAGTTTTATTTCCACGAACAGGCACAGCTGTTGGATCAGAACAGACAGCTTTAATTTACCAGACAACCTCCTAGTTCTAAAAAAATACTGGCCTTAGCAGTGTGAAGAGAAGACTATTGTAAAACAGTTCCAAAATCACAATCACACAGCCCACGAGAGGGTGCTGGTACCCTGCAGAAACCTGCACAGAATTCGAGTTACACAGAGCACAACTACACAATACAGGCCCAGGGCTGCACATCTCGGGTCTTAAACTAGTTTGGTCAAAAAGGGACCTGACACAGTATTTAAAGTCCATAAATTAGCATATTGCATCGATTCCATCCCAGCTTTTTTAATGATATTTTAATTTCCAAACACTTCACGGTGGCATTTTCCAATAGAAATAAAAGTATTAATGTAAATACTACATTGGTCTTAGCATAAAGGAGGAAAAACGCCCAGAATACTGAATTCAGAGTCAAAGTCCCAACCTAGTGTTCTCATATCCAGAATAAAAACTTTCAAACTCCTGGAATATGAGCAATAAATTAGGTGTGATGTGAAAATCTTGTATTTGTGGTAACAATCACCAAAAATGTGTTTTAAAAACAAGGTTTTGATAATTCTCTTCCTATGTGAGCATTGCTTAATGTGACAATTAATCCTGAGAAAACACACTGCTAATAGTTTTTAACTAAGTTCTTACATTAGTATATCCTTGAGTTAATTTAGATTCAAATTATCTTCCTTATATACAACATTACTCCAGTCAATAATTCCCTAACAAACTAAAAACAACCCACGAAAATTGAGACTTGAAATATAACACTGAGTACCAAAAGTCCTTACATATTGACAGCTGCAGTGAGTTTTACAGAGAAAGAACCAGCAAGGGTTAAGAACTAGGAAAAAAAGTTTATCTTAATTCTTTTTGTTATACTGTGAGGAATAAAGACAGGTGGAGGAAAAACTGAGACTTGTAACACCTTAAACCAGCAAAAACTCTAAATAGCAAAGAAAGGGAAATACCTTTTATGTTATAAAAGCTAGGATAAAAAGCTCTGATCTTCAGCATGTCCTACCTGGCTCTGTCCAGGCTCTTTTGGGGCTTGTTCAAGTCATGACACACTTCCCCAACACCTTCTGCAGAGAGAGCCTGCCAGAAGGGGCTCCTCTAGGAGCTCAGCACTTTGCCTCAACATCTCCATATTGTTACCTTGCAAAAATCCAATAAACCAATTCTTTGTCCCTTACTAGTGAGTTAATTTACCCTCAAAAGTTCAGAAACATGTCCATGATTTCTCCCAGGGCAGCAAAGGATATTTGAAAATCACCTGAAGAACACAACACATTGGCCATAGGAATATCTTCAAATATTAACTTTTTTTAAGATCAGCTGAAAATATTTCAAGGCAATGAGAACCAAAACAGACACCTGAGGTACCACCTCAAGACATAAACCTACAAAAACCACCCCAAACAAGGCAGCAACCTGGAGGCACTCATCACTCAGCACCAGTCCTATGGTCAGGATAAAAACCCACCACTTCCAATCTTCCTGTATTTACTAGCCTATTTATTTTATTTCTCATGTGTTGAAAAAGAAAAGTAACCTGTTGAGGCATCTCAACTGCTGATGACAAAAACCACAGGTATGTTAAATCCAGTGCTGTTGAACAGTTTGGGTTGGAAGGGCTCTTACAGCTCATCTCAATACAACGTCCTGCCATGGGTAGGGACACCTTCCACTAGTCCAGGATATTTCAAGCCATGTCCAACCTGGCCTTGAACACCTCCAGGGATGGGGCAGCCACAGCTGCTCTGGGAAACCTGTGCCAGGGCCTCACCACCCTCACAGGGAACAATTTCTTCCTAACACCTCCTCTAAGTCTCTCCTCTCTTAGTTCAAAACCATTTCCCCTTGCCCCATCACTACCTGCCTGCATAAAAGTCACTCAGGGAATGTGAGAGGGATGCCTTCAAGCAAGACTTTGCTCCTGATCCCAGAAAACAATCGTGTGAGGCTCCAGTGAAAAATGTGAGTTTAAGAAGTGCCTGGACAGTGCTCTCAGGCACATGGTGGGATCCTTGGGGTGTCCTGGGAAGGGCCAAGAGTCAGACTCCTGATCCTTGCTGGTCTCTTTCAAGTCAGGATGTTCTGTGATTGTGACATGACTTGTTTTTTCATACACAAAGTCATGACTCTCCTCCATAAACTATAAACACAGTTCAACAGCACAACTTCAAAACTGGGTTTTCCTCTGAAAACATTTTCCATCTAAACATGAAGAAACAATTTGACATCTACGATGTACTTACTTCAGTTTATCAGTCTAAACTAAAGAAATAATAGCCAAATCCAAGCCACACTCCCTACAGCCCTTTTGAACTGCTCATTTAAAATCCTAAAGTAAATTAAGAGAGACTAGCAACTGAGCACCACAATGAAAAAAAAAAGTTTAGGAAAAAAAAGGACATATGTTGCAATTGGAAAAAGAAGTACAGTTTATACATGATACAAACTGTCAAAATGCTTCTCCTTCCCTTGATATAAAACAAATGCTTTTTGAACTTACAAATAGGTACTTTCTATACACAAGACACTGAAACAAAGTTCACTGACACTTCAAAAGCTATGAAAATTCAGCAGCTATTAAGCAACAGGAACCCATGGATAAAAAAAAAAAAAAAAGAGAGAATGCTACTCCATCAAGTAATATCCAAGCTTTTACTGCAGGAATCAAAGAGAAGTATGTTCATCATTTATTCTAGAACATGCAATTATCCAAAAAATGTTAAGGAAGAAACACAGTGAATTATTTTTCAAACATTCTCTCACCAAAAATGGTTTCATATATTTGCATAGTATCAGTAAGAAACTCCACACTTCTAACTTTTAATTTTGCCATCTCCTATGCTTGAAAAATTATATTCACTGGTACATTTGGCATCCTAAAGCCTAAATACAAAATTTCAATACTGAAACAACATTGTTTCAAAATCAAAGGTTTGAATGCCACTCCTCTATTTACAGGATCCTCCCACGAATAAGAGCATCTACCTTAGAAGAGAATGTGATTGAAGCCAAAGGAATTATTAACATGAGCAAAATTACCATACATGTCTTCAGGGGAGCTTAGGCTTTAATCTTGTTGTTGATGAGTTCACTGTAGCTAGTGTTTAAACATTTACATTACTTGATTAGCTGCTTTAAACATTAGTCAAACTGAAACAGTCCAACAGTGCAACATCCAGAGTAAGGAGCAGCTTTTAAAAGGCAACAGAATTTAAGAAGTCTGTTGTAATTTCTCTGTTCGGTGTTACTAGTTTTTAGACAACAGCTAAAAAAGACAAATAAATTGTTTTTTATTACAGACAAATTGTGGATGAGAATTTAGGCTACAGGAGCAGCAGAGACAGGACAACCCACCCATCCCACCACACTGAGCAATTCTGACACTGGAAGATGTCCCACTTTGGAGCAGGTATTGCTGCACAACTGATAAAACTGCTGAAAGCTCTTCTCAATGCTACAGTGATCAACCAGGGGTTTCAGCTCAACACATTCAAAAAAATACCTGTAAAACTTCCTTCAAGCTTGTTCTACATATGTGCAGCACCTACTAGAGGAATGCAAATCTTTCCTCCTTTGAACAGCAGAGGTATTTTGCAGCCTTCACAACAAGGCAGACTTGATTATTTTCAGTCTACTCTCACCCTAGGGCAAAGATTAGATGCATGTGAACACTGTACTTAGCATTAGTCTTCAGAAAAATGCCTCAGAAATCAATGTTTAATAAAAGATGCCAAGTAATTATCACTCAGTTTAAGAGTGCTCAAAACCATGAGATTATGCAGTGCATTAAGGACATATGAGGATCTTGTCTGGCTGTTACCATGGGAAGTCACTCTCCACAGCCCTTAAATGAAGTTTATTGCTTCAGGAGTGCCAGAACAAGGCACTTTATTCCCTCTGCTCTCACAGACAGGTTGGGATGGCTGTGCCTCCAGCCTCCTGGTGTAACAAGAGATTGCTGACAAAGCTGGGAGACAGACTGGGAATTAGCAAGGCTGGGATCAAGTGTGCACACTAAGCCATGCCTGCTGTGACACACCCTTCACTGGGAGCTCCCAGACCACGCCTACAGCCCCAAGGACCAGTGTGATTTATTCCTGGATTTAAATGAACACTGAGAGGGGCCAAGTGTTACCCCTCAGCACCTGACAGAAGACAAGTGACATGACAGAGATTTAAACCACTCCCCCTGCTGAAAAGATCCAAGAGGCAAAGACATACCCACACACAAATCGCTGCAGGAAAAGAAACATTTTATGCAGCCCAGACAACAAATTTCTTCAATTTTGTTGATGAGAGGCAACTTGACTGCAGTATTGCCCCAAGATAAAGATAAAACACTAGAAGAGATTGCTACAACTTCACTAAAAATAATTCACCAAGGTAAAATGTACAAGCTGGAAACAAAGTTTAACATAGTCACTGATGGTGCAGTCTCAGAATGGTTTGGACTGGAAGAGACGTTAAAGACCATCTTGTTCCAATCCCTGCCACCAGCAGGGGACATCTTCCAGGGCAGGGACACCTTCCACTATTCCAGGTTGCTCCAAGCTCCATCCAACATGGCCTTGGACACTTTCAGGGATGGGGCAGCCACAGCTTCTCTGGACAGTCTGTGTCAGGGCCTCACCACCATCAGAGCCAAGAATTTCTTCCCAATATCCCACCTAATGCTGCCCTTTGTCAATGGGAAGCCATTCCCTCTTCTCCTTCACTCCAGGCCCTTGCCTGAAATCCTTCTCCAGCTCTCTTGGAGCCCCTTCAGGCACTGGAAGGGGCTCTAAGGTCTCCCCAGAGTCTTCTCTCCTCCAGGTGAGCTCCCCAGCTCCCCCAGCCTGTCTCCAGAGCAGATATTCCAGCCCTTGGAGCACCTTCAAGGCCTCCTCTGGACCCACTCCAACAGGCCCATGTCTTTCCTGTGCTGAGAACCCCAAACCTGGACACAGGACTCCATGTGGAGTCCCATGAGGGCAGAGGGGGAATTTTGGGCTTATCCTTTGACTCCCAATGCCAACCATTCTCCAACAGCCTGCAGCTCACCAACAGCTTCCCCCATGGGAGATACAGCACAAGCTGCATCTGCTGTGCACCAAATGCCAGAAAGCACAAACTACACCAGGGGAAAAAAAGTCATGGATTGCATGAGTGCACCCAAAGCCAGGGCACCCAAAACCAGCCTTTTAACCAAGCTTAATATTATTTTTTAAATGTATGTTATGCATGTAATGTGGAAGAGCTTTGGAGCTCTATTCCTTTCGCTTTAATTTGCATCTTACAGGAACTCCACGCACAGGGAAGTTAAAATACTCTGAAAGAAACCTGAATCACACTGTTTTCCCAACAAAGGACTGCATTAGCTGGAAAACATGTTTCCAGGTCAGCTGTTTTCTTGCTGCTTCTCTATGGATATTAATTTTGTGCTTTGAGCAGAGCTGGAGACCACAGTGGAGCGATGCAGGGATGAGACTAGAGCACAGCAAGGACTCTGGACAGAGGGTGGCTCTCACCCCACCACATCCCACAAGGAAAATACACTAAGTGTCCCAGTGCAGGGAGCCAAAAAACCAGTGACTGCATCTTAAACTTTTTCTTCTCCACAGAGGCCCACTCTGAGGCTGTCCCAGAGAGGGAGCATGGCAGCAGCAAGCTAAACTAGAAGTATCCCATGTTTGTGACTCAAGTTTCACTGACAGTCTGCATTTCCACAGTGGTGCCTTCCAGGATTTTGACATCTGTCTCATCCATACAATGTTTTAGGAAGAACAAGCTGCTGGACTTCTAAGAATATGAAAGTGTTACATTTCACTTTTACAGTCACTTTTCTGCTTTTCTCCAACTAAAATACGAGCAGATTTGAAGAACTTCAACTAACTTTTGATGCACCTTGACTTCCTGCCAGTCTTCTGAGATCCTGGAAGCCTTCCTCAGGATCTGGCATGCAACTGGCTGTCATGGATCTCTCTAACTAAAGACTGCCTCAAACTGCCATTTCCAGAACAGTTCCTTGAATTATTCAATATCAAGTTACTGTATGTTAAAAAAAAAAAAATCCCAAAAACCAAAACAAACATTAAAAAAAAGAGAAACACACCACCAACCACACTTACAGTGTAAAATCTGAGTGCCATCACCATTCAGGTGAGTAGGCAGAGTGTTTGCCATCACAGAATATTAGACATTTTTCAGCCACGTTGTGCAGAAATGGGGCTCACCACCTTCATACTCAAGAAACTGTAATATATCCCAGAGTTTGACAAGACAAGCAAGGAAAACACCCAGAAGACTTTGGATAGGGGGCAGGAGGAGAGCAAGAGAGAGGAAAGAAGCTGGCATGACCAGGCACAGGTCAGGACCTGTGGCCCACATTACCCACACATGGAATCACCCAAGTTGGAAAACACCTCTAATACCACTGAGCCCAGCTCTTAAGAAAGAACCTCCATGTTCACAACTGAATCATGTTCCCAGGTGCCACATCTACACACCTGAACACTTCCAGTGACTCCACCACTGCCCTGGGCAGCCTGTGCCAGTCCCCGGCCACCCTTCCAGTGAAGAAATTTTTCCTACTAGTCTGTAGGAAAGACTAGCAGGAAAAAATTGCACTTTTCCTTTTTCTACTAATTTAAACATGCTCTGGCACAACTTGAGGCCATTTCCCCTGGTCCTGTTACCATTTTCTGAGAGATCTATCCCTACCTGGCTATAACCAGTCTGTGAGGGAGTTGTAGGGAGCAATAAATTCAACAAAAACCACATCAGAGAGCAACTGGACCAAAACTTGTGAGTGTTATCAAGACAGTGACTCAAAATTACATCAGACAGTTTTGATGTATTCCCCTCAAGGGCTGAGATGTTGGGAGCTAACTCCTATATTAATTTTCATTAACCTTTTTGAGTTCAGATAAAAACTGATAAATAACAAATTAGGTTAAGTTATCTGAAAAGCTGAGTACTAAAGTTGTTCCTGATAACCAAAGAAAACAAGACAAATGGGAGTTGAAATACTTAACTTATTTTATCTACTAAGTTATTTACACAAAGTAGCCCCAAAGAATCTCCCAGCAAGACAAACCAGAAACTATTTAGAGGGGAAAAATTACTGAATTAAGTGATGAAAGTCCCAGATCATAGAATCCCAGATTGGTTTGGGTTGGAAGGGACCTTAAAGCTCATCTCATTCCAAATCCTGCCACGGGCAGGGTCACCTCCAACTATCCCAGGTTGCTCCAAGCCCTGTCCAACCTGGCCTTGGACACATCCAGGGATGGGGCAGCCACAGCTTCTCTGGGAAACCTGTGCATACATGACCCTGCCCAACTTTGCTACTTCCTGCAAATCAGCATCATGTGAAAGCAGAAGGCAAACAGAGAAGGACTAGAGGGTGATACATGGCACAGGGAGCTTGAGAGAAGTAGCCTGAAGAGCTGCTCAGTCTAGAAGAACAAATCAGAGTCTGACTGTACAAACACAGGGGGAAAGGGAAACAACTATCAGTCCTGGAGGAGAGCACTGTACAGATTCAAAGGCAGGAAACAGTCTGTGCTTTTCAGGCAGAACTGATACATGCTGCAGATATTGGCAGAGCAAGTACACTGGACTAGCCCCAAGCACAGCTTTTCTTCTACAGCCTTCCAGAAAGCATATCCAGGTGGTCCCAGGAGAGGGGCAGAGCTGCCAGCCTTCCATGTGTGCCACAGGCAGGCAGCAGCCACCACCAGGCAGCCATGAGACACCAGCCCTCACCTGGGACATGGGGCACCTGCCTGGGATTTTGCTGGAGACCAGAGAGTTGTGTTTTCCCTGCCCAGCTGTATTTCCACTCCAGGCAAAAGCAGAGCCACACAAGAAGCCTGCTGCCATCCCTCCCATCTCACAGGGCGCACACACACCTGGACCACCACCACCACCCCCTTCCCCTGCTGCTCCCAACACCTACATGCATAAGGTGCAAGGATGACCCCACCAGAGGTCCCCAAGATTTTAAAAGACATTACCAAGGAGATCAGCACTGCTTCTGCACAGACTGTGGTGCACCTGCTCCAGGTAAGAGGACAGAAAATCCCCATTTCCCTGGCACACCAACCCAGGGGAGCAAATAACTCCAGACAGAACATTTCCTTCAGGTTCAGAACAACAAAACCACAGAGAGAAAGAGCCATTTAATGCCATCAAGACTACTTATGAGATCTCAGCCACAGAAGCAAAAGGTTTATCAGTTCATATGCCAAAAAAACTCCATGTTGAGTGGAATTTGGATTATGAACCTACTTCAGTGACCTTTTACTGTAGTTATTTTTAGACAGAAGTTTTTATTCTGGACAAAGTACTGAAGATAAAACATTATACATATGCATGCATTTTTAATATATGCACATACTGCATGCATTTTCTGTGAAGTAAAGAAGCAGCTACTGATTCAGAAATACAGGGAGTTGGCTGTTCTCTCAAGGATAACCTATGCACTGTGAACATGCACTATACAAGAAACCAAGACTTAGCTCTGGGAGGTGAAATCCTCCAATAAGAACATCAGCAGCCTCCTAAGATAGCTCCAAAAGGCATTTATTCAGAACTACCCCACTGCACACACCTTAAAATAGCATTCACTAGCAATGCTGCCAGGACAACTGCTGGAACAAGATGTGTTTGTATGCATTTTAAGTACCACTGGATGTAAAAATACCCATTACTACAATTTTTGTATTATTTTGCATTTTTACAATTAATATCCAATTTGGATTACAGCAACATACAAAACCTAGGCAAGAAAACACTGGAAGACAGCAAGGAAGGTCTGTGACCCAGGGAGATGCACAAATACCCAAGCCAAAGCCATAAATAATGCTGAGGAGCTCTGCTACACTGAAAGAAAAGAAAAATACACAGAAAAAAAAATCCTTCCCCTGCTTTCTACCACAGCACTCTAAAACCTATGACCTTCAAAATATTGGCTATTTTTCTTTAGCTTTAAAAGCAGCCTGCTTCAGCTAAGCTGTCCTACAGATCAGGTGATACCCTGGCAAGAGAGTAACAGTCAATAGCCATATTCCTCAACAGAGCTTTTATTACAATAATCAAATGTTGTACTTCCAGTTCCTTCCATATTCACTGAAAGCCATCAAGAGCAGTTACTTAGGAAATGTGCTCACAGCTATCAGGGAGCCTCACTTAAGTCTGGAAAGCAAACTTGAAAAGAAAGCAAATCTACTGAACAAAGCACTGAGGAAAGAACTTATTGAAAAAGGAGAACAAGCCACAGCTCTTCTTGGGGTTGTCCTGTGCAGGGCCAGGAGATGGACTCAATAATATTTGTGGGTCCCCTTCCAACACTGACTATTCTCTGAATCCTGAACTTGAAAAGGGCTTCTGCTGAAAGCCAGCAAGGGCATCACAGATGCTGAGAGAAGCTGTGGGTGTTCATACCCACAGCGCTGGTAAAACCGGCCCAAAAGCATCGTGGCCCACCTTCAGCTGAGCTGCTGACTGAAGCCTGACTGAAGCCTGCTTTTGTCTCAGAAAAAGCACACAAGGAGGCCAAAGGAGATGGAAAATATGCAGTGGGATTGGGAATACTACCCAGTAGCACTGGGTATTACCTGAGCTGCAAAAAAAAGCCAGCTAGCCATCATGATCTGAAACACAGATCATGAGGAGAGAAAAAAAAAAGTAGAGTTATAGGAACATTAGCTATATTTATTTAAGCCATATTTATTGAAAATGTTAATAAATTAAAAATTAGTATTAAAAGTCTATAAAATGTAATTTATATAGTATTTTATGTAACTGGGATGGGCCAGGACGAGCCTCCCTCCCTCCCGGCGGCAGCAGGGACTCGCAGCCTGGAGGCCCCGGCCCCGCCCGGTACCACGGAGAGCTCCCGAGCTCCCTCCTCCCCTTCCTCCCTCCTAAAGTGGGAAACCAAAGCTTTGCCACCGAACAGTCGTTTTCCCTTCCAAGCAGGAAAAAAAAATAAAACAAAACCATCTCACAGACTGCATCTGAGGAATCTGTAAGCAGAAAAAGTTCATCTGACAGCACAGAAGTTGTGTGCATGAAGAACAATGCTGCTGTCCAAAAATATGAATAAATTATCATCTTGGCAATAAACACAAGCCAAAGCACAAAAGAAGTATTTCATTTCCAGGCAAGTTCATTCATAGATCTTACTAATAGTGAACCTGATTCCTTTAGGAACTCAGGAGCAGCAGAAGGAAAAGCATATAAGAAGATTAGGTTAATACTATATTTAAGCATATGTAAGGACAGTGAATGAAATAGTGATTATTCACTCATTTAATTCAAAAAAAACAACCACTTACTAAGAATAGCTTTCAGGGGATAAGAGAAGATAAACTAGGCTGCACTAGAGAAAAAAGATGCAACAGAGCTACAGTAGTACTCACTATCCCTTGTTATCCATATTTGTCAGCACTGAGGTCTGGGGAAAAAGCATCAAACAGGGACAAATTACCCAAAGGTTTTCCAGATTGATGCACCTTTTCCACTAGTTGGGAAGCTTTCCCAAGTCATTATCATCCTCATGGAAAACAGCAGAGTTGTATTTAACATAACAGATTTTCACAAGAGTTTCAAAGACACGAGAAAAAGCAGATTTTGCTGATTTGATGAAAGGACCTGACAGTCCTTGTGAAATAGAGGGGGGGGGGGGGGGGGGCTACTGGGCTTGAGCTCCCACCAGTTTGAGCATGTACAGTAGATTATGGAGTGAAGAGAGGCTTTTCTCCACTTTCACAAAAGCTTTTTCTGGGAGACTTCAGCCCCTTTTTTGGCAGCACTTTGCCAAAAGCACAGGCACATGCTCCCAAGCAGACCTTGCTGCTTTCGCTTGCATCAGCTGTGCTTTTCTTTCTGTCTCATGCTCTTGAGAGCTGCTAATTCAGTGAAGGGTCCCGATTTAGCTTCTTATTAATCAAACTCTGAACACTCATTAGCGAGAGAAGCACAATCCAATCAGACTCTGAGGCAGTGGACGTGCCCCATGAGCTCATCTCTGCACTCACCCTCCTCCAAAGGGAGCCTGTGCAAGCTCCCCCACCTCAAGCACAGAGGTGGAGACATGCAGGATTGTCACAGAATCATGGAACCATCGAGTCTGGAAAAATCTCTAAGACCATTGAGTCTAACCAGTAAACTATGCCCCTATGTGCCACATCTTCGTGTTTCTGGAGACTCAGAAGGATGTTCCCAACTCCAAATAAAACACTGGCATACACACCCAACCCACAACTGCCAGGATCACTGGCCTGAGTCAAGCATTCATTTCCAGCTCCTCTTTGTTATCAAAACACAGTATCACATGACATCAAACTGCACAACACCACTTGGCACTGGTGAGCGGCCAGAGACAAAAAGCATCTGTAAAAATATCACTACAAGGAGGTCTGTATAATACACATTAAATCCCAGCAAAGCCTATCTGCTCTCAGCACTGAAGGATGGCTTTGCTGGCTATAAAAGTGCTTCTAACCAAGAGAGGGGCCCGAGAAGACATCAAAGCCACCACTGCTGAGAAAATACAAGCATTGTGCCACACAGCTTCTCTGAAAAGCCTACAGGTAAAAAAAACCCCAGGAATATGTTCTAATCCAACTGGAAAAGATGACTCTGGTTTAGCAGAGAATAATGACTCTGCAGTTGCCTGTGGCTCCACACCTGTGAACAACACCCAGACTTTGTGCAGACTCCACAGAAAACAGGTCCAAGGGGCTGCAAACCTGCAGAGAGTCAGCATCCAAATGGTGCTGTTCAATCAGCTGACACGTTTTAGCTACCAAAATTTCAGAGAAAGAAACATTATTTGTCATCTTGATTCAGAAGCAAAGGAGATCTCTCCCTGCTTAATAGACTTTGGTCATTTCCACACTGTGGAAAACACCCCATCCATGCTACAAAGTGCTTTCCAGGTGTAAACTTGACCAAAGGCTATCAGGGTTATAAAAGTGAGTAAGCAACCAACAAAAGAGAAGTTATCTCCTCCTCCTTTGATCTCCCAGTGTGAGCTACTTGTGCACGTCAAGAGCAAGCTTTAAAACCTGGGGCAGTGGAGGAGGGATATAACCCTGGTTCCCTCACAGAGCCAGCTTTATTACAAGTTTCTCCCAAACAAAGCACAGTTCAGCCATCAGCTTATATTAATTCTTCTCATTTTTTCGGAGATTTAAATATACCACCCCTGATCCTTTACCTTTGGCTGTGAAAAGCATGGCAACTCTAAAGCCAAAGGCAGCATTAAAATGCATTACCTTAGTCTGGTTTTGATCAGAATACATTTTTTTCTTCCTAGCCTGTGGACCACACTAAGGTTCCATCACCTAGAGGGCTGCACTCTTCCCTCAGACCAAGCCTACAGAGGTGTTTTCCTTCAGAACTCCCCCAAGTCCCTGGTCATTTCTGCTGCATAAATTTCATGACCTGTGGTCCAGACCTTGGTGTTTATATTACCCCTAACTGGAGTCTTCTGCTAGAGTTGTTTTATTTCACACTTATTTTCCACCTAATCTGCAAATTTTATTAATGAAAGCATAGAGCTAATCACGCATTTTAATTAAAGATCCTACTATGCTCTTACTGGGAGCCATCCAAAGAGTTTTAGAGTTGGTTTATTGAGCACTCAGTATCTGTGGTGAAAAATTAAAACACATTCTGATACAGAATGGCCTCTGTAAACAAGGTTTTATAAAATCTACATCTAAAGAAAGAAGCCAAAGTTATTTTTCCCCTCAAACAGTTTTCCAGCAGACCGTGCACAAAAATTAGAGCATAACTAAGCAAGGAAAACTGCAGTGAAAGCTTAAGCTTAAAGGCTCATTTGCTAATAAAGTTGAAGAGCTGAGTAACTCAACCTAAATCAAAATCAACCTCATTTCAGACACACTGAACACTTTCTGCAAAAGCCCTTCAGAATGGCAGAGGCAAGTATTAACTATCCCTGCAAACCTCAAAACCTACACAGACTAAACAGGAAAAAAATACCCCTAGTTGAGGCTGCCTCTTAACTCCTATGTAAAAACTTTATAATCACATTACATGTGACAAATGAAAGAAACCAGCGTTTAGCATACATGCTTGTTCTCTTTTTGATCAAATTTTAAACAGTTCATCTCTTTTCAGAGCTGGTATGAAAAAATTAATAGCAAAAAGGAGGAGCCATTGGTAAATTGAGTTGGGAACAAAGGTAAATTGACATTGGTATAGCACTCACACATAATTTTACCTAAGGCCCATTATAAAATTGTTTATGCAACTTAAAAGTATCATAAAAACAAAAGCACCAGGCAGCAAAGTAATCAGAAAGTACCTTCTGCCGTGCAGCACCAAACTCACCCCCAACTGAGGAAGATTTCTACTTTAAATTCAAAATATGGTCTATTCCTCACATGTTTTCTCCAAACGAGGATGTTCAGGATACTCTTCATCTTACCTAGGTCCAAGAACTCCATTCTGTTAAAATCTCTTCAACTAAATCCAAAAATTCTCAGCAATCTGCTGAGCAACCCTTCATTTTGCATTTCTGCCAAAAGCACTCTGCATGGAAAAATCCTGACCCTGGTGCTTTCTTACACCTCTAAAAGGACATTTTCCCAAACAACTGCAAGAGCCTTTATAGGGAAATTCAAAATCGTTTCCTTTGTGCTTCAGCCCCCAGGGGCAGGGTGAGGGACTGTACCCAAACCTTCTGTTTTCATCACCTATGATGATGCAAGAGTGCCTCTTAGATCATTTTCACAAAGGAAAACAAAGGATACTTAGGAAAATAAGGACCTAGCTTTCATTAGAATTACTTATGAAACTTGATTTACTGTTTATCAGACTACCACAGAGCTCCCCTGATGTCCAATAATATTTACACTCCAGCAACAGCTTTTCTTTCAGCAGAGCACTCATCTGAGATCTCCTTCCCCACAGAGTCTCCTGCCCACACACCTTCCCAGTGCTCACCTGTGACATATCCACTCTCTTGCCAAATCTGCTGGACTTTTCAAGGTGCTGACCAATTTCGTTCACAGGCACTGACAGTGTGATGCCAGGCAATGGGAAATCAAGCTCAGAAGCACAGAAGATGGCCAGAGCTCCCAATAAAGACATTTATTACAAAGCAGTCCTGAGTTGGTACAGATTTCAGGACACAGAACCACAAACAGACCTAACCCTGGAGCATCAGAAAAAACATTTCTCCACAAGAAAAACAAAGCACCCTTCTCTTGAAGAACATAAATCTTAAAAAATAATTTAAAAAATAAGTGAGCTAAAATAAAATGTAAAGAAAGAACACAACCCACAAAGACAAAACCATAATACTGTACACAGCAGAAGCTTCTTGCCTCAGAGCTCCCTGCCACTTCCACAGATGCTCAGTATCACACAGAAAAAAAGCTCAGTAACAACCAACTTCCACCAACACACACAATTGAGGAAAGCAGCCCAAAAAGCAGCCCAAAAAGCATTCCCAAAGCCCTCTAAGCAGGTGACACTCACAGAGGACAGCTCTGGAGTGAGGTCAGAGGCACACCCTGGCCGTGCTGGCAGCAGGGCCGGCTGTACATCCGAGGGGACAGCACTGAGTCACAGCCCCGGGCAGCCGGCACTGACTCAGCCCCGCGCTCCTGCTGGGAACACAAGCTCAAGGTAACCCCGGCAGCGTTTGTGGAGGGGATGGATTCCCTGGGCCTGGGGACAGACACACACCACAGCTGACCCACAGGCAGAGAACAGAAAAATACCCCAAATCCCTTTGCAAGCAGACATTCTTAAGAGGACAACTGTACTGAGCATTCTCTGAGCTCCCACAGTAATAGTTACATGGATTTCTTTGTTGTTTTGGTTTTTTATTTTTGCCTTAATTATTACTTAAATGCACACATGTGCTGCTGTTTTGGTCAGCTACCGCCCTAAATGCTCACATCTGGCTCCTGCTAGCTCCCACAGCCTGCTGATGATCTCTTTAAGGACTTAAATTGCAAAACAACCATTTCTCATACCTACCATACAGAAAACATTCACTAAAAGGATTTAAAAAATGTTAAACAGCAGGAAAAAAAGAAAAAAAGCGCCCAGCCATGCTGTCTCCAAACAGGAAAGAAACTTTTGCTTTAAAATGCCATTTCACTTGCTTACATAATCATTTCACCAAGGTTTGTTTTTTTCTGTTTGTCAGGCAGCATTTCTACTAAAAGGGTATTTCCTTTAAAACCACGACACATAAACAACAGTGTCCACTGATAAATACAGCCCAAGCCCACAGTTTCAACCTTCAGTACTTAAATACAAGCTGAAATTCACACTGCAGCAGCTGGATGGCCTGAGTTTCAAACATACCGAGCACCTACTGGTTTCAGAAGCTGCAGAAACAGCAAGAGCTCTGATCTCTCTTCATCAGACCAGATATTCTCAGGCATCCAAGCAAAGACCCTCAGGGTCCTGCTCTGCCATGATTTCAAACACAAGAGGCCTCAGGAAACAAGGTTTGCTTTCCTAACAAGGCACTCACTGCAAGCACCTGGAGACAATCCTCATCTGAAACCACCCTGGCACCAACACACAACCCAGCCCTTGCAGTGAAAAAAACATTCTCCACTATTGCCACCCCAAAACCTCCTTGAGTCACAGGTGATAACAACACTGCCTGCTGAGAGGGCATGTCACACTCATGTCACACTCATGGTCTGTCCCAAGCTCTCTCACAGCAGTGTTTGCCACCACCCTGCTCAGCAGGAGCCCCTCGTTCCCATGCAGAATCTCTGACCAGGTGACTGGGAACAACTCCAGGCAGCAGTGTGGGCTTTGCCAAGTGTACACAGGAGTTTGCTAGGGAGTAGCAGAGCCCCACCTGCTCCCAAGTCCCAAATTGTCTGAGCTAGTAAGTCCAGCCATTTAGGTTTTACTCACTTAAACCGAAACATGTGTGGCTTTTAAAACACAAAAAAAGTCCCATTTAGCTATAATAAAAGTTGTCCAGAAGACCTTTGTGCTCACAGCAAGCCAGAGGCCTGCCACTGAGGGCTTATGGAACTGCATTTCCATTCCCAAAATACATACAGCCCACAAAAGGGCACTAAACTTCCAGCTGAGCAGATGAATCTGGATAACTGGGGGCCATACTAGAGTGGGTGGGGGTCTGTGAGGCCAGAGTGAACAAAGCCATGAGACACTCCTGTTTCAAACACTGAGCACAATGACCTTTCTGGTCACTCTCAGAAAACAAGTATAGAGCAAACACTCCTGCTGCTGAAAAAGTTGGCTATTTTTTCTCTCTCGAGCTGAGGAGCCAGTGCTGTTCAACGTCACAACACAGAGAAGCCTTGGCCAGCGTGCTGGCTGCTGAAAACAAAGTCCAAAAGGCATGTGCACATGAGAGGCTGAGCCAATGCTCAACCATCATGCTCTGCTAAACCACACAGCAAAACAAAATGTGAGAAAATTCCTTGTGAGAAAACCACACAGCTGCACCCTGAGACACCTGGGGAAAGCATCCCAGGAAGGACCAGCACAACCAGGATCACACCCGAGCTGCTCTGTCCCTGTCTCACAGAAAGCTGCAGACCTGGAGCACAGATAAACAAGGCTCTGAGCTGAATTCACAGAGGGCAGTGCCCACTGCCAGCCATCTCCACATGAGCATGGATTTCATGGAAAAACCAGGACTGCTCAGCCTTGGGCTGTCACAGCAGCAGTGGGAAGCTTTTCTGTGCAGCTGTGCCCGCCCAGAGCAGCGAGCCTTGCCTCTGGTCAGAGCACATACAACCACACAGCCTCAGGGCCAAGAAACACACTTCACTGCACAAGAGAAAAAAAAATGTTAGACAGAAGATTTGGCAAAACCCCCAAAGGCATCTGCCTTGGACATCCCAAAAGTAACAACAGTCATTCAAGAGATGACTTGTTTATACTACGAGGCTCATTACACAGAGGCCTGCCTATTTTTAGAGGTAGATATCGCTGCAATTGAGTGCTAGATAAACCCAAACAATTCTTTTAAAGGGGTATTCCATCACTAATTATTCCAAACATCTTGTGCGTCCAGGAAGGTTGGACTGCTGCCACTCTCCAGCATAAAACAGCTGGGAGAACAAGGCTACAACTTCACTCTCAGGAGTGACAGAGTAACTCACAGAGCCAGCCCGGGAGATCCCAAAAGCTCCAGTAAGCTCACCGCCACTTGGATAAAATAAAAAAACAGCAAGAAACGAGACCCTAATATTCTTTATGCTGAAAAAATACGTGAAGTTCTTTTTTTCTTTTATATTTGATATTTGCTTTCCTTTTTGCACCAAAAAAGTAGATAAAAATTTAAAAAAGGAAAAAAAAAAAAGCCCAAGCCAAGGACCAGCACGGCTGATGGTGGCTCATCCATCGATCCTGTGGTTTCCCCAGCCTGAGTGCTGAGTCCTGAACGCTCTGCAGACCCTCTCTGCCTGACCAGTGCTTCCCTCACCTGAGTCCTGAGGGGTACGAGGTGAAGGATGATGGGCAGAGAGCAGGGGTGGCCCAGCCCGGCAGCACCCCTCGATCACCAGGCACCACACAGGTGCCCTTCAGAAGCCTTTTATTTCTATTATTTTACGCAAACCGGACTTTTAAAAGCACAACCACAGATGTCACGACTGCAGTTTTGCTCCAGAACGGCACAAACCCAACCAAATCCCAAAGGGACAGCGAAACCCACCGGGGGGCCACGGCAACAGATGGAAAAGGCTCTGGTGGGGTTATCCAGCCGGGAAGGAAAGGCGCTGGGATGTGCAGCCGCGTTTCACGCCCGAGCTGCTCTCCAAGGACGCGCCGCCTCCCCACTGCAGAGGGCGGG
>JBBMKD010000002.1:945337-994325 GCA_037834095.1 Argya squamiceps
ACAGGGCACAGGGAAAGCCGGGCTAAGCCTCCCGTGCCTGCACTGCCCACCCGACCCAGCACCACCCACGGGGCCCAAGGACTGAGCCTCTGCCGTTCCAGCGTCATCCTGGATACGGTGTCCGTGTCCGAGCGCATCCCACCGTGCCAAGATGAGAAGGCCAAACAGTGTTTTGCAGAAATCAGCGGGAGATCTCCACCCAAACACCGTCAGTAAAGTTCAGCAGTGCTTCCACCACGTGTATGGCTCTTTATGTGCGTTTATATGATCCGAAAAGGATTAAACCTTGGCTGTTTGTGACAGCAGACTTAGAACGAAGGCATGAAGGCATGTGGTCACTTAGGGAGCAGGTTTCTGATTTGCATTTTGCTCTTGACATAGAATCCCAGAATTCTAGAATGGAAAGGACCTTAAAGTTCATCCCATTCCACCCTCTGCCATGGGCAGGGGCACCTTCCACTATGTGCACCAAGCCCTGTCCAAACTGGCCTGGAACACTTCATAGATGGGGCAACCACAGCTTCTCTGGGCAACCTGTGCCAGGGCCTCACGACCCTCACAGCCACGAATTTCATCCCAATATCCAATCTAAACCCACTCACTGTCAGTTTACAACAGGTCACTGCAGTTTAAAGACACCTGCAGGTCCTGAACCAAGCTCAGCCCATGGGATGCTGCAGGACACACAGGAATGCAATGCTGGCGTTGCCCTTCCCAGTTTTGATGGCTCAAGGGTTTTCAAGCTTGCAGCCTGGTATCACTCCTCACCTCTGTTCATTAGAGCACTTGCATCATATCTCAAAATCTCATTCCTGGCCACAGCTGACCACAGACATCAACTGGTCAAAGAAATCTTACCTTTCCCAGATTTCTCTCCTTTTGAGGTTACCTGACCACCTTTTCAGTGAAGGAATTTTTCCTAATACCCAATCTAAACCTCCCCTGGTACAACTTGAGGCCATTTCCTATGGTCCTGGATATGTGTTGGCGCGTGTTGCTGCATCAACCACCTTGGCATTACTCAAACTTTGTGCTGAGAACTCTGTGTGCTTTCTCACCTGTTTCTGCAGGGTGTTTAGGTGGTGACACCCACATTACCATGTTCCTTCAGTGCCCAGCGTGGGCTCCAGGTGCAGCACTGAGTGGCTCGTGGCTTCTTCCTTCTCTCCCAGTTCCTGGTGAGGTAAAGATCCCTGCAGGCATTCACAGGGAGGGCAAAGAGGACCAGCACAAAAGCCAGTGCTGGAAACAACAACCTATTTTTATACTTCCTTCTCTCAGGCACAGCCCTTCGCCTGTGCCCTGCTCAGGACCAGCAGCACCAACAGGCAAGGCAGCTTTTGGCTGCTGATCCCTTCACCTCTGGGAATGCCTGTCTGTGTTTTCTTATCCTATTTTAAGCTCAAGGAATTTAACACTGACTACTGCATTTTTCCCCTGCCTTAGGATCAGCAGTGACGCCAGGAAACAAAACCACTTTCCTCAGTTCCACCTCTGTGTCACCAGCTAAAGTGCTTGTGTCCCACCAGGATGTTGGGAAAATCACTGCCAGACACAATCCTGTGCTCTGGGATCACCCTGCCTGAGCTGGGAGGTTGGACCATTGTGGTCCCTTCCAACCTGACCCTGAAATGTGGCAGGGACAAGGGTGGGGTGGGAGGCACAGCGTGTCCCCAGGCTCCTCATCCCACTCAGTGGCAGACCCCACTCCACCAGGGATTAGCTGGAATGAAAGGGGCTCCCTCCCCAGACAGCACTGGCCTTGCTGAGCTGAGCCACTATGACTCAGGTGCTTATGAAACACCACAGTTGTCCAAGCAATTCAAACCTTGGTGGGTGGGTTTGTTTTTTGTGTGGTTTTTTTTGTTTTGGTGTTTGGTGGTTTTTTGTTCTTCTTGTTGTTGTTTTTGTTGTGTGTTTTTTTATTGATTGGGGCTTTTTTGGCTTGGTTTGTTTTTTGTTTTCTGCAAACCCACTTTAATAAATGAATGGCTCTTTAATGATGTTTTTTTCATCAAAGTCCTGGGAAATTGGAAATATTAGGCAGCCACTCGTAAAAGTGAACATGACACATTTAAAACACCACAAGTCAAAAACAGCTTCACGATTTCCACACTCTGACAGTGATTTTCCACCTCAGGGCAACATGATCTGCAAACTGGTCTTGCTCCTTGGTGTCCCCACACGTGCTGAACATATCCCTGTGTGCTGATCCTGGTGCCCAGTTCTGCAATATGGATTCTCCACCCCACACTGCAGACACACCTTGCACCCAGCATGCCAATCCATACAGACCTACTTTCAGAGTCCTTAACCTCACCTGAGGATGTGGTGGATGTACTGCCAGACCCAGCACCTCCTCCACCATTCTGTGCCACCAACCCAACAGAAGCTGCATCCCTGAAAAGCCCTGGCAGCAGATCCAAGCTGAGTAGTTTCTCCCTGCTGTCGCCATATGATCCTCAGCGGGGCAGCTGCCAAGCCTGGGGAACCCGCTTCCAAATCCATGTTGCGAAAAGAAGGAGGGAGGATGTTTAACCCACTCCTTGCAGAGTGGCAAGCTGGCAGTCCTGTGGAAGGGCAATGACATCCTCACCGGGGTGGTGGCTGCTGCTGTAGGACAAATGGGGAGTGTAGCTGCCTAATCAAAGATTCAGCTGCCTCATAGATGGTCTGTAACATGAATTTCTGAGGCCAGCACGTGCTTCAAGGCAGTTTGGCAGCTCCTCTTGCAGTAACATCCCAGCATGGGGCTGTGTGGTGCCACCCATGGAAAATGTGCCCTTGGGGTCACAGTGGGCAGGCAGGACCAGACATCAAAAATCAGAACTGCCTTGGGGACAGTGTGAGCACTGCCCAGCAACAGGTCATGAACCAACCTGCTCAGTGACCAATATAAGGCCAAGTTTTAAACCATGACCAGCTAGGGAGGTGCTGGTCATGGCAGATCAGGTGCAGTGTGGGCTGGCTGTTACTGCTCAGCTGCCAGGCCCTGGCACCAAGACAGACTGAGCTGACCTTTTACAGAATTGTGACAAGGAGTGGTCAAAAAAATAAAAAAGGTAAAGTTAACATTGGGAATTAGGAGGAGGAAAATCTGGAAGCAAGATCCAGCAAGTGCTATTCAAGTACAAGAACATCTCTGGCTCAAAAATCCCAAGAACATGTGAGAAGCTGGAAAAATGCATGGAAAAGGATTGCTTGAATTGGTTCAGAATTGGTTCACCACTTCTGTTGACACTGGTCACCATCAGCAGCAGCATTCAGAGCCCACCCCAGGTGCCTGTAGCATCCACTGCTTGTCTGCACCTGCACTGCACACTGAGCAATGATGAGCATCCCAGTGTTCACTCCTGAAAGCAGTACAAGCTCTACCTTTGCACAGAGGGCCAAAAGGAGGAACATCAACAGAGTTGTAAGAGTTAAGTGTCTTCCCATGGTAACACCTCCTGCTCCCAAAGCAAAGGAGGCAGGCAGGGGTTGTTTAGCCAGTGAAGTGGAAGGTGTTTAGATGAACCATCACACTGGTGAGCAGTGATTACATGTACCCAGGAGAGCTGGAAACGTGTTCAGATTAAGCGTATCCAAAGCAGCTGTAAACACAGGCAGCCATGTCCCCCCTGCCCAGAGCACCAGCACTGCTCCCAGCCTGGGAGCACAGCCATGGCACCAGGGATGTGGATGTGCTCACAAACCCATCAGGCTGTCTGGGCCTGCAGCCCTCACAGCTGCAGGAGGCACTGACACCCCCACTGCCCTGGCTCTGAGCAGCCCCTTCCTCCTGCTGAGCCTGCGGAGAGCAGGGGACCACGAGCAGCAACATTCCCCAGGGAAGCAACTCTTGCTGCCTCTCCCCTTTGGTGGGTTGGCTTCTGTCCATCAATCCCTCAAACAATGCCTGTGAAAGCAGGACAAACCACACTTTAAACACAGACCAAGTGTTCAGCTGCGAACGGTCTGTCCATCCCCCCCGCCCGCCCGGGGCTGGCTGAGCTGGAACAAAGGGGTGCCTGCTCCGGGGTGATTATCTCTTCCTTCATCTCCTTCACTTGGGAGGATATCCTGGCATCTTCTACTTCTACCTGACATTTGTCCCCTTTCTATCACCTTCCTGTTTGGGACATTTCTTTGTCTAAGCTTCCTCTCCTACTTGTGTGGCTGAAACCAAGTCCAGGGAGCATCAGGCGAACAACGTGTCACACACCACTGTCAACATCCTCCACAGCAAACTGCATCCTACACACTCCTTGAGCAGACAGACCAGCAGCAAAGCCCCTGGTCATTCAGTCTCAAAGAGAACCTGCACTGCAATAAACCACAGAAATTCTCCATTTAGGAACACTGAGCATGGATCCAGACCCCACTCCTCATTGCCCTAGGGGTAGCACCATCAGGGACAACTGCAGCTCCCCAGATGTTTGGGGACGACAAGCCACAAGGAGCAGATACAGGCAGACCTGTTTGGTTCATGTACAAATCACACTGAGTTCAAGCAAGGTCACCAACACACCCCATCTGGCACAAAGCACCAATCGTTAAAGCAGAGAGAAACCCCTAGATAATATTTTATGGATCCTACTTGCAATCAAGCAGTCTGTAAAATCTCAGAGAATCCAGATGCAAAGGTCTAAATCTTAAAAACGCTGCTGGCAAGGCACTGTGTTTTGTTTGCACTATTTAAATATGTTTTCACATATTTAATTTATTTTGTAAGGAAAACTGAATTGGTTAAGGGAAAAAAAGCCACCACAAAAATCCTTGTCCCCTGTCAGCAACGCCACTCCTGATGCCAATCCCAGTTTGGGTTTGCCAAAACCAAACTGGCATCACGACCAGACAGAGGGAAAACACGGAGCCACACACCAGAAAAAAACGTCTGAACAGCATTAAATTACTCATCAAACTAAAAACACAAAGGCAGGTTTAACACCTCACATAAAGCAGCCATGGTTCAGAGCACAATCAGCAGATCCCAGATAATTATCTTATTGGGAAGAGTAAAAGAGAAAGCAGGGCATGGCTTTCCCTTGCAAGGAAATGGTGAGTATGAAGATAAGGGTGATCCAATTAACTGGACTTTATGGGGATTTCAAAATGGTACTGTGGCAATGCTCTTAAGCACTTAAAGAATACCCAAAAGCTCTTACAGAAACCGAGCTGCCACGGGCTAAGAGGTAGAGCCCTCCTGGGATTAGTAACTGGAGAAAGGTCAGGAAGCAAAGAGCAGGAACAAGACTGCATCTCCCAAGGGAAGGTCTGATGCATCCCACCTGAGTGCTCTGAAAAGGCCAGGACACAGCAGTGTGACAGAACATCCATGCAGGATGGCCACCAAGGGCAGTGATGCCAACAGGCAAAGGCAAAAAGGCCAAGGTGAAACCTGTGAATCTAGGCAGGGACAAGTGGGGCTGTGCCCTGAGGCACAGAGGCTGGATCAGGATTCACCTCTGCCTCTCTCTTGTGCAACACCTCAATGAAAGGAGCTGCTGGTGCCAATCTCATCTGCCTCCAAAACCATCACGCAGCTCGAATTTGCATGCAGTTGTATTTCCTTGGGTTCCCTGAGGCTGCTCCTGCAAGAACCCCCCTGGGTTGGTTTCAGAGGTAAATAAAGGGCAAAAGAAACAGATACCAGTGTGGGAAATACAAGGATCAGCCAGGGAAGAGGGAAGGAAATAACCCCACAGAGGGAAAGCACTCACTGCACATGCTGGAGCATGCTAGAGTGGCAGAAGGTCAGAAGTGCCAAGTCTCTGCTCTGCCAGGCATTTTCTGGGCCAGAAGGAGCAGCAGACACTGGAGTTTCAACTGTCTGGAGCTCCCTGAGTGATGGGTCAGGCACACTGCCCACAGTGGGACTGTTGAGGACCATACCATGGCTGGAGGTGCCAACAGACCCCTTGTCCCTGCTAAGATGCCCCAAGCAGATTCTCCTGTGGGCTGGGATGTGACTGGTGACTGGGGATTGAAAACAGACTCTGCTGTGCCAGCAAAGCCAAGCCTGTTTATTTATTTATTTACACCAGTTTACCAGTATTTATAGGTCACTAGTTCATACAAAATTTTCCACTCAGACCCCTTTGTCCCACTCCCCTTTATAAATACCATCTTCCCAATTATCCTTCTTAAACTAGCCCTGTCCTTGTTACCTCTTTTGCCAGCAAAATCCTTGTTGAATCTTCCTTCATCAGAATGGTCAACATCAGAGTGACCAGACATGGTATCTTCACTTCTCTTCTTGTCTTAAATTCTCTCTCCCTCAGCTTTCACTGTTCCAGGGCCAAAAGGTCAGCAGCACTACCCAGCTCAGTTTCTGTAGCTATCTGATCTCCAACAGGGATGTGCAAGGTTATGGAAGAGTAATGAGTGCAGGTCTTTACTGTGAGCTGGGAGACAACTCCTCACCCCCAGACAGCAAAGCTCCAGATACAGCCCCAAATGACCCACGGGGGCTCAAAGCTCAGAGTGACCAGTCGCTGAAGAAATGCATGGGAAGGCAGTCAGTCCCTCTGTGCCCTAGGCAGGGAGCAGAGGAGAGCAACCATACTGCAGCAGAGACCCCATGCTCCCAATATTCCCACTGCTCCCCACCAGCTGCCACTGGCACCCCAAGTACAGTGTAAGGATGTAGCTGAGGGCTGGAGCTGCACCAGACCATGGCATGACCCAGGTCTCAGCTGGTGAAGGGGAGAACCTGGGAGCCATCTCAAGGAGCCCATGGCAGCCCCTCAGCCCACTGGTCCCAGCCAGCACTTGGGACAAGCCATCTGGACCCCAGCAGCCACAAGGTTTCCACAGCAGCCTGGGAGGCAGCCAGCTGCACCCCAATTCCCACAGCACCAGCACGTGCCTCAGTGCCGGGGGCTGACAGGGCTGCCAAAAGCCATCTCACATGCTCAGCTCCAGGGGATTGTGGGCACATAAGGCAGCTCATGGCTTCAGAGTGTAAGCAGGAGTGCTCTCTGCCCAGCAAAAGTCACATTTTCCATAGGCAAAGGGGGCTTGTATGAGGTCTGTAAGGAAAACTTTCCAGGGCAGACAAGGCAGCAAGCGGAAGGAAGAAGGAGGTCGGCTATGTGCTCACAACCCAAGGGATTTCCTAGGGTGAGGCTGGGACTGTATCTGTGTGACTCACTGCACCTTCTCAGCTGTGCTGCAGCCCTGATGCAAGCCCTGCTCCAGCAGGAACCAACCAATGGGCCAGCCACGGAGAAATGTGGGAGTAGTAAGAGCAGGGAATATTAAAAAATATCCCTGCACACCAACACCACCACCCATGAGCTGATGGGAAGGGAGAATCCCCTTCCACCCACTGCTCTGTGTGTAGCTGAAAATATCCACTGGTACCACCAGATGGACAGGATACCCTGGCTCCCACTTTCAGACACAGCTCTTTGAACAGCCTTCAAAGGCAAAATTCCCAACAAGGAAGAGAACAGCTCAAAAAAGTAGCCCCAAATTTCTCCAGTGCCGAGTTGAGGTGCATTCACTGCTTACTCACTTCTTGCCAAGTCTGGAGCTGCCGGGTTGGGCCCCCACCCACCCCTCTGGCAAAACTACTCCTTACAGCTTGGAAGCTATTTTTTTCCCACCCTGCTATCTAAAAAAGAAAAAAAAAAAGAAAAAAAAAAAAAAGGCGTGAAAGCTTTTATCATCCTGAAAACATGCCAACTGCGAAGGCGACTCTGTGTCTCAGACGCCTGTTTCCTGGCAGATTTTAAGTCCTTTTGCTCAACTGCTCGGATGGCGGGGGCAGGAGATGCCTGCAGCAGCAGGCTGTGAACTGGAGCTCTAAACACTCACATGTTTAACTGCTGCTAAATTCCTGGGGGACCAACAACTCCAAACAGCCGGGCTCAGAGCTACACACACAGCCCACAGGATGGGCGCCGGCCCATCCAAGGTGAAGGGAAGGTGGGAATGTGTTGCACCACCCTGCGTGCAGATCAAGGGCCACCACCCTGCTCAACCTGCCTCCACCACATCAGCCACCTCTTCTCTTCCCAGATAATAACAGAGAGTCACCTCTTTGCTTCCCAGATAACAGAGGCTTCAGCTCTGCTGGCTCCCAGAGGTTTGAAGGGAAAGAATGGGAGCCAGCAAGCAGGCTGAGCAAGGAAAAAGTGCTGGACAACTCCACTGTTGGTGTCCAAATTGCCAGTGACCAGCTCTGGCTGTAGCCACCTAAAGGTGCTGGGAAATGCATGTGCAGCCTGAGGGGTAGGGACCCTACCTTGCTGCCACCCTGGAAAGACCTACACACACAGAGCCCTTCATGACAGTGATGCCTTTGGGGGCTCCAAAGTGCAGGGAGCTGGTTTTGCAGAGGTATAGCCAAGTTTTGACTAGGATTCAGGGATTATTCCATACCACCTCACCAGGCTGGGGGGTAAGGAGTCTCTGGCTTGCAAAGAAAAACACAGCAGCATTGTCTGCCATCGTTCATTGTCTCAGGGTCTGGGTGAGCATTCCTGCACATGAATCATCCCCTCTTTTGTGCCCTTGTTATTAACATTGTTGCTGTTACTGTTCCTTTTCTTATCTCATTGCCGTTTCCAGTTTTCCATCCTCCTTTGTACTTACAATCACAAACTGAGAGAATGATACAATGGTTTGGGTTGGAAAGAACCTTAAAGCTCATCCAGTTCCAACACCCTGCTGTGAGCAGGAACACTTCCCACTAGACCAGGCTGCTCCAAGCCCTGTCCAAACTGACCTTGAACACTTCCAGGGATGGGGCAGCCACAGCTTCTCCAGGCAACCTGCGCCAGGGCCTCAGCACCCTCACAGGGAACCATTTCCTCCCAATATCCCATCTAACCCAGCCCTCTGGCAGTGTTGAAGAGTCCCCCTTTTCCTGGTTCTACAGGCCCATGTCCACAGCCCTTCTTCCACTCTCTTTGAAGCCCCTATAGGCACTGGGGGTAGGGGGGCTCAGCCTCCCCAGAACTTTCTCTTGTCCAGCCTGAACAATCCCAATTCTTCGCCTTCTTCACCTCCCACCTTCTCTCCCTTCCAGCACAAGAATGGGGCTGCACCTGGGGCTGGCCAGCCTGAGAGCAAGAGAATGGAGGATGGGACACAGTCAGCATCTCTCTGTGGCCTCTGGCAGCAGGAAGCTCCTGGCAGGCCCTGTGGGAAGAGGAGTGGCATTTCCCTAACAGGCAGAGTCAGCGACAGTGTCTGCACTGCCAGAGCCAAGAGGCACCAGACAAAGCCTTTGTTCAGCAGTGCCAGCCTAGAGACACAACAGCAGCAGCAGCATTATCACTACTGAGGCAAGATAAGTATGATCAAGGTGCCAGCCACCTCCATCAAAGCTGCTTTCAGGCACTAACTCAGGTCAGAGTCAACTGCAGCAGGCTGCTTTCCCAAGGTTAAGAAGCATCAGTAAACTTTTTTTATGGCTCAAAAGACAGCACTGGTATTTTTGGGTGTCAAATCAGGATCATGTCTAATAGGGAACGGCCCTGCCTTCAGCTGTCCCCCATGAACATTCACTGGGGTTTTGTGAACATTGGTGTTTGGTAAAGGAAAAGCCTGTTCCAAAAGTTCCCAATCCCAGAAACAACTGGCTGAAGTTCACAGCCTGCAGGCTGGACATGTTTTGGGATGCTTCCTACAGGGCAGGCCAAACAGGCCACAAAGGGCAAAAGAGGTGAGCATCACTCAACAGGAAGCACGTGCTTCCAGGGCAGGGGAAGGCAAGCCCATGAGTTAGACATGATCTGCAGTAATTTCTCATTGCCTGTTTCACTGTACACACGGAAAGAACAATTATTCTAAGCTGTTTTCCAGAGAAGGAAATAAACTCTTATTTCAATTCCTGTTTACCAGAACAAGAGCCAGACAAACTCAGTGCTGTATGAAAGTATGTTTATTCCAAAGCTGAATTTCTCACAGAAAACAATGTCTATAAGCAGCAGCACTGGTCATGACAAACTCCAAAAGCCTCCTGGGCTCCAGGGCTTGGGGTCCTGAACCATCCCAACAGAGCAAGCAAGAACATCTTCTCAGAGTTGTCAGGAAGGGGTGGGGGAATGACAGAAAACAGATACAACTGTGTCGTTGGCACAGTTTCAGAAATCATGCCTGCTCACAAGAAGAGCAAATGTATCAAGACACTCTGCAGGGAGATTAATGCCTGCACAAGGATCTCACAGAACACCCTGCTCTGTGCAGACTTCCTGCAAAGGAGCAGCAACTCCCCTGTCAGGAGAGAGTTGTGTTACTCCTGCAGACAGAAAGCAGGGCTGTTGGTTCTCATCAGCTGCTGAACTGCTTCCAAGGACCAAAGTGGCTGGGATGTTGTGCCAGGGGATGTGCTCCTTTCACAGCTGAAGCTCTAAAAGGGTTCCCCTTCTTCCCCCTGCCTCAGCCTCTGGGAGAGGTGCTTGCTGATGGCCAGGAGGGGGTTGGCTCTGTACGTGGGATCGGCGATAACCTGGTGAAACCGAGCCACTTCCTGCCCTCTGAGGAAAGAAAAACAACACACCAGCTCTCTGAGTGCCTCATGTGAAAGGAACTGAGCAGATAAGGACCAACTCACAAAGCAACAGATTTCTGTTGAGACAGAGTGATCCTGGGTGTAAATCTCAGAGAGAGACAGTGCAAGAATAAACCAATTTAGCCAAGGGCAGAGCTCAAATTGCTGCCAGCTTCATGGGAGCCAGAGACTTTGATTTCATGCCACAGAGACACAAACAATCACTATAGTGTCCAGCATCACTTGGGAATGGTTTTTTTTAGAGCTTTTCCCTAGTAAACCAGAAACAATAGACTGTGGATCTGGTGAATCACCAGGAATGAAAACGACTTCAGATATTGCACCAGCAAAAAATCAAATTCACTTTAGAGAGCTCATCTACTGACTCTTTATTGCTGAACACTGAGCCTTGGTAATCCTACATGGAACACTAGCTGGACGCCATGGGACGAGCATGACACAATTACCTCTGCCTGCCTGGTCACAGCTACTTCCTGGGGAAACGGCCTTGTCTTAAAAAGCAAGCGAGCAGGGAGGGACAAGAACAGAGCAGGAGTACTAAAGCTGTGAGTTTTCACAGCCACATCCACTACAGCATCTGAATCTCCCTCAGACTGCCAGGCTCTCCACAGCCTTGACAGACAAACACTTGGTAGTGTTCAGCTTCCCTCCCAAGCACAGCCCTTCCCTCCAATGCTCCTTCCAGAGAAACAGAGAGAGGGGCCAATGCTCCTGAAGCTTGGGTTGTGGTAATAAGGTGAGGCTTAGGGAACCTCTCATCCAAACTAATACCTTGGTAAAGAAGCCTCAAGACCTTCCTCCAAACTTTTTCCCTCCCAAGAAGCACAGGCTTGCCAGACCACGAAAAAGCAAAGCAAGGCAGAACTGAGCAAGAAAGGCATCCCAGCACCAACACTGGCCTGTTTCTGACAGAGAAGGTATTCATGGGGAGCAGAGCTGGATCTGCAGCCTGACTGTTCAGCCTCAGCTTGAAGCTGAATGGCTCAAAACTGACAGAAAGCCAGGAAACAAGAAAGCAAACAATGCCAGATCACAGAGATCCCAGGAGAGCTGTGCAGAGGGAAAATGAAGTTCTTGATGGCAGTATAAACTATCCAACAGACTAAGTCCAGGAATCACTTGGACACATTTAGGTTCTCCATCCTTGCTGACATTCAAAAGCCATGTGGCCTTGGGTCTTGAGCAACCAGTCCTAGGTGACCCTGCTTGAGGGTTGGAGCAGGTGACCCCCATGGGTCCCTTCCAGTCTCACCCATCCCACGAGGCTGAGCAGGAACTGGACACTGACAACTGGGTACTTACAGGAGCTGGTGTTTCTGAGCTTGTTTCATCAGAGAGAAGTCTGCTGGTTCTGCCTTTGCTTTTGTGCTTCTATGGAGAGAAACAAAACAAGGGAGTGTTAGAGTATTAATTCAGGAATGGCTGTGGAGATGGAAAGAGTCCAGGGATTCTGCATCTGCCTTTCCAGAAAGTACAGGTAATTAATTGTCCTGCATGGAAATTGTCCTGAAAGGCAATTATTTCCATAGCCAGGCATTGCAGGGAAATGCCAACTCCTTCCACCCGAGGCTGACAGGGCAAGGGCATTACAGGAAAACCAGACTGCTCAGTGCCAGAACTGGTCATTAGCTGCCCATGCCCAGATGACTTTCTGCTTATCACTGACCTCCAGGTCAAACTGATCCTGTTGCTTAGAGGAAAGATTCCATGGAACCTCCCCTCCCCAGCACACGTGTCACCTCTGTACAGCTCATGTTCCCTGCTGACACCACAGAGCTCCAGCCTGACAGCGCCAGGGACACTCAGCAAGAGGAGGGAGCTACCAGCCCTGCTTTGCTTCCTGCAGTGGGATCACTGGGATGTAACATGCTGTAATGCAAGATGGTACAGCAGGAGATAGAGATCTGCCATCTCTCTGTGCTTTCCTTACTCCTGGGCAAAGTCCAAGGAGAGCAGAGGTGTAATACCATCCCTCGTGATGCCCGGTGCCAAGCAGCAGCAGAGATTTACCACAGAGTCAGCACTAAGCCCCAGCAAGGGACACACAGGAAGCACAGAGATTGCTTTTGGGACTTGTGGTGCACGAGGGGAGCTGCTGGTAGAATTGGACATTAAGGAAAGGAGAAGAAATTTCCATTTGTCAGGATTACATAGATACAAAAGTTAACAGGAGAAAGAGGCTGGGAAAAGGCTCTGCCTCTGTAGGTAGCTCCTCCCCAATTTGCCCTGAAGCAGCACACAGGCCAAGGGGGAGAAAGAGGGCCTGCCTCTCACCTCTCTGTTGGAGCAGGGATCAAAGAGGAATATTCCCACACTGGTGGGTGCTGGGGGCTATGGCCACCCCCACCTGATCTGCCCCAAAGGTCAGGAAACACAACAATTTCCCACCTCCTCTTCAAGACAGCAGGAACTGGTCTCTTGTTACAGTGACCCCCTCTTCCTATTTCCCTCTCTGGTATGCTACCCTCCATCCTCTTATTTTGCCTTTTTCCCCCCCATTCTTCCTTTCTTCTTACTCCCCTTGCCTCAACATTCCCTCATGTCATTCCCTCATCTCCATCACCTGTCTCTGTTCAATCAGCTCCTGCTCATTTTCCTCTCCCTCTCCTCATTTTTAACAGCTCAGCACAGGAACAATTTCTGGTCCTAGTTTGCCTGGAATGCTCACAGAAGCCCAGGAAAATCCTTTCTCCAGCTGGATGGCAGCCCTTGGTCACCAGAGCAGGGCTTGCCAAAGCTGTGTGTGCCACCAAGTCACCATGGCAGTCCCTTCAGAGGTGAGCAGCTCTGCAGAGGGTGACAAAGCGTAAAGGAAAGTTATTCTAGGGTACATTCCCTACTGGATTCCCCCTCAAAACCACCAGCACGCTGCCTGTTCACTTGGAGCCTGTTAGCAGCTCAGCTTCATTACACTTCATTGCCTTCATTCATTATAAAACAGAATAAAAACCTCCCTGTAATGCGCTTTTACCCTGCAGGAGATCAAATTCCTGGAGAATCTAATCTTTTATTAATACTGCTGACAAATCACCAGAGTATTACCCTTCCTTTCTGTAATGATTCAAATCCTATAAAAGCCTCCTCTGATTATTTCAAACACTTCTACACAGACATTCAGGAAGCCAGAAGCAAGGGGAAGAGGAGCCTGTAGCTCCTCCATGCCAGTGCCAAGGGGGGGCTGGTTTGGGGTTAGCAGGTCACAGGCAATTAGGTGACACCAGCCCATGTCAAACTCCCACCTCCACTGTGCCAACTTGGGTTTCTAAAAGGAGAGACTTTTGGCAAAGGTCTGGGATAGGGAGAGAGGGAGCTGACAGTGCACAGGGAACAGCCAACTCAGCCATGCTCTTGGCCAAAGTCACACTACAAGACAACAAAGATTCTGGCCAGAGCACAAAGGGCTTGAACTGCCTCAGGATAAAGCCTGCATGAAGGTCTGGAAGGATGGAATGCCAGGCTGCAACACCACAAGATGAGGTTACGAGGTGAGCTCAGCAGCATTACAATGTGGACACCTACGTGCCACTCCTGCAACTCCCAGGACATCTGGATGCTCCCAACCTGTCTCATGCCAAGCCTCATCCAAGCAATGTGGTTCCTCTCTCAGCTGTGGGTTCAGAAGACACATTTCATTTTTTTTTCTTGTGTCAAGTGAAGCATGAAAAGGGTTAGAAATCGAGTTTTGAATGAGACCCTGTTCTCCTGACTGCTGCCTGTAGCTCCAAGCTGAGCTAAAGGACACTTCACCCCACAGGAAAAAGGGAAATACATAACCCATCTCTAAATGGCACATACCTTTTGAGAGGTTTCCTTTCCCTGCCACTTGTGGTCAGGAAGGAGAGCTCAGGCAGGGCTTCCATCAAGGGCTGCATGTCTCCCACCACAGGTGTTGCTTTCCGCTTGGCTTCAGCTTTTTGCTTTTGTTTGGCCATCTTTACACTTTCTATTTCTGTGTCAGAAACAAGGAATTACTGGAAGAAGTGGAAACACCTGCAGGAGATAACCCTTGAGCTAAGAAATTCATAAAGTTGTTTCACCATTTACAACAGGCCAGAAATTATTTAAACCAGAGAAAAAATGAACAAAATGCAGTTGGGTCATTCCCTCCATTGATGTATTTGCTTGTAACTAGATACATCCCTTCTGACACTGCAATGGGAAGTGACATTCCCAGACAGATTTGGTCTGTTTCTATCCCTTACACTGTTCATTGCTCACAGCAAAATGGCACAGGAGTCCTGGTGTGGCAAAAACCACACTGACCTTGCACAGAATTGGGAAACAAGAGTGGAAAGGACAGCCCAAATACAGCCAATTCCACATCTGGCCTTAAACAGGCACAGCCCCCTCTCTGCAATGCTCTTGGGACCAAACAACAGTCTCCCAGCACAGGCAGAAAAGATGGACTTAATGTCAGTTGTTTACTTAGTTTGAAGCCAGTTGAGGTTCCACCTCCATGACTCACTGTGGAGTGCAGGCAGTCAGATGCTGGATGAACTGGACCCAGGGAAAAGCACTGCACCAAGTGGCAGATGCAGATGGATTTTCTCAGACCACATTTCCTGGTCTCCCAGCAGCAGCTCTGATAAGGGTGTGGGCACAGAAAGCTCCACAAATGCTACATCTGTCTCCTTCTTTGCCTTAGGAGGTGGGCATTAAAAGCTACAGGCTTCTGCCTCAGTCCTTGAGGCTCCCTGATGTAGCAGTAAGTCCCACAGCTGCTCACACTTCCCAAAGGCAGCAGCTTCCAGGGTGAGCACCAGCAGAAGAGGCCCCTTAGGATAGCCCACAAAATCCCAGCACTGCTACAAACCTCCAGCTGAACCCCAAGATACCCCACAAAGTCCCTTGGACAACTGCAAGGATCTGCCTCACTGCTGAGCTACCAACTCCTTGTGAGGATGTGACAGTGTGGCAGAAGCCATGGGGCTAAGCTGGTGACACAGGGAGGCCAACAGCTCCCAAGGCAGCACCGCCACAGAAGCCAGAAATATTTTTGGTGGGAGCACAAAAGCAGCCAGCCCCACTAACAGACCACAATCCTGGGTCTAATCCTGCTCCCAGAGCCAAGGAAGCAGAGCTCAAATTCAGTGGCTGGCTCCTTTAATACCTTCCCCTTGCTCGTTCTCCAGCTCAGCTGAGTGGAAGAGCGATGGTTTTTCATGAAGTGCAGTTCTGCTGTACATGGATGTTTGTGACAAACCAGGATTGGAAACACTTCTCCTCACAGCACTCCCTGCCAAGAACACAGCTTTCTGCTCTGCATTACTTCTTTTTTTGGTCTGGCTTTATGAAGCTGACTACTTCAGGGCTTTCATAAACAGTATGTGCTGAAAATTTTCAGACACCTGATTCTGCGCAAACATCCCAAATTCTTTTCCAATGAAGTCTTGTTCATCTGAGGAGCCCTGAGATATATGTATTTTTAAATGTGCATACTTCTAATGTCTGAAGCATTACATAAGTTTTTTCCCCCTCTCTAGTCTCTCCTAAGATTACTTATTGGAATGGGAGAAAGTTTTGCATTTGCACTACTGGGCTGATCTTTGGTTCCCAGGGTCTTGGTAGTCAGTGTCTCAAAAGCAGCCCTGGGACAAGAATAAACAACAAACTCAGATTTAGGAAAACAGAGATGGAGGGATAACTTCAGCAGTCCAAGCTGGGTTCTCTTTTGGGGGACAAAAAGGTCTTTCTCCACAAAGAACTGGCAGAGATTTTAGGTACTTCTGGGCCTGCAAAGCATTTCTAACATCTAGTATCTCTTAAAACAGATAATTTGGCCTTGTCTAAGTGTTTTCCTCAAAGCAAAGCCTCTGCATTTCACTCCTATTCCCGTATCTGAGTAATTTCAGAGCCAAGAGAAAGAGGCCACAGCAGGGCCAAAACAGCACACATGATCCTGGGAAAGACTGATGCTACACAGGGATCAGGAGGGCTGGATTAAGACCATGTAGGGATCCTGCTCCTGGGCTTTTCCAAAGCAGCTGACCTTGACTAGCACAGCCATCTGTATTTTGTGTCCAAGCAAGATGTCAAGGCACTCAGCAGCTGTTGGCTGGTTGTTTGGGAGGATCTTTCCTTCACACTCCTGCATGTTAAATTCATACTGTTTTATCTAAGAGGAGCCAGACACACCTTCAGTGCAAGTGGTGAAATCAAAGGTTAATGAACTTGGGCTCAGGCACAGAGAGCATTTGGTGCAGCAGAAAGCCACATCCCTCTGCCCCAAACACAGAGCCCAACCCTGCGGGGCAAGAAGGTGTTAGGAGAAAACTCTGTCCCAAGAACAGCTTCAGGTGACACAAGGAATCCCTCTGCTACACTGGGTAGGACAGCACAGTCCCCTGCTGTGCTAAGACACTCCAAGCAAAAATAGGAAAGAGAAGCATTTCTGCCATGGGCTGGGTTTGTTTAGCTCATATTTCACTGCCTCCAGAAAGGCCAGACTGTCTGGTAAGTGGGTTCACTGACCTGCAGCATGTGGGAAAGAGCACAACCAGAAGTGTCCAGAGCTCTCCCTTACGGGGGGGGGGCAGGAGAGGCCACTGTGGGGTCCCACCACAGAGGTTTGGGATTAGCTGGTGGCAGCATGGAGCTCAGCTCCAGCCTGTGCTGCCATCCCCACAGCTCCTGGGTGAGGGGGAGCTCCACCAGACAGCTACTCACATCTGTACCAGAGTTTTAAAAGATAGAAAAATGTGCTCAACTTACATGGGCACAGTGCCCTTCTGGATGAACAAAGGGTTTCTGTAGTCACACATTACACATGATGAAAAACCCAACTGGGGCAATGACTAAGTCTTGGTGCTGAACACTGAGAAACAATACCTGGAACTTTCATCCCAGTGCTGGGGAGGGGTGAAGATTTCTGAGAAGCCTTCAGCTTCTTCCAGCACTGTCACCCAAACCCAGAGATCCATCAGAACTGTGCTCTCTGATTCCACTTCACAGGAATACTCACTCTGCAGCCATCTTTCCTTCCTCAGCTTCATCTTCTCTTTTTTGGAAAGAACTGTTTTTTCTTCCAAACCTAGAAGAGAAGAGACATGAGATGGAGCCTGGCTCCTGCATAACAGGTTCTGTTCAACCCTTGACGTTTTTGAACTTGCTGGCACAGCAGGCAGGCTGCAGGCAGAGCCAGGGGCTACCCTGCACCCCAACTTTCAGCCAAACAAATCAAATCTGCCTTGCTGTGAGTTAAAAAACAAGAAACAGGTAGGCATATCAGATCAGATCATCAGCACAGGATCACAGAATGGTATGGACTGGAAAGGACCTCAAAGCTCTTCCCATTTCAAATGCCCTGGTGTAGGCAGGGACTCCTTCCCCCAGACCACCTTGGAACAGCCAAACCCATCCAACCTGGCCTTGAACACTTCCAGGGATGGGGCATTCACAGCTTCTCTGGGCACCCTGTGCCAGGGCCTCCCCACCCTGACAAGGAAAAGTTTCTGAAATATAGCCAAGGCAGCCCTAAGGAGCAGCTTGTAAAAAACACTAATACCTACTATTTACCAAATTCAGTATTTGGAAAGCAGCTGTTGAGCACTGATATCCAATATAAAGTAAAATACCACCACAAATATTTTTACTGGAGATCTGTTGCAAGTGCTATAAAATTGTATCTTATCTCATGTGTTTAAAATTGACTTTAGACAACTTTTCTCCTGAAATGGGCTGGAAATGCCAGAATTCCAATACAGTAACAAGCTCCCCAAAGATCACATCATTCACTTTAACTTATTCTTAAGTCTGGGGAAGAAAAAGTACTTCTTTTTTTCCCGCCCCCAAAAGAAAGAGGAGAAAGGAATTCAATACAATTATGAAAAGAACTCATCAAGCACAACTTCTGTGAAGCTACAGATCCTTTAGGATGATTTAAACAAAAGCATCCTTTAGTCATTTCTTAAGAACAGAACAAATCTGCTGAGGTTAAGGGGACTTTTCCATAAAACCAACAATCACCACCATGTTTTGAGTTTCTAAGACAGGGAGAATGAAGCTGGAGCTTCCATAGCCTCGTTTCCCAGAAAAATGAATTCCCAAAAAGCACTTACTAACCCCATGTTTGTTGTGGTATTGAAGCAGATGCTGAAATAACAAATTGCATGGTCCAATAACCAACTCTGAGTTGGCCTACCCCTGATCACCCCACATTTCTGTGGTTTCAAGGGCAGAAAGGATGAATTATAGTCAATTATCACGTCAGTATTACTATTATAGAATTATTATCCCATCCCAATGATCTCCAGAAGGCTGCCTGCACAGGAAGGACACCACAGCTTCTCCAGCCTGCCCAGATTTCAGCCATGGCAGTGCTGGGAAGATCTGCCCCTCATCTGGAAACACACTCATGACTTCACTGGAAAAACATCGCCTGGCAGCATTTGTTAATGAAAAGAAAAAGGCCCAATTCAGCCAGCTGGCCAACTCCAGTAATAACAGCAATTCAGGTTTGGGTTGGTGGTTTTTTTCCCCCAAAACAGTAGTGGAATATTTAAGGCAACACAAAAGCTGTTTTCCTGGCAGGAACCCAACCTCGCTGCTGGCCGGGGGAAGGTGGCCACAGATAACCAGAGGATGCCTGAGGGAAAGGATCTGCATCCCTCCTCTGCCAGCAGCCAGTTCCTGCCCTTTTCCATCCCTTGGCTCCCCAGACACTCCAATTTCCATACCCCAGCCTGCCCTCAGAAGGCTGCTCAGCTGCTTGAAGGTGCAAAGTTGTGTTTGGCAGCTCCCAGTTGCGATGCCGAGTGCCAAAAGGGCTGGAAACCCACTGGAGAACAGTGAAGGCAGAATTCAGCTGGTTAATTAACAGCACAGACTGTCCCCAAGGTAGTCTTTTATTTTTATTTAGCTTGCAAGCACGTCTGAGATCAAGCCAAACCTACAGCTCTGTTTTCATTATTTTCCTGTGAAATCAGAAGTGTTTCAATCCCCCTCTCCAGCCCATTCCACAGGTAATTTAACAACACTTGCCTGTGGAAGCCTGTGCATGGAGGAAAGGTGAGCAAACCCCAATACATCAGCTAAGGGTAATTTCCATCCTGAAAGCTTGACAATTATTTGTTTTAGTGAGAATGTGTTTTTGTCTTTCTTCCCTCTGATCTCTGCAGCACAAGACATGCCAGATACAAACAGATTTAAAAAAAAATACAATAGCTTTTTGCCACCTACATCAAGCATTTGGTGCTACTCCTGGCAATCCTCAGGATCCTGCTTTCACGACAGAGAAGCAGATTTTTGAGGATGGCTTCCTTAATTTCAGAAATCTTGAGGGTTTTTTGGGAAAGGACTCAGACTAAAAATAAAAATGTTATATATATATATATACCCACACATATATATATGACTACTTTTCATAAAGAACTCCTTAGACTAAATATATCTATAAATCCTATCTTAGAAATCCCCATTTTATCATTTCTAGGCACTAAGAGAAGCTGGACTGAGTTAAAGCTGTAACTCTAACAGGTTCCCCTGCCCCAAGATCCCACTATTTAATTTTGGCTCTGCAACCAAGACGGTTTGACAGTTCCAGGAAACTTCATTACTTGGAGCATTTGGCCGTGAGCAGAAATATTCAATAAACCTGTGCAATGCCACATGGACAGAGGAAAGTCCTTCAGCACCAGGCATTTGCTCCTCCCTGCAAAGCTCCACCTGGGATATGAGACATTAAGAAACAACATGTAACATTAATTATTACTCCAAAACCCCGATGATACATAACAGTAAAGCTGTTGCTGCTCAAAACATAGTATTCTGGCAAACTGAAGTTAAATAACAACAGATGTTTTAATTTTAGCCTCAGTTGTGTAACATATGCCTACAGCTGTGGGATGAGTCCATGAAGAAGAAGTCAGACTACATCCAAAAGCAGAATATTGGGTGTGGTTTGGGGTTGTTTTTTTAAATTACACAGTGTCACTTGTAAATTGTGCACTACTCCTGTCCAATGGAAGAGGCTGGGAAATGGCAAGGACTGTCTCCTGGGGCACAGGCAACAGTGCTGTGACCTGGCAGCTCAGTGCACAACCCCTGAAGGTGCTCTTATTCCTCCAGGAGCAGAGCTGAGGGACAACACAGGCCAGGCAGAAAGCCAGCCAAGATGTCCTCTGGCACAGAGGATGCTCCACAGCTCCCTGCCCTCATCCCACTCACAGCTCCCCATCAGTGACCTGCAGCTCCACTGCTCCCAAAAGCACTGCTGCAGAGGGGTCACTAGTGTGACCAAGGCTTGGAGGTGGCAAGGACAGGGGCAGGGGGCTGTATCCAAGCTCTTCTTGCTGTTAGGGGAGCCCCCAGGGACAGCTTGGCACCTGTATGTGGGCACAGAAAACACAGGTTGGGGTTTTGCCCAGTCCCAGCCCTGCCACACCCTGAGCACGTGTGGGAACCAGTGTTGGAGGAAAAGGTGCCAGCTCCTGCTGGGCCAGGGCAGGTTTCTCCATGGATACAGCATTTGCTTCTCATGATCTAAAACAAGCTACACTATTTTTGTTCACACTTAATAATTACACCAGCATGCAAGCACTCCTCCTGCCCCAACGTGGAAGGCATCCTACAAAAAGAGTGGGATCTGCATTCTCTGCCCCTTAGATCCCCTAGTTATTTGAAGCAAAGCCTACTCCCAAGCCTGGCTTCCCCCTGCAAGCCCAGAGCAGCAGTGCAGCTCATGTCCTCACACCAAGGTCATGGCTCTGTCAGGCCTGGTAAACATCCCCAGGCTCCAAAAGCTGGGCCAGCAAGGGCACGAGGCCTCCCAGTGCAGCAGAGCTCAGACTCAGGCCACAGAAGCACACAATGGATGTTCCTTTGCACAGCAGGCTGTGAGAGGTGACTTTTGAGACAAAATCTGTCCTTCCATACCATGTCTTAAGCCCTGCTGGCACACTTGGCCCCTGCCACAAGGTAAAACCATCTCCTTCTCCTCCTCTGCCCAAGGCCTTGTCCATTTTAGCTCCTCATCCTTCCCACCTGCATGTTCCCAGCAGCCCTCCCCAGAACAGAGGCTGCCCTTCACAGACAGGCACACAGAGGACGCTCAAGGTGGCCCAGTGTGTCACAGTTCCTAAAGCCACTTGTGCAGCTCAAGGTTATTTTTATAATCCCACAGGGAACCTGGATTTCTGAGCCAGGCGTGCCACAAGGATTGCAGAATGCCTTGTCCAAGACAGGAGCTTGGTTTTGCTATTTCAGGCTCAGAGAATCAAGGAAATCACAGAATGGTTTGGGCTAAAGACTAATTCATTACAAACCCCTGCTGTGAGGAAAAAAGAAGAAAGGAAAAAAAAAAGACAGGTCTCAGTACTCCCTGATGTGGAAAACTTCAAAAATGGAGAAAGGGTCACCCACAGACAGGGGCCCTGGGAAACACAAGCCATGTCAGGGACTTTGCAAGACCAGGTGTGATCTCCTTCAAGAAACAGGGCTTTCCAGCTTTGGGAGAATGAGTCTGTCTACAAGAAAAGACATTTTAAACCCCCTGCCACACACACCCCTTTCCATGTACATGCAACAAGTGTGTGTACATTTATTCCAACAAAAGAGTTCTGCCAAAGAACCATAAATTACACAGTGCAAATATTCCTATTTGTCAAGGAATGGCATGGCAAAAAAGTTGACTTTTTCCTTGCTGTCTCTGGCATGTATTTCCTCTCTGTGCAGTCCCATTAACAGTATAAATACCTGTGATCACAGTGAATTTAATTTTATGCCCAGCAGCTCTCAGCAAGTTCTGCTGCAGCTTCCAGCCTTACAAAAAGTTCACTCAGCCACAAGAGCAGCAGAGGCTACAGCACCAGTGCACCACCCCTGGAAGCATTCAAAAGGATGTGGCACTTGGGGACATGGCTTAGGGGTACACCTGGCAGTGCAGGGGGAATGGTGGGACTCAGTCTCAGAGAGCTTTTCTAACCTTAAGGATTCTGTGATTGTATGAATGGCAAAGCCTTCTTGCAATCAAGCTGCTCCAAGGAGATGCAGGCCTGCAGCAGCCTCGGATTTTCCACACTCAGCCAAGAAACCTGAGCATCCCAACACTGTGAGCAGAGAAACCCCACCAGAGGCTCCTGAGGGCACCCTCACAGCCCCAGCTCCCTCAGGGGACAATCAACCACGCTCTCTTTGCTTCCACCACCCCACACATAAGCCCAAGAGTCACATCCCCAAGAAGTGCAGTGGAGCTGAGGCCAAATGCTGCTTCAGGCAGCAGCAGAGGGAAGCCTGGACCTTCCCTCACCCAGAGGAAATAACACTGACTGGCTCAAGATATTCCTGAAAAACAAAAGTTGGTGAGCTTGTACAGCAGCATTCAGCATTGCCATCCAGTTAAAGCAGCTTCCTCTGCTGCAATTCTGACATAGGGGAAGATACAGGAATGTGTATATTTTATACACAAGGATATTTATTCCTCAAGATCAGACTCTCAGGGGAGAGTTGGGGGAGTTAATCCAGGTAAGGGCCATTAAGATCATTAAGGAACTGGAACTATCTAAGGAACTATCTTTTACTTGAGGAGAGGCTGAGACAACTGGAAAAGAGGCCTCAAAGGAAATCCTATCAATGTGCTCAACACCTGATGGAGAGAAAGAAGAGGAGGGAGAAAGACTATTCCCAATGGAGCCCAAGAAACAAGGAGCACACACTGAGCCACTTGTTTTTGGGATAACTTTTTATGACTTTTTTTAACTGTCAGGAGGTTATGGAGCCCCTAGGTCTCCATCCATAGAAATTTTCAAAACCTGCCTAGACACAGTCCTAAACAACCTGCTTTAAGTGACCAAAGTGGACCACCAAAGTAGACTCCAGTGACTCTGCAGCACAATTTGGACAGCTGGCAAGAGTCTTTTCACACAGGATAAAGATTTATATTTTAGCAACAGAGATAGATGTACAGTAGTCTTTTGTGTGGATGTTGCAGTTTCAATAAAGGGCAGTGAGAAGAACAGAACACCATTTCTAGAAAAGCTTGAACAGCAACAAATCTCTGGAATGAGATTTATTCTGAGACCAGGAGTAATTAATGTTTACCAATGGGCAAATTCTCTCCTCAGGGCTTACTAAGGGAGGCAGAATACAAAACGTTGCTATGCTTTTTGACAATGCCTTGCAGGCCTGCATTTGAAAGAGATTTTCCCAAAAATATCCTTTCCTTTCCTGCTAATAAGATTACCTTTGACTATCCTGTCCTTTGAGAAGCTTTGAAAATCAGTAGTTCAGTATCTCTGCAGTATTACACAGTGAAAGATCAACATCTGAAATAGTTACACTACTGGGTTTTATTTGGTGCTTCTAATTTATGCAAAAAGCAAGAACACATTAGTCTACCTTAATCTCCTTGTCTTTCAACTGCATATTAGCTAGCAGACAATTAAACTGGCATTCCCTAGGGAAGTTTTCCATCTCCAGCCCCTGGTTCCTGTAACCCCTCTCATACTGTTTGTGGCACCTGATGTTTCTTTTAGCTATGCCTTCATATGTGCTCTTTCAGCACCTTAGGGGGAGCAGCTCTGCTCAGCTGTACTTGTTATTGCATTCCCAATGGATGGATTCAGTGGAGACACTGCATTTTATCACACAGTCATGAAATGGTTTGGGCTGGAAGGGCACTTAAAGATCATCTAGTTCCAACCACGCCTGCCTCAGGCAGCATTTTATGCTGCATTTCCCCTCAAAGCCAAAGCAGTGGCCTGATGGGGAGCTGGGGAAAGGGGAGAGAGCAGACAAAAACAGGGAAGAGAGGGAAACAAAATACAGATTTAAAGATACTCACAGGACAGAGGGACAGAAGCACAAAGGGACAGACTTCCAAGGCAGACAGACAAATGTGTCACTGTCAGGTGCCACTGCAGCACTGGCAGCAGACCAGCTGCACACAGGAGGAGGTATGAGACAGCACCTAGAACCAGTTGTGGAGTTGTTTGCTGTCTCTCAGGGATTACAGCAAACACCAGAACTTGTTACCTGCAGAGCCCCACCTTCCCCCATGCCAGCACACAATACATTTCATGGATTCATTTGTTTGTTTCTAAAGTACCCAGTTTTCCTCATTTCTTTTGAGCCAGGTTGAGCATTCAAAGCCATCTTCCTGGGAAAAACAGGACATGGAGGGATTCAGACAGATTGTATCATCTGGAATCATTTCTTGAACTGAAATGAGGAAGGACAGGCAACCAGACCGTGTTCACTGTGCAACTTGGTGAAACAAGTGCCTGCAGGAACCACTCCCTCCATCATCTGACAGGGCAGGGAGGCAGCCAGTAGCAAGAGCTACAGCTGGACCTTTCCTCAGATGGAGATGGAAAAAGAGAGGAATCCCAGGGCTCAGCCCTTCCATCCTGCTAAGAAAAGACAGTGCATGCTTTACCTGATGGTGAGTGTTGGGGAAAGAAGAGAAACTAATTAAACAAATAAAATAAAACAGCACTGCTAGCTGGTGAAAGGAAGGGATTGTCTCACTCTGCTTTGCACTGTTGTGGCCTCATCTCAAGTCCTGTGTGCAGTTTTGGGCACCACAATACAAAAAAAGACATCAAGCTGTAGAGAGCTTCCAAAGAGGGACCACAAGGATGGGAAGGGGTCTGGAGGGGAAGCCTTATGAGGAGGGCTCAGGTCACTTTGCTCAGCCTGGCAAGACTGAGGGGAGACTTCACTGTGGTCTTCAACATGTTCCTGAGGGCAAGGAGAGGGGCAGCCACTGCTCTCTTCACCCTCATGACCAGTGACAGGGCTCAAGGAAAGGGAGCTGAGTCAGGAAGTTTAGGCTGGATGTCAGGAAAAGACCTCTTAGATCATCACATCAACCACTAACCCACCAGTGCAGGTTCCACCACTAGGCCATGTCCCTAAGCACCACAGACACCTCCTGAACACTTCCAGGGATGTGACTCTACCACTGCCCTGGGCAGCACCTCCCAATGCCTGACCATCCTTTTAGTGAAGATCTTTTCCCCAGTATCCAACCTGAACCTCCCCTAGTGCAACGTGAGGCCATTTCCTCTGGTCCCTTGTTCCCTGGGAGCAGGGCCTGAGCCCCACCTGGCTGCATGCTCCTGTCAGGAGGTTGTAGAGACTGAGAAGGTCCCCCCTGAGCCTCCTTTTCTCCAGCCTGAGCCCCTTTCTCAGCTCACTCAGGTTCTCCCTACCGGGCTTTTGCTCCAGACCCTTCCCCAGCTCCACCCCCTTCTCTGGACACTGAACAATGTCCCAGCACACACACTGAGGTCAGGCTGGGTGATGTCTCACACCACTTGTGGCACAGGGGAAGCTGGCAGGGACTGTTTCAGGTTATTCACACAGCTCCTATCAAAAGCTGCCTTTGGCCAGAGGTGCTCAAAGCATTTTCATGGACAGAATCCAATGTGAACTGGTAGCAAGACTTTACAGCAGAGAAACATTTTTTTCCTCATTAAAGCCACCCATTCACAATGGATCCCCTCTGTAGGTCTAAGGGAAGGGTGGCAGTCAGAGCAGTGAGGATCACCAGGGAGCAAGGAGGACAAGGTGGATTGTTCTGCACTCTCAGACAGACAGTCTGAGTAAGAAAGGCACTGCCATTTCCCAGGAAGCCCCCAGAAGCAAGATTTAACTGGGATTACTCCAGCCTGGCTTCCAAAGGAAGTCACCACTGAGGTAGTGTAAGCCTCCTGAAAATTTATGACCAGCAGAGAACAACCAGCAGGAACAGGCAAGAAACAACAGCACCAGCAAAAAACAGCACTGCCCAGACCACCACTGGTCAAGGGACCCATAACCACTAAAAAAGGCAAAAGAGAAAGCAAACACCACTCCAAGGTCCATCTACACCCCTCATCTCAACACACACACACTGTGTCAGCCAGTAGGCAACAAACATCACTGGAATGACATCCTCTTACCCATAATTACTATATTAACTCATTTGACTGCTGAATGCCCAGTGATCAATACTTAATTACATTTCCAGGCAACAAGGCCAGCCAGAAACTGTACTGAGTAGACTCTGCAGATCTGTAACTTCGGGGTAAAAACAAAACCATCACAAGATCAGCAATAAGTGGGAGTTACACACAGGAGCTTCAGCAGCACAGAGAGGAGGGAAAAGATCACACCATAAATGTCTCCACAGTGAAGGAGGAAGAATTGAGCCATGAAGGTCAAGAGAAGACTGTCAAAACTGACTGAAATCATAGTTTCAAATGACAGGAGCATAAGGATGAAGCTCTTGCAAGGTGAAAAAGGGGAGAAGTGAGAAGGGGCAGAAACAAGGATATTAAAGGAAGCAGGCCACCCACAGGACACCATTAAATGTTCACTGAGGTTTGTCTCCCAATAGAAAGGTGTGAAGCTGCCACAGCACAAAGCCCATCTGGGCAGACAGGGAGAAGAGCTGGCAGGAGGATCATTTCTGTCCCTAGCCTGGTGACATGAAGCACCTACTCACTAAGCCCTCTCTTCTCCACAGGGCACAGACTGGACAGATCCTCTCCTTCCATCAGCTGAGAAGGAATGAGCATTCAGGGGCACAGCAGAAGGCAGAGGAGAGCAGAGAATTCCCCCCTCCATTGCTTCCTCAGTGTATAGTTTGCTAGAAGGGCATCAACTACTTCACTCCAGCAACTTCCACTGGAGAAACAATTGTGCTTATGCCAATCAGTGCTTTCCAGAAAAATCTGAACCTGTGACTTGTCAAACATGACAGCTGACCCAAAAGTAACATCCAAGCCTGATCTCTGCACCCTTCCATCTCCCATGGCAACAACTATTCCAATAGCAACATGGACTTGGACTTGCCCAAAGCAGGAAAAGACTGCCTAAAATTTATTCCTGAAGCCCTCCCTTCTTCACAAGTGTCCAGAAATACAAGGATACAATGAAAGCACGTGTGCAAAACCATGACAAATCCAAGAAAAACCTTTGAAGATTGACAAAAGTATTCTTCCCAGCTAACAGTTTCCCTGTTTCTCCTTGGGAGATTTGCTAAATTAGCATCTAAAGGGTTTACTGCAATCCAGACCTGAGGAAAGGGATTTGTTGGATGGTTCTGAATGCACCCTTCTAACACTGGCAAGAGGCTGCCTTTTCAGCAGAGAAAGTAGGAAGGACCACCCTGCCACCACTGTTGAGAGAGCTGCATAGCTCAAGGACAAGGAAGCTGGAATGTCACACCTCTGCTTCCCTCCCATCTCCTCAAAAAAACGTCCATTAATCAGAAACAGTGCTTTAGCATCTACAATCAAGCTGGGATTTCACCAAAACACACATTCAAACAAAGAAAAACATGTCAGGCAACAGTCAAAAAACCTGAGTGTGTATTCAGCCACACCTAAGGTGGGTAACCCTCACCCTTGGCTGGGCCACACATCAGGGAAGGAGCCCTGAGTTCATTTAATAAATCCTCTGTTCAGTAAATCTGCTTTCCTGGCCAACTGGCAGCCTCTTCCACCACATGCCTGTACAGGCAACATCTCCACCACTCCAAGGTCTCTGTGTGCCAACACCCCACCTACTGCTAAAGGGATTGCAGACACACTCCTCAGTTCTGCAGTGATGCTGGCAGGATGCTTGGGGGTGCTTTGGGGAGCAGGGAAGAGTAAAAAAGTGCTGACTTGCTCCAGGGAATACTGAACACAATATTGGATTACTTGGTTTTAATGGAACCAAAGAAACAACAAAAAAAATCAACTGTGATTGACTTCTGTGTTAATGACACAGAGGCAGGGCTGTTTCCCCTGGAAAGATCGACGTGGAATGTGCAGCAGTGTCAATACCAGGGGCACTGTCAATACAGGACATTTGGAAACTTGGCACAGAGACAACAGTGAGCAGAATCCACAGCAGCTCAGGGTGCTGGTAAATTAAAGCTTAGCCTTGGTTTAACTTCTCCAAGCATTTGTTGTTAGTTCTTGCACCCTGCCTCCCCCAGGTCCTGCACACAAACCCAACTCCCCTGCTTCTTGAAGGAGCTGAGCCAAACCAAAGGAGATGTGTGGTCAGGAGCACAGGGAGCTCTGGGAGACAAGCTGGACTCATCTTTCAGACTTCAGCCCCCAGGTCTAAAGTACCCACAATCTACTTTAGACAGAAGTTAAAATTCAGCAGCAGCAACATATCTCTAGGCCAGCTGTTGCCCCTGTTCCAGCCCGACATGAATGAGCACACAAACACTCCCAAGCCCTCAGGACAGGTCCACAAGCAGGGACAGAGGGAATGCCTGCAGAATTTCTCACAGCTGGAGGAACAGGGGCACTCAATGGATTTAGCACTGGTGGTACCTACAGCTTTCTACTTGTGCAGTTCACTAGTTTGTTTTTTGTAACAGTTATTAGGCACTGGATGTTTTAAGTACCCAGCTAAGCATTTTGAGGAAAGTGCTGCTGTACTCCCAAGGTTTTCCCTGCTGGCTGCTGTCAAAAGATGGGAGTATCCAATTTGGATACTCTTTTTGTTCTGACACAGCACACCAGCTCCTGTGCCAAGCCTTGTGGGTTGGTGGGGATGATCTTGTCACAGTAAGAGATTCAGCAGTGACAGCACCAACCAAGCCATGAGAAATAAGAGAAACATGAAAATCAGTGGTTGACACACCCAAGGCTCACCATGCAAACACAGTTCTCCCACACACAGGAACCACAGAGAAATACATGTCTGACCATCAGAAGGAAGAAACAAATTCCCTGATCAAACATCCCAGCACCAATTCTCACTCTGACTGCAGTCTGGAAGCAAAAAACAGAAGCGGCTTCAGAAACAACTCAGGTGTCAACATCAAACAGCAGGTTTTGACCTGCTCTAACACCAGCTCATCAAGAGCCTGAAAAATCTTCCTTCCTCCCCCATTTCACCTTCTCCTTTAGTACTTCTAGCTACAGGTTCTGCCTCTTCCCAAGGACCAAATTAGAAGAACAGCCAGCCAAAATGCAGAGGCCACAGTTCCACTGGGCTCAAAGGCAACACGTGGCATGGGAGAAGGGAGATGACCAGAGGCAGGGCTTGGCATGACACCACTACTTTGACTTTTTTTCATTTCCCAGCCACACTCAAGACACAGGACTCCAGAAGAGACCCTGTCGTTAGACAGAAGGTAAAGGAGGGGAGCAGCTGGCAGAGGACTCCTACAGAGAAAAATAAAAAGCTTTTGGAGTGGATTCTGTCTGTTAAACAGTTACAATGAACAGTGCTACAGCAGATTTTCCTTCTCTTCTTCCCCACAGATTGAGTTACAGCTGCATAGTTTAGCACAAGTGCCTCCCCTCTCCTCCTAAGGTCCCACAACTGTCCCAGGAATGATCTTTCCACCATGTCTACAGTCCTCTCTCACTTTCCTACTCACTCTTTAGGGGTACTGGGATGTCAGTACCTCTACCTCAAAACCCTGAAGGGAGATCTTGGTAAAAGATTAGCCCACCAAGACTACACAACAAAAATCTATCAGCTCAAGACCATCAGGAAGCTGATGGTAAGAGGCTGTGCAAGCACACCAAGGATGCAGCAGCTTTCAGACACATGTAACAAGTAACAAAGTGCCTGAACTGGCTCCTGGAAAGCTGCTGACGTGAAAAAAAATCAGGCAGAGATGTCTGGACACTAGATTTTCCCTCACAGGGACCTCAGGAAAGATGATAAAATACAGCAGATATGCAGAACATTTGGAGACACACATCTCTGTGTCCTGACTGCCATGGTCCTACAAGTTATATGTAACATGTACAATTCCAGACACAGCTGGAATTGTAGCATAAGCAAACAGAAGAAAACAGAATTAGAAGAGAATACAGGAGAGGACTCAATGCTCTGGTCTGCTTTATGGCCACGAGGTGAGAAGGAAGGCTTGGGAGAAGGCCACACAATCCAAGACTCTGCAGTGTGCAGAGACCAGGCTCCAGGCAGGCCCAGCTAGGAGCACAGACACATCCTTTGCTGGGACAAAGGGGCAGAGAGAAAGTTCCAGCTCTAAGGAATTCCCAGTGTCTGATCCTGGGCAAGAACAATGAGCAGTCAAAAAAAGCCTTGCCCCACCTTATTTTATTTTGATGAGCTTTCAGTGCTGCCCTAGTTAATCCAATCAGTCCCTGACCTTTCTAACAGATCCCTGCCCCTGCCTTCCCAACAGCAGCTCTTTCCTGGCCCCCAAACTGTGGCTTCCCAACCACTTGGGCTCAAGTTACCCTTTTTTCTGAGGGCAGCAGAGTCAGCATTTCTACTGCTTACCGTATTCTTGCCCTGTTTGCTTGTTGAACTGTAATTCTCTCCTCCCTAGTGCAAAGCAGCCAACATTTCCAGTCTTGGCCATAGGCCTTATTTTCCACACAAAACCTGCATATTCTATTTTCAAGCAAGAAACACAGAGCAGATGCCTGGCATCTTACAGAAAGGCATATTACAATTCTGTATTTAACCTGTGACAGCACTGCCAGCAAATTCCTGCCATGCCCAGTGCACAAATTTCTTTCCCTGCTCTTTTTTCCCCACCAATTAATTCCATGATGGATCTGAAGGACAGCAGGAAGCACAGGAAAGAAAGTAAGCACAGACTAATGACTGCAAAACAGAATGGGAAGATATATCAATTTTCTGGCAGTTACAAAAACGCTACAGGCAGAATAGACAAAAAAGCCCAAAGCTTAACTTGTACCCCCAAAGTATTTTAATCAGCTGTTCTCAGTTCCAGCAGATCTGCCACAGAACTGTATTAAAAGCATGTACAAGGTCAGATTCTTAACACTTTCATTCCAGTTTTTAAATTGCAACAGAAATACTGCAGTGACAACTTTATGCTAAAATACCCAAGGGGCAGAGTGACTGCAGGAATGTGTCTGGGACTGGGCAGAACAAAACATTCCACTTTGGCACTGCTTAGCTGTACCATTGGCAGCCCCTCTCCCCCATCTCCAGTTGTAGCTTCAGGAGACAAAAAAGAGCCACTGAAAGTGGGCTGGAGGGAACACCCTTGGCACCCTTTCACTTTGTTTGGTCAGCCACAGGCAGAGGCTCCACACCAGCATCTCACAGAGCATCAACAGAAGGCACTTTGAGGACTTGAACTGGAGCCCTGCTGCCAGCTTCACCACCAGCAAATAGCACCACTGAGCTAAGAACACACCAGGCCTGACCACAGCTTTGTGCAATGCCCAAGTAGAGAGTGCCTGCAAGTAGTACCTCCAATGGATTTTTATTTTGGAGGATCTGCTTTGAATTCATGTGGGTACCAGAAATTCAGAACAACTATGTGCCACTTAACTGCCATTTTACTGAAGGATCCTTGCCCACCTTGAACCCAGCATCTTCTAGTTTTGTTTTTTCCCCACTTATTTTACTGGAAGACACTGGGAACAAGTTTAGTTTCTGGGGCAAGGCCATTTGATTAAACTTCACCAGCTCCTCTTTTCTCACAGCCATCTTTTCCAAGCAAAAAAGCTCTGATCAATTGAGTCATTGCTCATATTCCACACTTTTGGCATCAATGCCAAAAACCTGATCTGCAGATAAATGTGGAAGCTCAGGAAGGACAGCACTGACTGCTGTGAGCTCCTGTATCTTCTCTGAGGTGAGGCACATGTGTTTTTCCTGCCCCTGTGCTAAGGAAGCTCAGTGAACCCTGGCATCACATTCACAGTCACAAGGACCTGGGCAATGCCTACACACCAGCAGAAAGAAAAAGCAGAAGGAAGAGTTTCTAGAGACACTTGCTGACTGCTCCAATCAATTCTTCTTATGAAGTAATTACTCTGAACCTTACTCAGAGCTTTAGGACCATGGCAACATTTCCACTGCATTATTTTAACTGCTGATTAATTCTCCTCTCCTGGCATTCCTCCTTGGATTCTTTAACATGCCTGGCCTCAAGCTCCCTGTGGCATGAGTTAGTTTCCCCACTCACAACACTCCATGCACTGACAGTGAAATGAAAAAAGTAATCCCATGTCAGAGCTTGCCCTTGATTGTTGAGTCTGTGTGGCAGATTAGTGCAGTGTGGTCCCCTCCCCGTGCTGCCCTATCTATTGCACAACCATACGTCAAGGAGTTAATCCCACCATCTGCAGCTGTCACAGCCCCTACTCCAGGAAACCCACACACCTGCAGCTAGGGAGCACTGAGGAAAAATACTAAGTCCAAAAACTAAGTCCAGTCACATCTTCTACTACTGAAAAGCCACAGAATAAATGTAATCATATTCATTTCTTTTACCCCATAGTCTGTTTAGGCAGTATATACAAAGTAATTTTAGATTTAGACATAGAAAAGAGCACCACAACTCAGCCTGTAAAATACCAGCAGACTCTCATTATTTACATAATTTAAGAATTACAAGCTCGATCTGGTCACATTCTGATCAGTCAGTTCAAACACCACTTGCATCCTAAGTGGCTTTATAAACTGCTGCACAGGCAGAGGACTAAAACACTAACATAAAGTAAGGAGGGTGAGAATACCCAGGAAAGCTTTCCAAACAGCTTGTGACAGGCATATGTTTGATCTCCAGCCCTCAGCTCAGTTGGGCAACAGCTGACACACAGGATCAGCAATGCAGAACACTCCCCATTCTTCCCCTTTTTAGGGGCACATACAGATTTCAAAATTGGGAAGTATTTGAAGAAGAGAGATGGAAAAATAACCGCCTGCAGAAGTACAAAGCATAAAATCCTTGCTCCTCTGGTCTGTGACTGGGGTGGAGGTAGAACTCAAGCTCACTCTCAGCATCTACTGCAGCTCAGCATCTGCTGAACCCAGGCATCCCCTCCAGCTTTCCCTGCTCAAAGGGCTTATGTCTACACCAGAAACAAGATGGCTTTTTTACCATAGCACTGTACAACTGAGTACCATCAATAAGCAACTGTCTCACCACAAGACTGAAGCTGCCAAGCAGAAGCCCCTAAAGGACAGATCAAGGTGATTCTGTGTCTGCATGAAGCCTCTGTGTGATCATAATGGCACTTTAACCTTGAAAGGTCTTACTAATTCTAGCATTCAAACATGACACACTGAACTATCAGTTTTGATGAGGTTTTCTTCATGGTGGTGATGTTGATTAAACAGCTTAACAAGCCCAGCCCATGAAAACACTCATTCAGGGTGGTGCTCAATCACATCAAGTCTCCTTCCCTCTTCCTGGGAACACAGACTGCCCTGTAAGTGGAACTGGCCCAAACACTGCTTTAACCATCTCTTCCAGCTGCCACTGCCACTTCTGGTGGCTGCTGCTGTTGTGCTGTCTCCACTGCTCTTCTGCTTCAGCTGACAAGGCAGAGCTCCCAAAAGCCCTGAGGCACCAAACAGGATCACCAGCTCTGTCATCTTACACAACACAGACACTCACACAGCCTCTTCCCCCTGGACAGACCGACATCCACATCCTGCTGCCACTCCTCCTCTGGCTCAGGGACACAGGGCACCATCCCACTCCCAAGGCCCTCAACAGACCCCTGTGACCATCACCTCACTGCAGGCCTCCCACAGCAATCTTCATCTCCTGACAAAGCTGGGTTTGCCCCCTGTCAGGGAGCTCTTTGTCTGGCCCACAAGGATTCTCACACAAGACTTGCTTTTCAAAAAAGGTCTTTGGATCAAGCCTCTCTGCTCCAATATACTCATTTGGCTCACTTTAAAATCTTTTTTAAAAAGAAAAATTGAGATCTGGGCCCCTCTATAAAAGGTAGAAGTTGTTTTGTTGTTTGTTTTTTTTTTCTCCAGCCCATCACCTCTTCACCTTCACTTTATTTCAACCCTGCAGGTCAGCACCGGTTACCCATCTTGGAACGACATTTTCCTGGTAGAATCTATTTTAAAGCAAGCCAAATTCGAAAAAAATGACAGGGCTCTGCCACTTTGTACTTGATGCTCTCCCCTGCCAGCAGCACAGGCAGACAATAAAGTCTCATTTACACTGTCTGCACCAGCATGAACGGGTCCAGCCCCATCCACCCCACGCAGAGATGAGATCAGCAGCTGCCAGCACAGAGCTGTGGCAAGAACACCCATGATGTTAAAAGAAATAACAGGGGATGGCAAAGGAACAAACTACCATGAGTAGGTGCTTCTCTGACACTCCTTGTCAGGTTTTGGAGCTGCCAGACATTTGGCATTGCCTTGATCTTCTCAGGTCTGGGACTGCAGCAGCAAAGCTTGAGGCTGCCCATCCATCCCCTCACCTCTCATTCAGTATCCCCACGCTGACAGGGCAACAAGGACTGGCATCTTTCCTGTGAACAAAGTGCTCCCTGAACAAAAAAGCTACACATCCCTTCCCAAGCAGTATCTGCAATACTTAGGCTCACCACACCCAAAAAAACCTGCCTACTGAGAACACCTGTATCCCCAACAAAATACCATACTGGTTCCAGGAGAGACTTTCATTATACAAGGGAAGCCAGCAGATCTTCCCACATTGCACAGAAGATGCTGGCAGGAAGAGTGTTTCTCTGCATGAAGAAGGCTGTGGCATGAGCACTGTGCCTGCTAATTTCCTAATATGGATCAGAGTCCAGTGGATTGAAATCCACACGCCTACAGACCCATCATGTTTCTCACTTGGTGTAAGACTGAGTTTAATCTTTTTACCCCGCTGACAGGATATTAATTTTACCTAATGGCCCAAGAGCTGCCAAGAGCTATGAGCCATTGTTCACATTTTTATAGCTTTGCTCAGCTTTCCTTCCCTAATGAGGAGCTCCCCATTAGTCCTGACTTTGCTGAGGTGTCGCAGCATGATGTGAAGAAATGCCAGCTACATGGTGGATCCCAAACCAGGAGTGCAAAGCACAATCTGGACTCCTCCAGGAGGCAGGACTGATCCAAGCCACTGTGCCAGGAACAACATTTGACAGCATAAAGAAGGTTGTTTCATTTCAGCAGTTTGTGGGTTTGGATATTGCCACCCTAAAAATAATTCAGGAGGCAGAAAGCAGCAGCCAAGTACATGTTGATTTGTTAGAGCCCCCATGCATGTGAGGAACACAAGGCACTCACAAACTCCTGAGGGACCTGTCCCTTTGGGTGGACACATGCACCTTTGGGTAGAGGATAAAGAAGCCTGCAGGATGTCAAAACACACAACATTGTGGGTAGGAGAGAAAGGTGTCATGTCTCCCTCTGCCAATCCTCTCACCTGCTCCACCACGTCAGGCCAAGGAGCAAAGATTAGTTCATGAGGTTTTGCTTCCACTGAGGACCTTCCAAACTCAATGGTGATGCTGCTAAACCTAAAAAACCCCCAAAATTTCCTGCTATTCCAGCTGTCTTGAACCTCTTCCAAAAGTCAACAGCATGCAAAACATCACCAGTAAAATGTTCATGGGAGATGTTCACTCCTAGCCAGGACCTGTACCCAGCTCTTCCAGAAGCCTGAAACACACTGGCTACAAAGTCAGTGCTACACTGCTTTCTTTGAATGTTATATAATAAATAATGCATTTTAAGTATTGTGATGCTGGACTCCAAATCCCAGCCTCACTTAGCCTTTAAAGACAGTGCCATAATTATTTATAGTATTTACATTCCAGAGGATGGTGGGGGGTGTGCTATCAGATCTCATTTAAAGATTACTTTTGAATGAAGCAAGACTGGTTCTTTAGCATTTTCTACAAGCAGAAAAAGGTGGCAGCAGCAGCTGGAGTGCAGCAAACAAATCCATAGATGCATATGGACATATAGGTCAAATACGAATTAGGCTGAGCAAAAAACAAGTTAGCTGTGAAATATTCTTTTGGCTGTTTTTCCATATACTGTGCTGACCATTTATGGTTTAATCTTAGAGAAGCTCTCTCTCATATGAGCCTGCAATCCCCCATCCCAAGCTTCAAAGAAGCAAGTTTTACTGTAAATACTCTGTATTTCTTTAAACAGGCAAAGGTTTTCATATGAGCATTGTTGTTTCACACACTTAATGAACCAGGAAAAACTGAAGGAGGAACTGGAAAATTCTGTTCTATGCCCTGCAGAGATAAAAAAATATTCAAAACTATAGACCTGACCTAGAAAAAGGAAGAGTTATTCTGCTGCCCTCTAATGAGCACATCCAACATCTGAAAAAGAACATTCTCAAAAGAGATCTGTTCTGCTCTGCCACAGGTACATCCTCTTGTGCTACAAAGCTGTCAGCAATGCAGACACAGCTGGAGCAGCAGCACCTCCCACACAGCAAAGACAGGCAGAAGAAACACCTAGATGGGCCCAAGATCTGTTCTGTACTTCCCTGAATTCAGACTGGAATACATGGCTGTGTCCTGCTCTGTTCCCTCTCCTTGCCTGAATAGAGGGGAGGGGGGAGGTTCCTAATTCTGACCTTGAGGACACAAGGGCCACAATGTTGTTACAGGTACCACAGACACCTGGAGGAATGACTTGCTTCAACACCTGTGAGCCTCAATTAAAAGGAAAGAATTCAGTTCTCATGCAAGGGTGTCTCTGTACCTGCACAATACTCAGAGGACATTCAGCTGAAAAATGCAGTAAGGAAGGCAGAGAATCCACCATATAGAAAGTTCCTGGTACTGAGCTTCATCTCAGTTTTAACTCAGCTACTGTGATGCTGTGGGCTGACTTCGGCCAGCTGCCAGATGCCCACCCAGCTGCTCCCTCCCTCCTCAAAAGAACAGGGGAGAAAAATAAGATGAAAAGTTTGTGGCCTGAGGCAAACAACAGGGAGATCACTCAGCAATTACCATCACAGGCAAAACAGACTTGACTCAGGGAAAATTAATGTAATGTACTGCCAATTAAAATAGAATCAGATGATGAAAAGCAAACACTAAAACACCTTCCCCCCATCCACCCCCTTCTCAGCTCCACTCCTTCATTCTGACTTCTTCATTGCTGGCTCCCTTGAGCACAGGGCTAAGGAATGGCATTTACAGTCACTCTCTGCTGCTCCTGCCTCCTCACACTTACCCACCGGGGTCCTGGTGACTGGAGCATCTCCTTTCCTCCTTTTCTGTCCCTGCTCTTCATAGGGCTCTCTCACTTCTCTTCCACTCCTTCTGAATTATATGTTTTCCCAGAGACAGCACCATTGTGCCTGACAGGCTCAGCTGTGGCTGCACTGGGTGCACTTCAGCTCTTTGGACCTGGCTGTGCCCAGAATGTGACAGCCCTGGCTTCTGTCCTGCCACCAAAACCCTGCCACTTACACCCAATACAGGTAAACAGGCCAATGCCCTCTATTTTGGATGTAGAAAATACATGAAGAAGTTCTAATAACCCCACATAAGCAGTATCTAGACATCTGTATGCTATTTCCATAAACAAAAACCCACTCAGGTACAGACACTAAAACAACAAGCATACCTGCAGCTGCAGAAGAGCACACCTGAGCCCAGCCCTAGGCAAGCCCAGCCCTGCAGTCACAAATTACTGGCATGAATCAAAAGCAATAGCCAGAGGCTCTGCTGAGCAAAATATGGAAGTGTCAGTGAGCAAAACAATTTAAAATTGTGATTTCTGACCACAGAGTTCCTGCAGTCTGGAAAAGCCTTCCCACGTCTCCCTGTCGACAGGCACACCAGGTTATTCCAGCTCAAACCACATTGTGAAATAAGTGCTGCATGTATAGACACAGCCTGCACCCCTGGCAGCTGGAAATGTCCTCTCCATGCTAAAGAAGCCCATTCCCGTTACATAAGAACACTCAGTGACCTGAATTTACAAATAACCTTGGAGGGGAAAACAGACATCAGGAAAAACAAAGTTAAAAAGCCACGGAGCTAGGACACACAACAGAAATCAGCCTAGAGCATGTATGTGCACAGCCACACCAGGCACAAACACCCACGACATCCATAGAAGCCAAAATTCTTTAACTAGATCTATTGGTTTGCTCTGTGTTCTCCAAGCAATCAAGAACACAGCCCAAGTGGGTCAGGAAACAAGTCTGTATGTCCCATTTTCCCCTCAATTTTCCTGCCTGGGACTCTCTAAACCACCACATTTCATTGGAGTTGGTTCTCACTACTATCACTATGTACCTTCCAGCTCACAGTCCCTTCTTGTCTGAGGAACTGCTTGGATGACCTATTCTCCTGCAGCAGGATTTCCTCCAGAATTTTCTGTGGTTTGCCTTAAGGGACATCTGCAAAACTGCTAGCTCAATCTAAATCTGTCCAAATTATCATTTCAAACTACCCAGAATATTCCAGTACCCACTGCATTTAATCCTTGCATAGCTGTGTTTCCCATATTTAGCTTGGACAATGTACATTGAGACGCACTGTGTTTAAAGCTTCATTTAAAAAAAAAACCAAAACAACAAAAACCTCTCTCTACAAGCCACGTGACTAAAAACCTAAAACCAAATCAGATGTTGTTACCAGTTATGCCATATTTGAGCATCAGTAATGCCACTCTGAAATGCTGAAGGGGATGAACAGATTTTCAGCTGACACATGCATTTCTACCCAAGCATAAAGAAAACCTTTGGTCCATAAATTGCTCACAAAGACCAGAATAAAGGATAACTTGAATAAAATAGAATAACACTATAGATCCCACTAGGTCTGAATGACAGACATGAACTTTTGAGATCTATCTCCCTGTAACACAGCCTGTAACTCAGTAAGACCCACATTAGCAGGGCACAGAGTTATCTCTTGGTAAATCAGAAATGTGATGTATACAGCATAGAAGTTTGTGGGGGGAAAAAAAACCAAAAACAGGCACCACCCAAGCAAAATCACGTTTATCACATAGGCATTTCCCAGAGGGGTGAGCAGAAGGTTCACTTGTTCCTCCACCCCAGAAAAGTATCAAGACAAGCCAGAAGGGGCAACCCTCTCATGCCATCCACCCTTCAGCAACCTCCACTGATTTTCTAAACAGTGTCTATTAAACTCCCAGAACACCTATTTCAGAGAGACATTTGACAGTTTGACACAACACCATACCACTGCTGCTGACAAGGAAATGGCTCTGACTTCCAGAGCCATCAATCTGCCCTTTTTAAAAGTGCTTCCTCATCCTTATTCAGATTTGGTTTCTCAATCCCTGCAGTGTTGAGCCATCCCTCTCACACCCCACAAGAGGTTTGCATTACTGGAACTGGTGCTGGGAGGCCCCTTTGGCACCAGTGCAGAGCCATTCCTCCTCCCTCTTTGTACAATTTATGATTTTATAACTTAATCATGTTAAAGCTTCAGCATTAGCACAGCAAAGACAAGGACTCCAGTTCATAACCCTCTTTTGTAACACTGCAGCTTAGGTACTCTCCTAGGCAGCGCTGATCTATTTTTGTGTAAGGATGTCCAACCATTTTAAATTCATTTCACCAGAGAATACCAGGCTAAGATCAGAATCTTTTTAAAGCTCCAGGAAAATCGTGATCACACAGAGCAGGACATGGCATGACATGCACCTGCCATGCCCCCATCACTCCTGGCCAGGAAGGCAAGGGGCTCAAATCCAGCAAGTCCTTCAGTGGCACAAGGCACTGATATGTCTGATGTAAAAAGCTCATGTTTGAGCACCCAATTTTCACAAAGTCTGGAAGAAGGCTTTGCAAAAGCACAGAGCAGCACCTCAGGAGCTTCCCCAAAGAAGTCTCCAACCCCTCACTGAGCCATACTCTCCTCTCCATCCATCCAGCAGCATGGAAAGGCTGCTCCAGGGCAGGCATGTACCTTCCACCAGCGCTACTGGTGAGCATTACACAGCAGGCACAGCCAAGGAACCAACCATAATAAGAAACTAGAGCGATCTGACACATCCTTCAAACTCCTAGGACTCATTTCAAGTTCTTCCCACTGACAGCCTCCTCCCCTGGAGCAGGCTGCAAAACGTTTTGGATGGTTTGGGCTCCCTGGAAAATGTTTGTGTTTGTGTAGTGCTCAGTATCCATGACCACGAGCTAATTGGAGTCTTTTGGGGTTTTTTTAATGTTAATTTTAAGAAGAGAGACTTAGCCACAGCTAGAGGGAGGGAAAGAAAACAAAAAAGTTAATTAGTTCCATAAATATTAACACAACTGATTCCTGTGATCTGGCAGAAGGCACTCACAACATGGAAATGCTCTATTTGCAGAAGGGAAGTAAAAGCACTGAAAACAGTGCAAGCTTCAGACGCTCATTTACTGCTTCTCAATTAATTGCATTTACTTTAATTAAAGTGGAGCTTCCCACAGCTATTCTCACAGCCAGCACCACACTGCACAGACAAATTGTTAAAGCAACATTAAGCAGCATGGATTTTTAACTTTTTTTAAAAGAATTATTATTTAAGGCATCAAAGTCTTTAGGTTTCAGTAGGATCCCCATCCCACAGCCCCCCACAGACCACAGCAGTCTCTGCTCTCCACTTCAACCAATCCCCACAGCTCTTCACCACTACAGAACTTGGTGAATCTGACTCCTGAAGTAAGATCCCACTGACTTTAACCCCCTGGACCAAAGGAACAGAAAAGCCCTCAAGCTTTAATGTCAGCTGTTGGGAACCACAGAATCTGTTCCAGGTGTCCTGCAGACTGAGGTTGTCTGACCTCACTGCAGAGGCTTCCCAGACAACAAACCGCCCTCTCAGCTCCTCTCAAACACGGTGCAGTTCTCTTACAGCCTGTTACAAAACCCTCAGACACCAAATCTGCCCTTAAATGGTGATCTGGCGTTGTCAAAATAAAAGCAGATCCTAATGATTCAGTCAGAAAACCCTATCAATTTCACCTGAACAGCAAGGAAGAAGGAATGTACAGTAATTTGCTACCTAAAGCAATTTACCCAAATAAGGCAAACTGCCATCTGTCACTTTATCAAGTTACCAGAGTGGCCAACCTTGGGCCTGGGGGAGAGGTAAAGTTTAATCCCTACACAGCATTTTCCCTTCCCTGGGAACTTCTCCTTTCTTTCAAAGTTTGTTAGTGGTGGTTTCAAACACTTTCACACACAGTGTTAGAAGCAACACCAGATTATGCAGGGAAGTTTCCCCTTTAAGCTGAGACCTGCACATTCAGTCCTGGGACACATCCTGGGCCTGTGCAGGTGACACAAAGAACACAGACACATTGCAGAAGGTATGGGGTGGAGGTGATGCCTGAAGTTTTAAATTTCATGTTTTTCAGATTCTGTGCTGCCCAGGGGTGTAGTTCTGAGCTTCATATTCAGTGTCACTCAGCTCTCTTCACAGAGTAGGGAGACAAAACAAATCCTTTTCCTGCTGGAGACCAAGGACAATGGGTACAACTTTCAGGCCCAAAAGCACAAACAACTGTGGACTGAAGGGAGAAAACAAGAAGGATGGGACTTCATAATCTGAAGCTGTAATTGGACAATTACAATTACAAAATAGACCAAAACTTATGAAAGTGTGACACCTCATGTCTGGTTGTCCATTTTGTGACCGTTTTGGGTCCACCTTGGATGTGTAGCCCTGGCCAGGCTCTCGTCCTGCCCAAGGTGTATCCTAAAGGCCTTTCAATAAATACCTACTTTATTCTCTAGCTCTGTCCAGTCTCTGTTCCAGCCTTCCCAAAGCACCAGAGGGAGAGGGGATTGCTAAAGCATGAATTCCCAGCTCAACCACCACTCAAACAGCTGCTCCTCCCAGAGCAGCACCCACACACCCACCAGATATTTTCAAAGGCATTAAAACAGGTTCAGTGCTGCACCACCAAGGGCACCACTGACAGCATCAGGGAGAGCATTTTTCACCACTCCCCAAACTCACACAGCCTGGGCAGCTAATAACAAAGCCAGATGGAGGAGAAACACCTCATCCCTTGGGTCTAGCACAGCAGGCAGGCACTTCTCAGGGAAATTTCACCAGCACGTTGGAGGTGCTGCAGCCACTCCCTGCCATCCTCAGCCCGTTTACACCCCTCCCCACCCGAGCTGTGCCACCCTGGGGAACAGCTTGAGGAAGGCGTTCTGCACAAAACAAACACAAGACAGGCCTGACAACTGCCAGCACCGAATGAAAAGCTGAAGAAAAAGCAACAGCAGCAAAATTGTGAGGATCCAGCAGCTTTCCACACCAGAGATGTGAATGACCAACACAGGCAGAATTTCAAAATTCCCCGGGCGTGCATTAAGAAAAAGCAGCAGAGGTTTAGAATCAATATTCAGAACAGATGCATTCATTAAAACAAACAGGCTTCATTTTTATTTTTTTAATCCTTCAATTGTTAAGCACCCCAGTATGCCAGAAGAGTAGGAAAAAAAACAAAAACATAAACAGAGGAAAGGTGATGAGTGATGAGGACAAAAGAGGAGAAACCTTAATATTTAAAGTCAATAAACACGCAGAAATCCAATCAACACACAGGAATAAACTACAGGACACCAAGATTGTCATCCTGTCAAAAGCTCCTGAAGAATAATGGGGGCCTGGTCATGGCTGCAATTTTTCCAGACTGGTGTGGGTCCACTGCAGGGGTAACCACGAGTCTGGACACTGCAGGAACAGCAGTGCTGTCAAAACAGGGGTCTTACAGGGACTCTGTAACATTCTGGTACAACATCCATACAAAAAACCCCAAAACTGGACAGCAAATCATATTGCATGAAACTAATGCAGGACCACAACGCTTTTCTACTTCTCTTGGAGGCTACAAAAGGAGAACAGAATTGGACATGTGTGTGCAGAGCCCAAGCAGAAGCAGATCAAGGTGATAGACCCAGCAGATCTGGAACTCCAGAGCAGAAGCTGAGGTGCAAACCAGAAGGGATCTGTCAGTGACTTGCAAACGGAGGCTTGGTGACAAAAGAAACTCACAGAGAACCTCAGAAAGGAGGAAAGCAAGGCTGTACACAACCTGCAGACCCCAGAAATTCACTGCTGACAGTGAATTCCTGCTTAGTCTGATTATATGATCTCCTATGTCCACATTTCTTAAGGAGGAGAAGGGAATTCCTTCTTTGTCAGATGCTCAGTCCTCTCCCTCTTCTATGCTTCACACCCTGGTATAAAATCACAGACAAACTGCAGAGAGCATCTACTTAAACCCCCTCTTTCATCTGTCATTATCCCAGGTTGCTCCAAGCCCCATCCAACCTGGCCTTGAACACTTCCAGGGATGGGGCAGCCACAGCTTCTCTGGGCAACCTGTGCCAGGGCCTCAGCACTCTCACTGTAAAACAAGAAGTCTTTCTTTATATCCAATCCAACCTCAGAAATCAGGATGATTTTGCATCAGGTTTTGCAAACAACTATGAACTTGCTGTTGTCGCACTTTTGTTTTGTGAACAACACAGCCTGTCACTGTTCCCTTCTGGAGTAGCTGAAAATAAAGCAGGAAGCTACCAACCCAGCTGTTCCTATCATTCCACAACTGGCTCATCATCCACTCCAAAAAAAGAGACATTCATAGCCAAGTGCTTGGCCAGAGCCAAGCTTGAACAGGCCTTTGCTTCAAGGAGCAAACACTGATGGAAGGAGAGCTAAAGAAAACAACAAAAAAATGAAGAGCAGCAAGCCCAGTATGACAGGCCATTATTTCTGACTGGGTAGGAAACATTCAATTCCCACGCTACAGAGGCTACAGAGGCTCACCCAAATGAGATTTATCCCCTGACTGGAGTCACAGAGGTCCCTGCGTGGATTAGATTACAGCAAAGCCTCTGGTTTACATTACGTCAGTGGTGAGTAAACTGCACTGACAGGAAGCAATCACTGAGCACAGAGTAACTCATGGACTGAACTCCAGCATTCTCAGGGATGGCACTGGCTTCTGTCACCCACAAACGTGTGGAAATCAACTGCAATCTGCATTAAGCTGAGCTAATGATTAAAGACAAAAAGCAGAGCAGGGGAAAGCTGTCGCAGCAGGTCTGCTTCACAGCACGACACAGCTTAGAGCTACCACACTAAAATACTTTCCTTTTCAGACCACTGGCTTTTTATATCACATAATGCAAGACTCACCTACGGTGAATTCCATTTTGGTGACATTCTTCACTGCAGTTCCACCCTCTGCTTCTCGTGCCACAGGGATTACTGACGCCAGAACAGCCTGTGCTGGTACCTCACACTAATCACAAGCACACTCAATCAGCCTTGGATCTATCTAAAGGAAGCAACAGACCACCACCATGAGTAGCAGATATTTCCACAGGGCACCCTGCCTCAACCAGATGCACCAACAATCCTCAGAAATCCCCAGGAAAACAAGGCCTTCAGCTAACAAGAACCAACAGCACCAGTTTATACTCCCACAGAAAGGGGCCTCACTCCTTTCAGACCCAGCACACACAAGCTCTTGTGTTAACTGGGATAACCCTGCTAGAGATTCTGGATTTTCCAATTTACACATCATGTTTCTCCCTTTTCCCTCAAAACCACCACAGCCAAAAGTGCAGCAAAAGCTGGTCACTTACAAATTGAGGAAAAAACTGTAGAGAGAGGTGTCCTCTCTTGTTGGCAACCACAGGAAACAGCCCTCAAGCCCCAGCACAGCGGTGGATTGGTTTCCTACAGGACTGCAGCCCTTTGGCTCTGACACATCAAAACAGCTGCTCCAGGTGGAGCCTTTTATCCCATGGAAATAACCATGCTCTGCTGTTGGATAGTTAGCCCCTCTGATGGTACATATAGCACCAAAGAGCTGCCTATACCATGGGTTTATTTACAGAGCACAACAGTGCTCCCTGCATTCTCTTTTCCTTCTACTTCCCAGCATCCAACTGGCTTTTTTTGACTAATTTCAAGCTCCAAGCTGACATCTTCTAAAATCTAACCCAATGCCAAGATCCTCCTCAGACTAGGTTTTATTTTGAAGAGTCACAGCACAAGGTCAGATCTAAACACAAAACACAGTCACCAGCAACCTTGGACAATGTGAATAAATCCTGGATAATGTGAGATGTACACACACATAGAGGACAAATACCTGTTATCCCAACTGCCACACAGCAGCCTTGGCAGGGGAAAAAAAAATCTTCTCTAGCTGTGAAAAGCACAGGAGATAGTGAGCCCACCTACAGTCTGCCAACTTGACCTTCTCAGAGCTTGAAAAGCAAGTGGGAGGGAAGCATGCTTTTGTCTTGTTATTAAAGCTTAAAATAGCAACGTGTAGGAGAATCCTACCCCCCTGCCCTCTGCACTAAGCTGAGGGGGAAAGGGAAGAAGAGGTGGAAAGAAGGTTAGAGTCAAGTTGAACTTCCTGCAGAACAGGCTCTGAGCTGACCAGAGAAGCCAGGAGACAAAGCATGTCTGCCCATAATCTCTTTTCTAACTCTACTGTGTCTGCCATTGTCTGCACAGCCTAGTTACAGTTCACTGAATTAACACAAAAAACCCCCAAACTGATTTCCATAACGAAAAAGCCTCTACACGGCTCCAGAGCACGACAACAAGAAAGGGCACAACAGCTTGGGAAGACGTAAAACAATAATCAGATCGCTTTGTGCCTCGTTGAGTTGCAGTTTTGAGCCCCTAAACGAAGAGTTATTTTTAGCCAATCATCTGGAAAGTGCACAAAGCAGCGGGGTCAGCAGGGCTGCTGCAGGAGGCCAGCACGGACCCCGGAGAGAGGCAGCCAGGCACTGCACATCTGCATCATCAGCACTGCACAGGCACCAGCAGCACAGCTCTATTTATAACCCAGACATGTACAGCTGTAGCCTGCAATGAAAGGCTGGGGCTGCAGGCTGCCAGCCCCCCAACAGCACGCTGTCTGATTTAATTAAAGAGATGGCAGCGTGCACACGCACACAGAGATGCATCCGTGTCCTTTTCCCAGGAGAGTCACCAACAATGAGCCCAGTGTTTCAACAACAGTATGCTTTGCCAAGGTTTCTGTGCAGAGAGCAGGCAAACGTGTCCTCACACAACCTCTCCACTTCCTCAACTCTGATGGGCAGCTCACCGCTGCTCAGGAAACCACACACCCTTTTGTGATAGATTTGCCTGCACAGGAAAACAAAGTCACAGCAGTACTCATCCACACGAAGACAAGAAATTCATTTACTTTACAAAGAAGGTATTTGGAAATTGCACACATCTTCTGTATCAGGATGGCTCACTGTGGTACCAGGCTCTGTCTGGTAGTTTGTTCCTTCTGGGATTTTTTTAAACATTTACATACAGTTTGTGGGGGTTTGGGATTCAAGTTTCAGAGAAATTTTTTGAGACGCTGTGTTGCCCTAAGTTTCTGTTGAAAATGCAAGTGTTTGAAATCTTGCAGTGCTGTTCTCACGCAGCTTCAAGAAAACAATGTATATTTTTAGCATTTATCTATTGTTTACATTTTTCTCCTCTGGGAGGAGAAATGTGATGGACGGTGATTGACCATCCAGGTCCAAGAGGTGCCAACCTGTGTAGCCAATCTCTTGACCTCTGTAAAAATGTATATAAGTCATGGAGTCAGATAATTAAAAGAAGAGAAGCTTTCCCTTGACCTGCTGCATCTGTCTCGTTCCTTGGGGTCGCCCCTGCACGGACACAACGCTGCAGACATTTAGAAGTGAAAACTGCTTTCAGATACAAAGCTCTGTCTCACAGTGAGCAGCCAAAGAAAGCATTTCCTTGCTGTGGGACTGGAAATCAAAGGGCTCTATCATGTCCTCTCCCTTCCTCCTCTCCCCTTTCATACTCCTTATGAGGTAAGATTCTCCTGCCCAGGAATCCTCAAGCCACGGACCCCACAACAGCAAAGGGCAGGAGAAGACTTGCTGCAGGCAGGCTGCTGTGAGTGAGGCACTGCTGGAACACAGTGAGAACCTGCTGGCCAAGTACTGGGTTACCAGTGGCAGCTGCTGGTGAGGCAAAAGCAGCCACAGAGCAAGCCCAGAGATCAGGTCACAGCCTGGGCTCTGCTGTGCTCCCCACCCTGGCAGTCTTAGGCTGGAAGAGGACTTCCCACAGACAGCCTGGAGCTAGTTCCCCACCTAGGGATCACTAAGCACATCTATGCAGAAGCCCAAACAAAAACAAACCTCTTCTAGAAGCCCTCACAGGAAGCAATGTTTGCATTGCAGCTCCCTGAGCTTCCTGGGTCAGCCACTAAAACCACTGCAAATACAGTCCCCAGAGTCTTTGCTCACAACCAAACACAGCACTCATCCAAAATATAACCAACCTGTTCTGGACGAAATGATGCTTCTGGAGTCCAAGTCAAGCTTCTTTACCAGGGTATCAGGGTCAATTTTCAGCCCAGAAAATACACCAGAAGATGAGAGGTCCCAGTCCTTATGCAAAAGAAACATAAAGTAGGAATCAGTACATACAACCACCAGGCAACATTTGCTTAAAAAAATTTTAAAAATCACACCCAGCACCATCCAGATAGGAATAGTGGTAGTGAACAGGTGTCTCTCTTGAGCAGGTAAGGGTACATAAGGCACCCTCCTGTCGTGTTCCCCTCCCAAGCTCCTCCACACAGAAGGGAGTTTCACAAAGTCTCATTTTGGATTGTTCTATTCCTAAAAGATTCCTGCCTTGCCTTACTCAAGTGTATTAATTCCCAGGAGAGCTGGGAACAGCATCCTTAGGAAAAGACAGATTTATTACAGGTACAGAACAACACAGATAAGCAACAAAGGAGAAGATTAGGGGATTAAAGCCTAAATCAATGGACATTAAGCAGATCCAGTAACTACTAGCAACTCACCAAATCTTCAGCATCGTGCTTTAAGCATGCAACGCCTCCCTAAGATCTGCAGTAGCTACTCTGGCTGGATTAGAATTCACTAGTTTAGCCAACAGTACCTACCATCACCAACACATAACTTCACAGTGGTATAAACCCAACTGTATTTGGCACAGGCAACTCCTCCCTTCTCACAAGGAAAACTTAGGCACATAAAAAACATTTACTGGTGTTGTGTCCTTACTGTGAGGGGGCTAGGGGGAGGCACCTGAACCGTGTACTCAAAACACAGCTGGGGCAAACAAACACCCGGCAAAAAAACAGCTGGGGCAAACAAAATATTCTAAGTAATTCTGTATACATTACTTGTTTGCTCCTCTCCATCTGCCCTAACCTAAAATTGAAGAGAGGCACTGCCAGACTCCCCTCCTCTCCCAACACTTGTTGATAACAATCCCCACTGCTGCACTCAAGTTACCCCAATGCAACGCAGCTCAGGCACCCTGACTCCAGCAGCAGCAGCAGCGCTGGGGAAAATGCGTCACCGTGTCACCACCCTACGTGGAGTGGGGACACCACGGTGCTACCATGGCACAGCTGCTGGTCCGAATTAAATGGTACTGCCACGCTGGGACTGCTAATGGTGGGTGCACTGTGCTGGGGTAGCTCCAGCCTTCCCCCGTGTCACCTCCCAGCCGTGCCCGTGCCACACGCTCCCACGAAGGAGCGGAGCAGCAGCCGCCCAGCAGCACCAGGGGTACAACAGGGCTTTTAATGCCAAGAGAAGCCCGGCCTGTGCCACCCCGTCAGCCACCACCGCCGCATCACCACGGCCAGGCCCGCAGCTCCCGACGGACCCGGTGCAGCCAGCACAGCCCCACAGGAGCTCCGTGCGGCCGGGGGTGCGCGGGGACCGGCCCTTACTGCAAGGGGGAGGCGGAGAAGTCACTGCCAGGCGGCCGCCGCCGCCCTCCGCCCGCCGCCTCCCCGCGCGTCCC
>JBBMKD010000002.1:994425-1107416 GCA_037834095.1 Argya squamiceps
GGCCGGGTGGCACCTTCCGGCTGCGCCCACACCGAGCCCCGGGAAATTCGCCTTCCTCCCTTCCACGGGCGGGGCTCAGGGAGCGCCTCTTCGGCCGCCCAAGCCGGTCCGCTCCGGCCCTTCGCTCTGGTGGCAGCTACAAGGACAGCCTTGTGCTGCCAGCCCCTCTGCTGGGCACCCTGCAGAGAGTAATTGCCCTCTGGTTAATTGCAGCGTGCAGATTATTGCCCTGTGGTTAATTGCAGCCTGCCCAAGGAAGTTCCTGTGAACAGCCTGAGGGCGTTCAGCGTGTTTAGGTTAAACCCAGCGTACGCCTCTGTAAGAGCTGAGAGCTCTTGGCGGCGTTGGAAATGATACAACTTCCCTACACTCATTTTAATAAGATGATCAATTGTAAGCCGCGCCCAAGTTTTTTAAGTTTCTTCACGGACTCTTAATGTTATTTTGATCACTAAGCCACTGAAACCTTAGTTGGTTAACCCTGACAAGCTTCAATAAGCAGAGCCATAGCGAGTTGAAGATTGAACATCTGAGATCTTAAATTTATGGTCCGCTAACCAGAAGATACCAGAAGAAATAGAAGCCTGGAAAGTTGGAGACTCCCTCTCTGAGGAATGGATGATAAGAGGACTAAAAGAAGAATGTGGACCAAATTAGCATGAAGGGCAAGAAATCAAAGTAATACAGGATAGAATACTAATCAATAAAGATAATTATGTAATTTGCATCAATTCCTATAATGTATTATATATTTTTATATATATAGAATGTATAAGTAAATGAAAAAAATTTTGTACGGGGGTCAGTGTGGAGGTTGAAATGTTTTTAGCCACACACACCTCCTCCTGGCCAGGAATAAAGCCTTATTCACTAACACTGAAAAGAGTTTTAGAGAGTCTTCTTTATCCCAATTATTTTGGAGGTTTCCTGGGAACAGTAGCACCATCCAGCGACCAGGCCGCCACAATAGGACAAAAAACCACTCTAAAACTTCTGCCAGGAATTATTTCTACAGTTAAACCAGTAGAAAATACCCAGCAAGCCCCTAGGGAGGGCCAACACCTGCCAGACTGCAGTCATGGCCCCAGGTGGGCACCACAACAAAGCAACCCAAGCCTCAGCTGCACATTTCCACCCACAGGGGGGGTGAAATGCAAAGCTGTTTCTCCGTAAGATGAGTAAAAAGCTATAAGCCTGGAGCCACAGTATGTTTGATCTTAACAAGCCCTGACAGGTGCTCCCTGGTTGATACATCTTTGTTTTCCACATCCTCTGCCCTCCCCATTTCCCCCCAGGCTGTGTTTGCCAGGGGCTGGTATTGAGCCATAGAAGTGCACAGCTCCAAGTGCACTCCTTGTGGGTACAAGGAAATGCAGGGAGAGGCCTCTGGGAAGGTCCTTGGAAAGATCACAGAATCGTGGAATATGCTGAGCTGGAAGGAACCCATCAGGATCAATGATTCCAGCTCCTGGCCCTGCACAGGACACCCCAACAATCTCACCCTGTGACTCAGAGCAGTGTCCAAACACTCCTGAAGCTCTGGCAGCCTTGGGACCATGACCATTCCGTGGGGAGCCTGTCCAGTGCCCCACCACCCTCTGGGGAATGAACCTTAGAATACCCAACCTTAATCTCCCCTGATGCAGGTCCCTGTCATTTCCTCAAGTCCTGTCACTGGTCATGAGAGTGAAGAGATCAGTGTCTGGCCCTCTGCTTCCCCTTGAGAAGGTGTTGGAGACATGGAATCACATAATGGTTTGGGTTGAAAGGAACTTTAAAGATTGTCTCGTCCCACTCCCCTGCCTCTAGATGAGGTTGCTTCAAGCCTAGTCCAGGCTGATGTAGAACACCTCCAGAGATGGGGCATTCACAAGACTTAATGTTCATCAGGAATAGAAAATAACAACAGGAAAACTTCCCTTACCCTGCTGTAGGCTGGGTGAGCATCATTTAGGAGCAAAGGCCCAAAGTGACAACTCTGATCATAAAAATGAATGACTTTGGGAAAATACCACTCTGACAGTGCCCAGGTGGATGCCCAGCTCCCCAGCTGCTCAAGTGCATCCTGCATAAACCACAGCAGTCCTGCAGTTAGTGATGGGGGGCAACACAATCCATGCTAGTAAAAAATAAAAAGATGAACCAATAAAAATAAAGGCAGTTAAAATAGGACAGGGAATGTTTAGCAGCTTAAAGTGCTTACAAAACAGGCTGGGGAGCATGTGTGCTGTAACCAAGCATATCCCCAAAGGTTGCCCATCCCTTTCCCCTGCAGCACTGAAGGCCAAAGCTGCAGCAGAGCCTGAGGAACAGCTGGAAGGGACTGGGAAATGCAAGCATGCTTCAGTTTTGGCTGCAAAGACCCAAGGTACACCCTGTCTGCTCCTCCCTCCATTCCAATTTCAGAGGCTCGCAGCTCTCCCACCCCCTTCCTGCAGCCTTGAGTGAGCTTCAGTCAGAAGCAAAGTTACACGGACAAACCCCATGAAAACGACTGAGGAGAAAACTCTCACGCATTAAGGGCCTCACGCAATGCAAAAAGGAAGATTACAGGCAGCCCATCTCGTTCAACCATACTTCCTTCCCCACAGATCTGCAACCCTCACTGCTGGCAGGAAGCTGTACCGACCTATCCCAGCCTCATCTACAGCAGCTCACCCGCTCCAGGCCTGGGGAGTGCTCTGCAGCATCCAGCTTCAGCCATCCCGGGTCCATCCTCACCATATCCTGCATCACATGCTCTGATGCTCCTGTCCCACTGCCAGGAATACTGTGATGCTTTCCTGCTGCACCTGGCTGTGATAAAACCAAGCCAGGGCTATGATGCCTTCTTTAATAAAAGCACCGATCCACAGAGCATCCATCCGGGCTTGGAAATTTTCTGCTGGCACTGCAATCTCATTGTTTGCTGCAAAAAAAACCCATAAGTGTAACACAGCAGCAGGTGAACATTATCAGGGTCTTATAATGCCTCAGGTTGCCCTGACCACGGCAGAGAATTGGAACAAAATGGTCTGTAATGTCCTCTCCAACATGAGCTCTTCTGGGATTCCATGATAATGCAAAATGGTGACTCAACATCAGCTTGCTTGGAAGGAGGACCTACAAAGCAATTAATAAAGACTCGCAATAATTAGCTTTTAAAAAAATCCTACAGTACTGTATGTTTTCCATATTTCCAATTTTTTTTTTTTACTGTAGTGCCCTGAAGAGGTTAAGAGAAAATTTCCAGAAGCTGGTTCCTCTCTGCTCAGGGAAATGCTGGTTCTGGGAGGAGTTATTGAAGCCGGCACAAAAACACTAGAAGGGTGCTAAAAAAATACTCCATACAGCCCTGAGCTTTGCCAGAGGATGATGCCTGCATCCTCTGTCGTGTGAGGAGGCCTAGCTATCATGACACAAGCATTTCAGAGCCCAATTCACAGTCTGAGAGGAGCCAGCTCCCCGTCTTCTCCACATCCAACAAACTAGTTTCCCCCACTCTCAGCTCTGTTTTCCCACTGAGGTCAGCACTGGTCCCCAGTAGGGTTGTGAGAGGGGAAAAGTTCACATAAAGGGTGGGGTTTTGGGTGGGTCCCTTTCCTGGGTGCAGTGGGAGGACTGCAAGCCCCTGGGGATCCCAGGGAGACCAGTCCCAGTCCCATGTTGGGGGATGCTGTGGGTTTGGGGTGAACGCCTCTCTCCCACAGACATTGCTCTTTACTTCCTCTTCCGGAAACAGCAAGACAGAAGTTGGAAGGAAAGACTACAGCATGTCACGGACCCCCTGATGCTCAGCTGCCTTTCCCAACCAAACGTGAGAAGCTGAGACCATCCTTATCCCAGCCCAAGTACGGACACAGACGAGGCTAGAGGCCAGGCGAGTACAGCATCTCAATTTTTGTGCTTCTGTTCTTCTTTTCCAGCGGGGAGGCAGGCAGGTAGCAAAGGGGGTTCGTAGCTCTGGTGTTTTAATGGCATATTTTTTATAATTCCTGATTTAGTCTCTGGCCATTTGAGTTTCAGGGAGCTTGGCATGGAGTCCCTCCCACCAGTGAGTCAGTCTGTGCAGCCTTTGCAGTGCCATGGCAGCCTCTGTGCCTGGTCTGTCACAGTTTTGCCTTTGGAGCACTGAGCCCAGAAATGCAGGTGGTTATTGTGGGGAGGATGCCAGAACTTCACAACTCCCTTTCCTCACCACCCCATGGGCTGGGAAAGTGGAGCAGGGGGGGTGCAGTGTGCTCTTCCCTCACCCTCACACATGGCACTGGGCAGGGTGGCATGGGCTGTGTGCTCACCTGCAGCACCAGGGCTGCCACAATCCATGGCCCTCTCTCTTCCTGAGGGGATCTCCACCACTGCCAGCCGCAGGTTGCAGTGGGAAAGAGGGAAGTGGCATGGCAGCATGGCATGAGGATGGCAGGGATGGCTGCCTGGAGGGCTCAGCATGGTGTCATCACCTGGAATGCCTGTGCACAGACCTTCCTGGGTGTCCCTGCAGCCCTGTGAGCCTGGGGGAATAGCTGGGAGAGGGAGTGAGACCCTTGCTCTTCTCCTCCATCTCTCTGCGTGCTGCGCACATCAAATACTCAGCAGGCACATGACCTCGGGGAGAGCAGCTCCTTCCCAACTTCTCAGTCGCTCTTGGATGCAGATGGAATGTGGGGCACACCCCAGGTGTCAGGGGAAGCACCTTGGTCCCTGTTTTTGATGCTTTTTCCAACGCCACAGCAGCAGCTCCCAGCCTCTGGGCAGGTGAGAAGCCAAATCATGAATTTAAGCGACTACATCGTGTCCGGTGGGCAGCATGGACTGGAACGGGGCTGTCACAAGCTGTGGGAAATCTTTAAATGGTGCTACTTTGCCCTTTAGCTGTTATTACAGCTGTCACACCCTGCTTCACAGCGGGTTCACACCTCTTTGGTGCTGCTCTGAGTGATCTCAGCAGGCTGGGGGCTGTGGTGTGCCCAGACTACCCAGGGCAGGACAACCAGCAGGCAGCCCCTTCCCACCCGAGCAGGACTCAGACCCTGGCAGACCCAGCAGCCCAAATCCCCTCCTTCCCTTCTTCCCAGGGCACCCAGGGGCCTTGGTGCTCAGAGATAAGGGATGCCACAGACTAGGCAGGGACTTGGTGCACATGGGAGAGAGCTCACCCCACAGATCTGTCCTCTGCAGTCACTGGAGGCTGCTGGAAGGAAATATATATAAAATATATTTGTATTTCCTATAACAGGACATGGGAATATATATATGCATGTGTGTGTATGTATGTATATACTTTTTATTTATTTAATTTTATTTATTCTTTATCTATTAAAAATATGTTTATATACATTTAATTTTTTTACATTTCCCCTGTGATTTATATATACAAAATATATATAAAAAGACATACACACACTGAGTGTGATATTCTGCATGAACTCTGTGTGGCCTCCTCTGTATGGATGGGACCCATCTGCATCACACAGTGGAGTGATGGAAGAATCAGCCCCAAGTCAAGTGACATCCACTCTCCCATCCTCACCATGCCTCACTCTGCTAATTTCCCTTCTGTGCTCGGGGTCTGGAGCTGTGCAGATTGCAGGGATGGGAAGGAGCAGCTCTGCTGGATGCAATAGCTGGAATCTCTATCACAGCATGAGGGTGACCCAGCCCCAGGGATGTGTGGCAGTGTGGAGGAAGCACCCATGGGCACTGGCACTAGTGGAACCTCACTCCTACAGGTGGATGGTGCAAACACCACAGAAGTGCCTCACAGGATACCAGGCATAAGTGCATATCCTCCTTTTTTGTGAGAAAAACGATGTTTAGCAAAGCCTTGATGGGAACTTGTGGCTAACAGACTTCAAGATTCATCTCTGCTGTTGAACACTTTGTTTTTTATTTATAGCAACAAGGTCACTGCTGGCATCAACACTTCCCCTTCAGCCTTATTTATAACTCCCAGCTTTCTCCTCCATGCAGCACAGCAGCCAGCTCCATCCCAACACATGCCAACACAGGCAGCCCCCAGCACATCCTGAGTGCCAGAGTGCCCCAGCTCTGCACCCTGCCCACAGGCAGGACAGCAAGGACATTATCCAGCATTTAGCTTATGCACCTTCCCTGAGGCCACCTTCACATCTTCTGGCTCACAGACCCTTGGGGGGCATCTTGCCCTAAGCCAGGTGCTCCACTGGTGGAATGTCCTGGTGGCTTCTGCAATAGGCTCTTGCAGAAGAAGGGGATTGATCCCAAGCCACCCAAGCAAGGCATGTGGTGAGGAGATCACAGAAGAGCACAGGGCCAAGAAGGACCCTGGTCCTGAGGTGCAGCTTTCTCCCCCTGATGCCACCGTGCAGCCCTGGCCAGGAAGCAGAGCCTGGTGGCCCTGTGTCCTGTCCTCAGCTAGATTGCTCCATCTTGTCACCCCACTCCCCACCGCGGGATGAAGGTGGTTGTAAAACTGCAGTTCTGCTCCTTTACACCAGGGTAGGAGGATGGACTGTGTGCACCCCTCTGCTTGCCTGAATTTATGGGAAAGAAGGAGAAAAGAAACTTCACAGGCAGAGCACATGCAGGAGACAAGCCCCAGGATTGGTGGTGACTGCAAGTCTGGGATATGCTGAAGGGATCATCAAGAGGGTTGGAGGAAATGCTGCTGAGGCTCAGAGTCAGGCTGAAAACCTGCTTTGCCCCTCCTCTGAAGGCTGTAAAGAGGCAGACAAAGGCAGAAGCCCCATTAGTTCTCTTTGAAAGCCCTTTGAATTAGTTCTCTTTGTGCTCAGCGCCCACACATCACCGTGTCATTTCCCTGCGTGGCAAAAGGGAAGAAGTGTTGAACTTCCTGCTCCCAGTATCAGGGATGTGCTTCACACTCTTGTGACAAGGGCAAGAAGTCTGTGGGAGTGAAAAAGGTGTCCAAATGCAGCTCACAACATGAACCCTACTTTACAATACTTGATAGCAACTAGCACTTGGGGGTGTGTTGAGAGTCCCACTGTATTTCTGGCATTTGGGAGCTTTTTTTAATCCAGTTTTAGGGTTGCTCTATTTAATGAGATGAGCCTGTAAGCAGGAAACTTCAACCTCCAGCAAAAATTAAGAGCTTACAGAGCTCTATCCCATCATCAACACACACTTTGGCATGGCAGCAGGAATTAAACACTTGGAAAGACTGGGCAGGTGGAATAGCAGGAACCCATTGAGCCCATGGATTTGGTCCTCACAGCATGTGTGGGAACTTCTGGTTTTGTAGCAGAACTGGAGCCTAATTAGGCACCTTTGGGGTGTCAGTCACTGAGTTCTACAGAAAACAAAGGCAGGACCCACTTTTCTTTCCTGCAATCTCAAACTCTGCTGACAGAATCTGGAGGTGACAGGATTGTGGTGGGCCAGCTAAGCGCAGGGTGTGCATGACACATAGACAGGGACATTGCAGCTGTGACAATAAATTACGCCCTTAAAATCTTACCATGGGGGACTGTGGTGGTGGAGAGGAAGTTGCAAAACTCCTTGACCAGAAGGGCTCTGGCCACCCATGGTAGGATGGTCTTGTGCAGACGTGGCAGAATGTGCACCCAGGCCACATCACCCTGTGGTTTTGGCTGGGTGACCACAGCAGTGCCTCTTTGTTGGCCATGCAGCAATGTGGTGCTGGCTGTGGAGCTCTGCCAGGGGGGCTGGATCCAGGGTGGGCTTCCAGATGGCCCCAGCCATAACCAGTGATGGCCACTACCCTTAGGGTCCTGCCACATCTCAAAATCTGTACTCAAAATCTATATATCAAACCTCACTGTGCGAACATTACCCACTGACTTACCTAGACCTTCTCTCTGCCCTTGGGAGGAGATCAGACATCCTTTCAAGGTTGACCAGAGTCATCCTCAGCTGCTGTTGTGTCTCACAGGGGCTGATGAGCTAAGACAGCACACCCTGATGCCTCAGAAGGGGGTCTGAGCAGCCCTAATGTATTACCCTGCCTCAGTGTCTTTTGATGGTTCCCTTGTTTTCTCATTTCCAAATCACTCTGAGCTGTTTATTTGGCATGCTCAGAGGAAGGGATGGTGGCAGGAGCCAAGGAGTGGTTCTTTTCTTACTCAGGGGCAGCTATCAGAGCTAGTTTGAAACTCATGATTTCCAGACAGTGTGTCTGCTAAAAAAGGGCAAAAGTGACACTGTGTCACAATTCTAAAAAGGGCAGTGTCTGTTGTTCCTTTGTACTTTCTTATTCCTTTTTCTTCTTCTAACAAATTCCTCTTTTTTGACTTCCCCATGTTCATCCATGTTGCAAGGTCATTATACTGTCAGGGTTTGCTGCAGGGCCTTGCTGGGGAAAGGTGTGACACGATCTCAGCACAGGTTGCCCAGAGAAACTGCAGCTGCCCCATCCCTGGGGCACATCCCAGGTGGTCACAAAAATGTGTTTTTGTCTTGCAGAAAATGGCACGTGACTGCTGCCTCCAGCTGCCAGCAGTGACCGGGGTGCTGCTGCTGGTGACTGCAGGTGAGCCCTGTTGTCCTTCCTGCCTTCCTGCCAGCACCTTTCACAAGCAGGGAAAGAGTGGGGGGATCTGAAATGCTGCAAAATGACCTTACATATCCTGGAGTTCAGCCAGCCCAGCTGAAGGACAGCAAGGCATTTGAGGGCCCTTGCAGGGCCCCCAGCATTGGTGTGAGAGGCAGGGCAGGCTCAGGCCAGCATGGGTGCCTGGTGCTGGGTGTCTGAACACCCCCAACTGCCCCCCACACCAACTCTGTCTTCGTGCCTGGTGCTGGGTGTCTGAACACCCCCAACTGGCCCCACACCAACTCTGTCTTCTTGCCTTTCCAGCCTTTGCCATGGAGTGCCCCAAGATCAAGGTGGGGACATGCAAGGACTGCATCCAGTCTGGTCCCGGCTGCGCCTGGTGCAAGAAGCTGGTAGGTCCATGTAGCCTGTCTAGTGGTCACCCCCAGCAGTCAGCTAACAGGCAGCAAGACAGTCACCCTGCCTGCCTGGCTCTGCCTGACTTCATTGTGGGAGTGTTTCATGTCCTGCCTGGAGGATGGGGCCAGGAGGGATCCAGCAGCCTTTCTCCATCAATACCCATCAAAGGTTTTATTTTCTCCATCAATACCCATCAAAGGTTTTATTTTCTCCATCAATACCCTGGAGACCTGGTTTGGGGGCCAGGTCATCTTGTAAGGTGCCCGTTCACCTCCTGCTCCTCTGATGTTTTTTTCCTGCTGGTGTTGTCACACACAGAATTTCACCAAAGCTGGCGAGCCAGACACCATCCGCTGCGATACCATTGAGCAGCTGAAGCAGAGGGGATGCCCAGACAATGAGATTGAGTTTCCAGGCAATGAGATCAAAAGAACACAGGACCAGCCCTTAAGCGACAACATACAGCTGACTCCACAGGAGGTGCACTTGAAGCTGAGGATAGGTATGCTCTGCCTGGCCTTCCCAACACCCTTCTTCTTGTGGCCTGCCAGCAGTGCCCTTCCACTCATCCCCAGACTCACCTGAGACACAGCAACACATTGCAGCCTGCATTCCCACCCCTTTTCCCAAGAGAGGAGGGCTGGGCGATGGCACCAGCTGGCACAACATGACAGCTGACCCCGCCATCCCTGTCCCTCAGGCCAGCCTGCTGTGTTTGAGGTGAAGTTTCGCCGTGCCATGGGGTATCCCATTGATCTCTACTACCTCATGGACCTCTCCTACTCCATGCTGGATGACCTGGAGAAGGTGAAGAAGCTGGGAGGGGAGCTGCTCAGGGCTCTGGAGAGCACCACCCCTTCTCGGCGCATTGGTGAGCCTGTCTTTGGCCTGGTACCTCTGGGAAGAGCTGCAGGGCTGGGGGGGGATGCAGGAAGTGGGCAGAAGGTGTCCTCTGCCTGGCTGAAGGGTGTGGCAGGGCAAGGGACATGGGCATGTACACTGAGGCCAGCAGCCTGTCCATGCCTTGTTCCCCGTGCTCTGCCCCTGACACTGTAGTCTGGCTGCCCTAGGGTTTGGCTCCTTTGTGGACAAGACGGTGCTGCCCTTCGTGAACACACACCCCGAGAAGCTGCAGAACCCCTGCCCCAACAAGGACACCAAGTGCCAGCCTCCCTTCGCCTTCAAGCACATCCTGTCTCTGACTGACAACGCCAAGAAGTTTGAGAGTGAAGTGGGGAAGCAATTCATCTCAGGGAACCTGGATGCCCCCGAGGGGGGGCTGGATGCCATGATGCAGGCAGCAGTGTGTGGGGTGAGTGCTGCCCCTGCCCTGCTGCCAGGAGCTGTGCTCAGGCCCATGCACACTCTCCAGAGGCTCTGCCCCTGTCCTCTTCCCTGCTCTGGAAGCCCATCCTGCCAAAGTTCTGATTTGGCAGCAGGGCAGGTCACTCTGGAGATTAAAAGAGAGATCTTACCCCAGAGCCTCCTAACCCTGATCTCCCTTAACCCACCTTCCTCCTGCCCCCTGCCCCATGCTGTGGCTGACGCAAGACTTTAGGAAGGGCCACTGCCACTGTCCTGCCAGCCTTGCTTCAGGGACAGGGGCCACTCTGTGTGTCACTTGCAGGACAAGATTGGCTGGCGCAATGTGACCCGCCTGCTGGTGTTTGCTACTGATGACGGCTTCCACTTCGCCGGGGATGGCAAGCTCGGGGGCATCCTGACCCCCAACGATGGCAAGTGCCACTTGGAGGACAACATGTACAAAAAGAGCAATGAGTTTGTAAGTACAACACCCCCCACACACACACTCCCCCAGGCAGAAAAGACAATGTAATGTAAAACAGCCTGTTGCAGAGACTGAAACGTCACCCTAATCACCATAAATTGTGCTGCCACACCCAAAGTGTCTTCTCTTCTGCTGGTGGGGGAGGTTGTGCTGAGTGTGATATCCCTCTCCCCATCCAGGACTACCCATCTGTTGGCCAGCTGGTCCAGACACTTGCTGAAAACAACATTCAGCCCATTTTCGCTGTCACCAGCAGGGTGGTGGATGTTTACAAGGTGAGGATATGTCAGATGGTCCAGGTGCCTCCATCCCCTTCCCAGGAGGACAGACACAGCTGTGTGTGTCTCCTGCTCTGCTGTTATGTGGTAGGAAGCACTCACCTCTTTGCTCTCCACTGGCAGAAACTCAGTGAGATGATCCCAAAGTCAGCAGTGGGAGAGCTGAACGAGGACTCCAGCAACATCATTGAGCTCATCCAAGTGGCCTACAATGTAAGTGCTGGAGTTCCCACCTCTCCAATTACATCACCTGCATTTCCAGAACCACCCCAGGCAGCTGAGATCCTGACCTGTGGTGGTCTCTGGCTCTTTTTCCTGACCTCATACCCTCTTGGTTTGGTCTGCTCTTGGATTGATGGCACTTTCTCCACCATTTTTCCAAAGAACCTCTCCTCGCGGATCATCCTGGACCATTCCACCTTGCCGGGTACTCTGGATGTCAAATATGACTCCAAATGCAAAAATGACAAGAACTCCACGGATGAAGCAAGGGGCCAGTGCGACAATGTCAAGATCAATGATGAGGTATGCTCTCCTGTTCCAGGAACACCCTACAGCTTGCATACTTTCTGTTGCACATCCTGTATAATGACAGGAACCCTGGTTGCTCTCTCAGACTTTCAGTTTATATTAATTTAATGCCAAGAGTGTCCAAAATGCTGTGGGATGCGGGAGATCCTCTGTTGTTCTGGATGTGCATGTCCTCAGCCTGGGGCCTGTAACACACACTGACAGCTGGATGTCTGGGCCTTCCCTGTCCTACTCTGCACTTTCTAGGTCACCTTCAAAGTGAAGGTCACAGCCAAGGTGTGCATCCCAAACTATTCCTTCACCATCCGGCCACTAGGCTTCACAGACACCCTCACTGTCCGTGTGACCAGTAACTGTGACTGCCACTGCAACGACCGGCCGGACCCAAACGCTTGCAGTGGGCAAGGCACCATTGAATGTGGGATCTGCAGGTATGTGCTGTCCACCCAAAACACCATTTCAAATGCTGCCAGGGCTGGGGAATGGCTGGGAGAGGGATGTTGGGCCAAGCCAGGGTTGGGCTCCGTAGCTTTGCACAAATTGTTTTTGTTCAGAGAGGTGGATTCGTGCATTCCCCTTGGAAATGTCCCCTGTGTTCACAGAGGCAGGGGACACAATGAGCTGGCTCTTCTGTTGGTGGAGGTTATGCTGTTTTCCTAAGGACCTCAATCCATCCAACCATCTACCCATCCATCTCAGTATCAAATCATCCACCAATCCACCCACTGAGCATACACAGATTTCTCTAGAAATGTCTCAAAATCCCATTGCAGACCTGCAGCTTGCACAGGTCTTTAAACGGAATTATTGCTTCATGGCCTCTGAGCAACAAGGGGAGGAAAAGACTGCATTTCCTCAGGAAATACTCACATCTCCTTGGCAAGGGCTTGGAAATTATAAATATAACGATAATTTCTGAGTGTTGTGAATACAACTGGTGGAAAAAGCAGCATTTCTGAGGTTTGCTCCCAGACAGCCACCCCACTCCAGCGTTAGTTAGCACCAACATGCTGTCATTGATTTTTGGTGAGATTGTCCCAGATTTGCTCCACATTTGTGGAGGTCCAGGCCCTGTGCACACCCACTGACCCAATCTTGCTTCTCTCCTCTCCTCTGGCTGCAGCTGCAACTCGAGATACACAGGGAAGAACTGCGAGTGCGACACCAAAGGGAAGAGCAGCAAGGAGCTGGAGAGCAGCTGCCGGAAGGACAACAACTCAGTGACGTGCTCGGGGCAGGGGGACTGTGTGTGTGGGCAGTGTGTCTGCCACACCAGCGACGTGCCCGGCAAGTACATCTACGGCACCCACTGCCAGTGTGACAACATGAACTGCGAGTTCTTCAACGGCTCCCTCTGTGGTGGCCCAGGTGAGGAGCCTGGGGTGGCTTTACCTAGAAGGGTTAAATGCCCAGGGAGATGCAGCCTGGAGGGTTTGGGGCTGCTGGGTCCCGCCACACCAGCCTGTAGGACCTCCTTGAGTGTCGCTGTAGGACACCAAATATTTCATAAGGCAAAGAGGATAGAAAAAAGGCTTTATTTTCTAATTCTTACTACCTTTTATAGGGTGTTCTGATACAGACTTAACATGATTGGCGAATAAGAACTACACCTCTCTAATGCCATTGGTTAACTAGGAAAACAGCAAAACGCCACCTGCAGAAAGATTGTTTTGAGAAATGATAGTTGTTTGCCAAGATTGTTTTGAGAAGAAACTTTCTTAAGAAATTTTTCTTTGGGAAAAAGTTAGCAGCTGCTAGCAGACTAAAATCTCTCAGGCCCACACTTGAGCATCCCAGGGAGGGTGGTGTGGTGAGCGCAGGGTGGGTGATGCTCTCCAAGCATGGGTAGAGGGAGGGAGGCCTGGCTGCCTGCAGGATCTGACAGGTTTTCCTCTGCAGCACGTGGGCAATGTGACTGTGGGAAATGCAAGTGCCAGCCTGGATATGAGGGCAGTGCCTGCCAGTGCCAGCAGTCCACGGAGAGCTGCCTCAATGCCCGCAGGAACGTGTGCAGCCTCCGTGGAACCTGTCTCTGCAACCACTGCAAGTGCTGGGGAGGGTACCAGCCTCCCTTCTGCCAGGAGTGCCCGGGCTGCACCTCACCCTGCAGCAGCCACAGGTCAGTGATGGGCACAGAGAGGACATGGGGATCCCCAGTATCCCCTGTCTGTGCTTGGGCAGAGCCCACCTGTAGCCAGAGCCAGCTGAGAGGGTTCCTACCCCTGCAGATGTGAGCTGTGGCCGCTTGTTTTGCAGCTCCTGTGTGGAGTGCAAGGTCTTCAACAGTGGCCCCTTTGAGAAGAACTGCTCCCAGGCCTGTCCCAACATCCACGTGACGAACTCAACAACAGACATGAGCAAAAATGTGAGGAAATGCAGGGAAAAGGATTCCCAGAACTGCTGGATGTCCTTCCTTATGGTCCAGGAGGATGGCATGGACGTATACACTGCCATCATTACACCTGACGATAGAGGTATCCCATCCCTGCTCCTCCTGCCCTGCCACAGGCAGGCTGTCAACCCTGCCATGGCAGCCTCGCTGCTTCTCCGGGGGCTGCAGCCCATCTGTCTGTCCCAAAATTTATCTTTCATCCTAAAGATCTTTATCTTTACCCCAGAGTGCCCACAGCCTCCCAACGTCCCGCTGATCGTGGGCATCACCATCGCTGGGGTGTTCATCGCCGGCATGGTGATCCTGGTCATCTGGAGAGTCCTGATGGAGCTGCTTGACCGTCGGGAATACCGCCGCTTTGAGAAGGAGAAGAGCAAAGCCAAGTGGAATGATGTAAGAGAGCCCATCCGTGCCAGTGGGGTGTCCTGGGCTGCTCAGATCCACTGGGGAAGGGACAGCAGGAGGGGACACCCTTCCCGCAGGCAGCCATGTAGACCTGAGCCCTCCCCACTGCTCGTTTTCCAGCCCAGCTGGATTTTGCCATTTTGGGGCCCTAGATATCTTATGGACTCTTCTTCCAATGCTGTCTGTGCTGTTGGCACTGGGATGGGTGGGATGGGTAATGCTCTGCTGGAAATCCTACACAGCCCAACACAAGCCTCTCCTTTCTCTCCCTCCAGGCTGATAATCCCCTCTTCAAGAGTGCCACCACCACTGTCGTCAACCCCAGGTTCACTGAATGAGGCAATACCCGGCAGCACCAGGATGCACTGTTGAATAAGGAGCTGCCAACCTAAAGAAAGCTTAAAGAAAGGAAATGTTAAACTTAAGGACCAGTCTCCTTCTTCTTTATCCTCATGGTTTCATCTCTTCTCAGAGGCCCCACTTATGTCAGATGCTGACTCAGGGACTGCACCCATCTCCTGGCCCACTTCTTGATGGTTATGTTAATGGAGCTGGTAGAGGGGAGCACCACAGGAAAATGCAGTGGCTCCTGTCCCATCTCCTGGTGCTAAGTTTGCTTTCTGGCAGGAGTCTTGGACACTGAGCCCCAAAGCCAGCTGAGAGCACTGAGTGCTTCCACCTTTGATTTTGAGCTGGGATTTCAAAACTACCATCTCTCTTCTGCTCCAGCATGATCTGTTTCCAGGCTGATCCATTCCTTCCCCTGCTGCATTGGTCTCCACCACTATGCAGTGTTATCCAGAGAACTCATTGCTGAGTTGGACATAAAGGGCCCAAGCAACTGCTCCAGAGGCTGCAGTGATATGATAGACCCTAAAGGCTAGTGAGCACCTGTACCTTGTGCTGAAGAGCAGCTGGAGAACACACACTGGATATTTTTCCCAAATCACCAACTGCTTCCTGCATCGCTCCTTGCTGAACCTACCTCAGGCATGGTTCTGCCAGGGCTTCTGCATGCTTGGCTTACCTCCACCATGCCTTGAAATCCTCTGCACAGTAAGGAGCCACTGTTTGATCAGTGAAATTTGATCCATGATCTATGGGCACCTGGAAGATGCAGGCTGGAGCCACTGTCACCCTCATCTTTTTCAACCTTCTGATGTGGAGTTTTTCACAAATTTTTATGTAAACAAAAGTAATGTTTTGTAAACTGTTCTTCCTGTTTACATTCCTCTCTGGAGGAGGGACAATTGATGGACTTCTAGTTTCACCTAGAGTATGGCTGTTGACCTTGGAGTCAATGTGTGGCTGGAGAGGTGTCCGCCTTATTTGTCCAATACCTGATCATCATCCTGAGTCCTTGTAAAAGAGTGTCAAGAATTAAACACCCCTCTTTTTGCTCTGACAGCTGACTGCATGCATGTCCTTCATTTCATGTCCTCTAGTGACAAGCCACAGCTTCTTTCACCCCTGGGGCGTGATCTTCCTCCTCTGCAAGCATGTCAGACATATCAGGAGCCAGCTGTGCAAAAGTGCTGGCAGTACCCACAGCATCTCCAACTCAGCAGTTATCCCCACCACACACAGCAGCCAGTTGCTCTTACGTTGTGGGTCATTCCTCTGGTACAATTCCTTATTTGCTTCAAGTTTGGGATTAATTTGCATAAAGTTGTATTGTGTTGCATCTTTATTTGCTCTCTGAAGAAGTTAAATGTGAATAAAGATTAATATATAAGGTCAATACATCTGTCCTGCTAAGAATTAGGTGCAAGGCCAGCAGATAAAGTGTTCATTGGAGAAACTACAGTCACACCTTGTCATTGCTGCCACCATCTTCCATAGGTACAGTGCCTGGGAAAGATCCCAGCTAGAGAAGCAAACTGTTTTCTACACAATTTGCCATCTATGCCCTGAATGGTGCTCCCTTGTAAGCCAAAACTGTCTCACTGAATAGTGCAGAGCAGTTCTCATCCCTGGGGCTCCCTTGCAAGCCAAAACTGTCTCACTGAATAGTGCAGAGCAGTTCTCATCCCTGGGGCTCCCTTGCAAGACAAAACTGACACACTGAGTAGTGCAGAGCTGTTCTCATCCCTGCCCGTGTTCTGACCGACCACCTCAAATGAGATTGGCTGTGCCACATCAGATCAGGGGTTGATTTGGGCCATTTTATTGTTCTTAAGCAGTGACTGTGAGGGTCTAGGGCAAGGCACGAAGAAGGAAAGTGTGTCTGATAATCCTGCTAGTACTATCCCAGGCTGCAGCTGGCTTTGGCTTCAGGACCCTCAAAATGTTGGCTTGTTTTTGCTAAGAGCAGCAGTCTGCAGGCTGGGACACACTGGGCAGGTCATAGAATCATGGGATCATTAAGGCTGGAAAAAAACTCTAAGATCACTAACCATCCAACCATGAACCCAGCACTGCCAGATCCAACACTGAACCATAATCTCTAAGTGCCACAGCTACACACCACATCCCTTGGGACCAGGCTGCCAAGGTTGCACACCTGAGCCCCTGGAGAGGCTTTCTGGGCATGAAACTACTTCCAAGGGGCTGCAGGAGCTGCCAAACTCAAGAGAAACAAAACTATCCAGCTGAGCCAACAGTTCATTTTTATTACAACAAGGAGCTCCCCGTGCATTTAAACCACTCGTGTGCCAAAGGGAAGATTCCCAATATTCTGCAGATGATGGGACCAGCCCCACAAGTCCTCCAAGCAGAAGTTCAGGTTCCGTGCCAGGCGTTTTATCAGCAGATAGGTGCCACCCAGTCCTGCTGCCCCCACAACAAAGAGCCCTCGATTAATCACCTGCAAGTGCAAAGAGAAACCCCAACATCATCTAATTACCTACAAGTGCAAAAAAGAAACCCCAATATCATCAGAGGCTGGCTCTCACCCTGCAGCACCAAGCAAAGTGTCATCACACAAATATCCTAGCACCAAAGCTGCCCACCAGAGCTGAGCAGAGCTGGTGTGGAAGGTGCTCCCAAGGCTCATGGCATGGGGAGGGCGGGCACCACCCTTGACCAACCTTTGTCTGCCATCTCCAGCGTTGAAGGGCCTCGTGGTAGCGAATCCTGGTGAAAGTCACCTGGGAGGGGTTGCAGGAGAGTGTCACCACCCCAAGGCCAGGCAGGAGGAGCTCACAGAGGTGGGGAAGGACAGGCTGGCTTACCATGGTGTACAGTGGGACAATGGTGGAAGGCATGAGGGCATGGAGAAGGTTGTCTACGTGCTTCCGGAAAATGAACCACGTTGAGTTCACGTGCTCACGCATCTGCAACACAGCAACAGTCACCCCTCTGCAACCAGTTTTGTCAGAGCTCCCCTCTGCTTTGACACCTCTCCCACTGCCTGTGCTGGAGGTGATGCAGGGATCAGTGCCCCCTCAGCCCCAGGGACATTCCCAAGTGTGCATGGCCCATGGAAGCACAGGTCTAGGGCTCACCTACCTCTACATAATTGTACATGGCTAAATCTGAAATCGCGTGGTCATCTGGCACCCTCAGTCTGGAGAACTCAGGGAGGCAGGCACCTGGGAGAAGAAAGTTCACAGGCAGCTCCCTGCAAGGTGTCCAGCTGCCCTCAGGTGCAGAGGGATGGATGTTCCTCTGGTCTCGCACATGCCCAGCCACCTCACTTACCAAAGTCATTGTGGAACTGGTCCATTAATTCATCAAAGACCAGGCAATCTTCAAAGCCCTGGGAGGAATATTAGGGGGTTGACAGGCATAAAGGGCCCACGTATTCAGGAGAAGTGCTCTCAGGGGTGCTTAGCTAGTGTAGCTGTTTGGTCCCATTGACCACAGCTTCAATGCAGGAGTTTTAGTCCAGGCCTCTCTGACAGGGGTCTTGAGAGAAATCAAGGGTATTGCCTTTCTCAGCTGCGTGGACCCCCCTCCCATATAGTCCTCTGCTCCATGGGAAGGTGGCATCATCACTCTGTCCCCTGTCCTTCCCAGGAGGACATCCTGACAGGAGCTAAACCCCTGCCAATGCAGAGGACATTAGGCTGTGGTGAGACAGGCCAGCCCATGAACCCTGTGGAGTTAAACACTAAAACCAGGCGTTTGTGGGTGAAAGGAGTGGGATCCCCACCAACAGGGACAGGCCAGCCATGAACTTACTGCATTCATGCCCTGTCCATAGAAGGGCACAACAGCATGGGCAGCATCTCCCATCAGCACGCACCGGGAGGAGAGGTTGTAGGAAGAACACTTCACTGAGATCATGGCCTGGGCTGGCAGCAAAAAGTAATCGTGCTTCAGCTCTTGCCTTCAGGTAAAACAACAGATTTTGTTGTGTGGGACCACGAGAGAGGAGAGCAAGCTGTGCCACATGCAAGGTCAGGAAGCCAGGCCACAGGCACTGTCAGCTTTGGTGTGCAAACACAAGCCTGCGCACTAGGCTGTTGGTGCTGGGAAAAATGTGGAAGTCAAACTTCCCCCCTGTGGACCAGATATTTTATCTGCAGGTTTCAAGTTCTGCACTCAGCTTGACCATTGACATCTTGGTCCTGTTACTGTGAGCAGTGGTACATGTTGGTCAATGTAGAAAGGACAAGCCAGGGAATATCTGAGTTTCCCAGTTAATATGAAGTCCTGGGACAATTCATTTTAAGAGGAAACTGCCTAACACATCTGAGACTGTTGATATCATCCAACAAAAAGCCCATCCCATAATAGGTAACTGTGTTGATGAGTGAAAAGGGGAGAAGGGAACACTTACTCTCCGATGAGGGGAATGGCATCTGGGAAGTAGGTCTGGAAAAAACCCAGCACTTGCTCGCCTGTTGTGAGCTTCTCAAATTCCTCAAAGGGCATGAAGAGTGTGCAGGTGAAGGACTTGTCCTGCCAGCCAGGAAAAAAGGTCAGTAAGAAGCCCAGAGAGCAGAGAGAACATGTGGCACCTGAAGCAGCAGCTCAGTGCCACCTGGCAATCACAGTGACCCACTGGCACAGCAAGAGATAAGTGACTGCCCACCCCTTTTCTCATGGTGGGCAGGCACAGGGGAGGCAGAAATAGTGTGTGGCTGGCCTGGCACACTGTCCTGATACTCCTGGTGTGTAGTTTATAACATCCAGCTGCAGAGTGCTGGTTTGTGGGGGTCTGGTTGGGCTCAGATGTGTGGGCAGAGAGAGGTGCCACAGGTACCGACCTACTCAGTGCTGTGAGGTAGGCCTGGCTCTGAGCACCCTGTCCTGCACGCCCTTAGGCTGTGGTCAGCCTGGAACAGGCTGGGTGTCCCTCCTGGCTCTGAGCACCCTGTTCTGCACCCCCTTAGGCTGTGGTCAGCCTGGAACAGGCTGGGTGTCCCTCCTGGCTCCTTCTCTGGACGTGTGCCAGTATGTGCCCTGGTGGCCAAGGAGGCCAATGGCACCTGGCTTGTGTGAGAAACAGTGTGGCCAGCAGGACCAGGGAAGTGATTCTTCCCCTATACTCAGCACTGGTGAGGCCACACCTCCAGTGCTGTGCCCAGTTCTGGGCCCCTCAATTTAGGAAGGACATTGAGAAGGCTGTAGCACGTCCAGAGAAGGAGCACAAGTCCTATGAGGAGCATCTGAGGGAGCTGGGGGTACTTATTAGGAGAAAAGAAGGTTCAGTGGGACCTTATCACTCTCTATAGCACCCTGACAGGGAGATGTAGCCAGGTGGGGGTCGGGCTCTGCTCCCAGGTGACAAGGGACAAGACAGAGGACACAGTCTTAAACAGCACAAGGGGCGGTTTAGACTGGACATTAGGAAGTATTTCTTCACAGAAAAGGATGCTTAGACATTGGAACAGGCTGCCCAGGGAGATGGTGGAGTCACTGTCCCAGCAGGTTTTTAAGGAAAAACTGGATGTGGCACTCAGTGCCACAGTCTGGTTGACAAGGTGGTGTTGGGCCATAGGTTGGATTCTGTGAGCTCAGAGGTCTTTTCCAATCTAACTGATTCTGTGTTTTGGTTATTCTGTGACTCTTGACCCTCCCAATCCCTGCCACCACAGCTGTTCATCCCCACCAGCCCCATCCTGTGCCCCAGGAGAAGGTGGCCCTGGGTTAGCACCATGTTGGGCAGAGCAATCATCATGAAGGTGTTTCTCGGCCAGATGTGGAGGAAGTTTGGTTCCATGGCAAACTGAAAGAGAAAGAAAATTGCCTTGTACCCTTGCCCTGCCCTGCTCAGCTTCCCCAGCCCAGGCTCTGGCTCTCCTCCACGCCAGCACAACAGTTCCCATGGGAAGATGCAACAACTACAGGGCACATTTCTGGTCCCTGATGCCTCAGGGAGACACAGAGCAAGGGAAAGAGGAAAGGGTAAGAAATATGGGCAAAAATCTGATGCTTTGCAGTTGCTGATGTCCTCACAGACATGTTCCCATACCTCCAGGACCTCTCAGAGCCAGACTTAATCCTACCACTCCAGGACAGGCTCTCTAGGACTCTTACATGCAGGTACCAACATTGGTCCCACTTTTGGAAGAGGAAGAGATCCATCCCCCCTCTTAGGAAAGGTTTAATCCCTTGCCTGAACCCCAGGTGAGAAATTAATTCTCCCAAAGCTGTTCCAGCAGAGGCACAGTGAGAAGGGGGTGGGATATCCAACCTGTGAAGGTTGTGGCAGCCCCTGGGCCAGGCACACTCACATCTCCATCCTTGGGAGGGATGGTCAGCTCCATGTAGCCATGAGGAATGTACTCGTGGCTGTAGTTGAAGCGTGTTTGCCTCAGGAACTGTTTCCTGACTGTTGAGAAGGCTCCATCACAGCCCACGATGAGATCATAGCTCACTTCCAAGGTCTGCTGGTCAGACCTGAAAGCAAGACAGTCTCTTAGATCAATCTGATCTTTAATGTCCCTTCCCACCCTAACCATTCCATGGTTCTGTGGTTCATCCTCCTGTAACTCCAGGCCAGCTCAGCATCACTGTGCCCAGAGCATCTGCCTTTTGCAAAATGTGTTCATAATCTTCTAGGGTGAGGGAAGATTGGCTCTCACTGCCTGGGAAGCACAGCATTAGGATAAATAATTATCCTGTAGGTTAACAAAATCATAACTCTGCCAGGTCTACTCAGCAATGCAGTAGGCACCTTTGGGATAAAGCTGCTGGTTTGCAGAGCCTACAGCATTTGCCAGGAGGGTGGGGGGTAGGACCAGAACTTCTGTGAAAGACTGAAACAAGGACATGGAACCACAGAATGGTCTGGGTTTGTTAAAGCTCAGCCTGTTCCACCCCCTGCCATGGGCAAAGACACAACACCAGGGTGCTCAGAGCTTCATCCAGCCTGGCCTGGAACACTTCCAGGGATGGGGAAGAACCAGTTATCCACCCTCCCTGAGGGGCAACCTGTCCCTGAACACAGTGCTATGGATACTGGTGTGTTTATCCCCTGCACAGGTCAGGAAGTATTGCTGCAAGGCTGGGGGGGTCAGTGAGTTGCTTAAACCTTCCTCAGTTTCCCCCACAAATGCTGCCTTGACGTCTCTCCTTTCCACAAGGTTTTGCCTCGCAGTAGTTTCAAAGCTGAGATTGCTCAATTGTTTGAGGTTTTATGAATGATTAAGCAGAAACTAACTGACCACAGTGCTTGATCCCACGCTTGTCCAGGGATTACCTTTTTATGGATAATGTCCCCAACTCTGCATTGCACCCGAGGAGCTTGTGTCCAAAGAACAGCTTAGTGTTGGAGTACTTCTCAGCAGCTGTGAAAAGAAAAGACAACTAAGTGTAGAGGAGGTTACTGTGACCGCAAAAAATATTTCCAAGAGCTCCCTAAATTATAGGGATTCTTTGCTGTGTTGCTTGAGGGCCAGCAGGCAGGGCACAATGGGAGTGGTCAATTATGGCATAAACTAGAAAAATGCAAGGAATCCTGCAAGGATTCTTTTTCTTCCCCACAATGACATGAGTCATTGACTGCTTTCCACCATCACTCCACTGAAGTTCAGGATGGGATGAGGTGCCTGCAGTCAGTGGGGAATTTGCATAAATTTGGTCTAGTCTGATTACATACTTGGCCATAGAGCTCCAATATTCTGTACAATCTGGGGTTATGGAAAATGCCATAAACCATAACAAGGTTGAGGAGGCGTCTCCTGCTTTAGCTGGCAAACAGCACAGGTTTTCCTCTGCTAGTTCAGGGTTGCACTTTCTGAGGTCTAGGTGAGGGAGCTTGGGGCCCAAAGTCTTCTGGTCATGGGGCAAACCCTAAATCCCCAGCAAAATGTGTGTTAGAAGAATTTACAAACAGAAGTGACAGCCTACCTGTCAGGAGCTCTTTGTTTAAGTTTGCTCTGTCCACAGAGAGGATGTACTGCAAGGCAAGCAAACAGGGGGTTCAGAAAGCTTTGCTGAAGGACACTCTGCGTGGCCAGACAGGAAACCCTCCCTTCCAAATAATCCCCTTCCCCCATTCTCCCCAGCCTCTCCCACATCCATGAGCCCCACACTGTCCATGGCACAGAGATACAAATGCTGACAAACACCTCTTGCACCCTGCAAAGCAACTCCAGTACCTGGTCCTTCTTCCCATAAGGGATGGAGTATTTTTTCCCTGAGGGTGTGTGTATCCTCCTTGCCCACATGGGAATGCCCTTGGCCACAATCTGAAACAGAAGGGAACACAAACCACTCTTCTGGCCAAAACTGTGGGGTTTTAGCACAAATTAACAAGCATCATTCCCTCACCCAAGCACTGCACTCGAGGAAGAAAGGGGGGCTCTTTCCTCACACATTTCCAAATCACCAGGGAAAACTTTAAGAGGGCTGTCATGTCAATTTACTACAGTTTACTGAGATTACTTACAAGCTCATTCTCATAAAAATCAGAGAGAAAATGTTTTTGGATAGAAGGGACATGAAAAATCCCAGACAGGGATAGGGCAGGGGATGAAAGCCAAATTACATCCTGGGACTGGGATGTGTCAAAGCCTGGGTTCCTCTGCAGGGATCCAGAGACCAGGAGATCCCAGCAGTGCCAGCAGCTGGATGTTAAATGGTAGCCAGTACCCTGCAGAAGAATGCTGGGCTCCCAGCCAAGCGTGCTGGGCAGAAGGCAGTGTGGATGGATTTCAGGGGTCAGCCCAAAGATCAAGGTTTTCTGGGAAAATAAAAATCTGGACACGTCAGTGGGGGAAAACAGCTGCCTTTATTGCATCCTGCTTTATTGCATCAGCTCTTTTGGGAGTCCATCTATTCCTGCCCTGTTTGCCCTCTTCTCCAGGAGGGAGGGGAGCACAGCAGGGAGAGGACAAACACTGGAAGGTGCTTGGTCTCCCAGGGAAGCAGAGCCCAGCTGCCTGGGGTGGGGAAGATCCTGCTGGCAGATGTGTGAAGCAGGGGAGAGGCAGGCTGCAGGCATGCAGTGGAAGAGGTCTGGCTGGGACAGGGCAAGAAAGGCCAGGGCACAGAGATAAAATGTGCCAGAGTACCTGCTCCTCCATGCCCACAGCTCGCAGGGCTTGGCGTCCCCTGTGAGACAGGGCCAGGTTAATGCTCCTGCCACGGGCAAAGCTGGACACTCGGATATCTGCAGGGCAAGAGCAACAGGTTATGGGGGAAATGATAGCACAGATGGTGAGGGGAACACCCCCCAAGCCCCCTGCAGCAGCAGGTGGGGCAGGGAAGAGTCCAGCCTGGATCCTCCGTGCCACCTCTAGCCTGGAAGAAGCAGCTGCAGCCAAGGGAATGCTGGATTCTGACAGCACCCCACGTGCCAGAGGGTCCATTAGCATTAGGAGTCATTTCCCCTCTAAATGGAGGAGGCTGAGCAGTGAATGCCTGCCAGGCTCTGCTGACTGACGTTTTTTGGGACATTGGCAGGTCACCTTCTTGATGGCTGATCAGATGGAAATGTCTGGGATTGGCCTGTTCCTCCCCTGAGCTGCCTCATTTAGACTTCCTGGGGTGTCTGGCCAGAGCCCCCTCATCCCAACATGTATGTCACTGTAAGCAATGGGACAAAAACTGGAGTAGCACAGTAGGATCCATCCAGCTCAGAAGGCAGTTAAGAGCAATCAGAGGCTTTTTGAAACTGTGGAACTTGTAGCAACTGTAAGCCCCACAGCAGAACTCCCTGTTCTGATGTCTATCAGGGCAGGAAGAGATACCACAGTGTGTCAGGCATGGTTCCTTCCTTCCCTTCACTGCACACTCGAGTAATTTCTCTTTCAATGGTATCGTTCCCACCTGCCACTTGGCTTTCCACCTCTGCCCAGGTGGTTTTTTGACAGATACTGAAGATGAACAATTTCTCTGCCTCTCAGCCAGCGGGTTGGCTCTAAATCCTAATTTCTCTTTTGTGGTGCCTTGTGGACCTGGAGACTCCATCTCTCCTTCTGACCCAGCACTGTAGAATAATGCTTCCTGCAGAGACCAGGCTTCAAAGGTGAGGATTTGAACCAGTGTTTAAGCCAAGAATACAAAAAGGGCATCATTTTACTAGCTGAAGAGTGGGTTCCCTCCACACAAGATGAACTTCAAATAAATGCTCCCCCCCCTCAACCACAGGAGCTAAAGGGGAGAGAGAAAAAAATATCTCCAAACTGCCACTCTCAGATTTCATTATTTTCTTACAATTTCAGTGAGCTCACACAGTAATGATCAGGCTGACCTTACCTTCTCTGGCTTCATAAACATCAACCTGGAAACCTCGTCTAGCAAAGAAACAGGCATTTAATGCACCCACCTACAAAACAAAGGATCAGGAATGGTGGATGAGGTATTTCAGAGGTCACTGCTGAAATGCATCAAAGGCAAGAAGTGATCAGGGGATGCAGCTCAGCATAGACAGGGAGAACCTGTTTATGACCAAGAAGCTTTGAAGATTTTTTACTGAAGAGCAGTCCTCTGGCAGCCCTGTGTGTTTGCAGAGTGTCCAAGACAAAAGCTACCCATCAAAACTCTTTTTATAAAGTCATACCAAGCTCAGGCTTGTTTACACACAGCAATTGAGTGCAGCAGGGCTCACCTCTTCAGCCAGAGAAAGCAGGAGCTGGTGTAGGCAAACTCCCAGCTCCTCTCTGGACTGTGTTTACCTTCCTCACTAGAATCCAGGGTGCAGCAGCATTCCCTTGGGAACACAGTGAGACTTTGAACACAGCACAAATATGTCCTGTTCATAATTCAAATAGTTTTTAAAATTTAATTTCCATTATGAATTATTGTCAGAACTACAGCCTCTCTTGTCATCACTCTTTTCCAAGAAGGTAATGTCCAAAAAGTCAAGAGAGAAATGTAGGTGCTGCAATGCCCCAAGCTGTCACAGAATCACAGACTCACAGAATGGTTTGGGTTGGAAAGGATGCTAAAGAGCATCTTGTTACCACCCCCTGCCATGGGGTTAACCTTCCACTAGCCCAGGTTACTCAGAGCCCCATCCAGCCTGACCTTTAGTGTCACACCTCTCTGCAAGCAGCAGTGGATGAAAACCATTCCCAAACAAAAGTGGGCAGGGGAAGGCATTTCCCAGTCTCAGTCCTTGCAAAGCATTTCACATTAGAGGTTTGGTTACAGCCAAAACCAGCCAAGGCACAGGGGGGCCTGGCAGCCCAAACAAGGACTGTTATTTAGTGTACCTGGGCACCACTCCTCCACCCACCTCTCAAACCCCTTAATCCAAAAAAAGGGCAGGAGCCTCACACAGCAGGAACTCAATCAACCCCTTCACAGCACCCCACTATCTGACAGAGGGATGATTTTATGAAAAACATTCACCCCCACATTCAAGCAGTGTTTTTGTAGCCCCAGCTCCCTGGAAAACACAATCCTGCAGCAGTTAAATGGCATTTCCTACCAGGCCACCACCGATGACAGCAACTCTTTTCCCTCGTGGGTCACAGGGCTCCATGCTAGCCCAGCCCCTGGGTCTGAGATCCCTGCTGAGTCTCTGATCCCTCTGCTTCTCCCCAGTCCCACTGCCCTTGCCAGTGGGGAGGGGAGGGGAAGGAATGTGGGTGGCTGAGTCATGCCTGGGTCCTTCTCCCCCAGTTCATATTAAAGTTTAACTCCCAGTTTAACAGAGACTGTCAGGGAGTCAGCCTGGCTGAGCCTGAGATGTAGAGATGGCAACGTGGTGTTATTCAGTCAGGCTCTATCCAAAAGCCTCTTCTGGAAATTGTAGAGCAATCCTGCAGTCTCCAAGGAATACACACAGAGCAGGAAGAGAACTTTTACCAGCCAGGCTTTTGCTGGTGCTTCACTGAGGTGCACTGCAGAGGCATTGGTGGGACAATGTGGAGTGACTTCTGGAGCCTCACAGACCCTCTCCTGAGGGTGGGATGTGAGCCACACTACTTGCCCAGGAGCCTCATCCCATCTTTGAGGACATCTTTCATCCAAAGAAGCTGTATGTGGTTCAGGCATTTTGGGGTGTGATGCTTAGGAGAGGGTCCATGCCTCTGCTCTGCAGAGGCTTTCCAGCTTTCCAGGATTTAAATAAGGCTGTGAGGAGACATCTCTGCAGGCATTATTTCACATGCCCATCCTTGGCAGGAACTGCTCTGCTGAGCCAATGCTGCCCACAGTAAGCATTGAAAAGGGAGGAGCCAATTAGAGCTGACGCACAATAATTAAACAGCAGACAGTGAAAGTGCAGAGATTCATATCACCAAATAGAAATTATTGCTGAACCTGCCAGGCACCAGTAGATTTGATTCATAGAATCATTAAGGTAGAAAAAGCCCTCTAAGAACATGGAGTCCAACAGTTAACCCAGCACTGCCAAACACACCAATAAGCCATGACTCCAAAATGCCACATCTACATGGGTATCAAAGACCTGCAGGGATGGGGCAGGACTCAAATCCTTGCCTGGGCAGCCTCTTGCAATGCTTGACGATGTTAAGAATTTCTTCCTAATATTCAGTCTAAACTCCTGTGGCACAACTTGAAGACATTTCCTCTTTCAGCTCTTTCAGGTAGTTGTAGAGAAATGAGAAGCTGTAGAGGGCAATAAGAATCTCAAAGACCACAGAGCAGAGAGGGCAAAGAGCAAGGCAGCTTTTACATAGTAAATAAATTATTCATTAATTGTTTTTGGAGCACAGACAGCACACAGTTAGCTTCCAGCAGTGACAGCTACTATCTTTTCTTCCTCCCAAACAAAATTTAGGCCCCTGGGTTTTCTGAATCAGACTCACTCCCAAACTGCACCAGGGAAACCCCGGGTACAGATGTTCTCCAGTTTAAAAACAGAAGGTGGGAAGATATTGAGAAAGTGCTACAAAATCATTGTTCATCTTTCTATATTAAGCAAAACCAGGCTGCTGAGAGTGTGAAAAATGGTGCCTGATAAAAACTCTCAGTGAGCCTTTTAAGAAGTCGCAAATAAAACTGAAAAGAATAGGATAACATAGACATGGATTAAAGCCTGCCCTCTGGAAACTAGTGGGAAAAGTAAAGGAGGGAAAAGTGCTCTATATATGTTGCTGAAGAAAAAGACATGTCAATGGCTGAGGAAGAACATCAGGATTTTATTGGTTTTAGAAAGGCAATGGTCCACTTGCAGAGGGTCCTGTACTGTCAGTATGTGGGCCACCTGCAACAAGAAAAATGGGGTTGGTGTGTTTAGTAACAGCCAGTAGTGCTGCAGCTGCAAAGAGATGTGTTTGGTCTCATACCTTGTGGTGAAAGGCAGCTGAGGAAGAGGAAGAACATATTTTAAAGGTCATGACAAGACCTACTGATTTCTGCAGTGAGTTGCACTGATCCTGACAGGAGCCAGGAGTTCTTTACTGGTTCAGATTACAAACCCGTGTCAAGGGGAAATAGGTAGAAATGTTCATCCCTTATAATCCCATTAGGTAAATAATCTGTTCAGGAATTCAAATCCTCTGCTAAAGAGGGCTGTACAGATACCCCTGCCAGCAGGTCACCCCTGCCCAAGGCTGCAGCTGCCTCCATCCTGCTCTCCTGTTCACTAAGGCTCTGAAAGAGCCATGGCACAGAAATAAAAGCTGAGTTCTCACAGTGTGTCCCCATGTCACCTCTCCTTCTATGTTCTAGGTGCATTTCTTTACCAGCCTTGGCATGTAGGAAGTTCCTAGCACCTAGGAAGGCAGCAGGACAAGCTCAGAGGAAGGCACAAAGCAAGTGAGCCCCTGGAGGGGCTGGCTGTGATCTCTGCATGGGGCACAAAGGGCTCTGTGGATCTGGGAGCATCCTGGGGAGAAGTTCATCCATTTCTGCACTTGAAACCCACCCCTTCAACTGCGAGCACAAGCTTGTGGCAAAGGCTCAGCATTATTTCTGATACTCTCCTCCCATTGTACTGTTTTTCTTAGCTGGTGGTTTGGCTTTTTATTTCCCCAGGAATTTCTGATCAGCAAATGTGCCAGCAGTGCCTTAAGAACATCAATCCTGCTGGGATGTAAATGTGAAACTCTTCTCCACACCCTCCAACCTTATTTAGCAGATGACTGCTGGGTGTACAGGGAGACCCAAAAGGTGGGGTGAGAGCCCCTGCAGAGCAGACCAATGCAGTATGGCACGGTGGGGGATCTGTGTGATCCCCACCTTTGTCAGATCTCCACATTTATTCCACAGTTTCCCCACCTGGGCAGGGAGAAATGGCTTCAAGAGCACATCACAGCTGCCTGCTTACTTACCCAGGCTGGGCAGAGCTGCCAGTCCAGTGCTGTGCTGTGGATGTGGGCAGGAAGCTCCTGGGGGGCACTGGAAATACCCCCGTGGGAGGGTAATGGTGGTGGTGGTGCACCACAGGTGGCTTGTGCCTGTCTGCTTTCAGGGGAGCAGCAAGCTGCAGGTCCTTGGTGGAGAGAGACAAGGGGTGGCTGCAGAAACCTGCGTCCCCATGGCAGGGAGGGTCTCTAGCTGGGGGGGGTCAGGGTTCCACTCAGCCATCCCTTGGGAAAGGAATTCCTTTGGGATATGTCTGGAGAAGTCTGCAGGTTCCAGTACAGAAGGCCCAGGATCACTTGGTGACTTCAGATTTCACCTGATGCTCAGACCCCACTCCCTCCCAATTTTTTCCATTAGTCAATGTCAGGGAAATGCAGAACAACAGTGTAGCCCTGGTTCCATGTCTGAGGTGTTTTGGTTTTCTGAAATTCTTTCCCCAGGGAATTTTCTGTAAACAGGAGAAATGTTTTTGTAATTGTACCTATGTTGTTCATTCCTTTCCTAGCAGGGACTTCTTGATGTCCCTCTGGTCTGACCAATGTGATTGAAGAGGTTGGCCTTTATTTCACCAATCAAACTGGTTTGTGTAAAATAGTATAAAAGGGAGACACATCCCAAAAACAAAGGAGTCATTTTCAGCCTTCTGAAACTCAGAGTCTGTGTCATTGTGGTGTAAAACAGTGTCATGACAGGATGGCCTGGAGAGGAAGGTGGGATCAGGGCATGCTCCTCCTCTGTCACCTTTCCTCCACAGTCCCCTGGCTCTCCTAGCTCTTTGTGTGTTTTGTCCAAGCCTTGTGCCCTCCCAGGGAGAAGAGCCCTTCAGACTGGGGTGTTTTTACCTGCTGTGGGTGCTGGAGCAGGGCAGAGCTGCCTCCCCCCAGCTGTGCAAGCACTGTTGGAGGCAGAGCCTTCAGCATCATGTTCTGCATCATCACCTGGTGCATCTGAGCATTCTGCATCAGCATCATCTCCACCATGTCTGGGAGGAGAAGAAAAGAATGACAGCTTTATCCACAGCTGACAAGCAGCAGAGGCCTCGTGGTAAGGAGTGCCCTCCAGCACACAGATTGGTCACTGCAACAAAGGCAAAGCAGCTGAGAGGGGGCACCTGAGGAATATTGGCATTATTTCCCCAGACAGTGCAAAGTTAATGCTTGTGCATGGCATTGCCCATACCAGCTTTGCTGTTTCTCCTCCCTTCTACAAGAAAGCTGCTGCTGAGCATCTTGTCTGTTGCTTGCCCTGCAACAGCTATGCTGAATGGCAGGAGAGAGAAGAGCTGAGCTGCAGCTCTCCCTCACTCCAGCATGGGCAGGCTCCTGGCTGTGCTCTCCATTGCTTCAGCCCCAGGTCATTGTTCTCTGTGTGAGAGGTTTCCTCAAATCTGTGTGATATTGCAGTGCCACCTTCAGAGTCCACTGACTCAGAGAATTGTAAAGGTTGGAAAAGACCTTTAACATCATCAAGTCCAACCCTCAATCTGTCATTTCATGCACATCAAATTCTCCTTACATAATCTGTGGGATCCAAAGGACTTGTGCAGTGTAACTAATTTGGGGAGAAGTGAAGAGGGAGAAGTGGGAAAAAAAAGGGGAAAAATAATGAAGGCAACTCTCATTTTCCTTTTTGCTGTTCATACAAGAAGCAGTTTAAATGTAGCAGCTTCAGAGAAGTCATGAGTGGATTAGGACTATTTTGGTTATGGAAGCAAACTCTGATTCAAAAATCCAGACATTTAGATGAAGTATGAGCTGAGAAATAATGCAGTTTCATGACCCTCATTCCTGTGTGGGATGAACCTTTGGCTGAAGGCTGAGCCAGGGAAATTGTCCTGGTTTTAGTTCATGTATTATTTCACAGTAGCACCCACCTATGCTCAGAAACAAACTCTTTTATTGGCATTGTACTATGTTTAGAACAACACTTTCAGATGTTCAGTCTTGTTTCCAAACATAGGGTGCAAATAAAAACCTGAGGAGATTGAACAGCAGGTTTGGAAGGAACAAAAGAATAAAACCAGATTTTAGAAGCCTGTTTGCTAATTCTGGAATCATCCCTGTGCATGAGTTTGACTTTGTTAATATTACTCAGTGCCATGAGTTGAGCTGTTTTTGCTTTCCCAATCTTCCCTTGAGTTTGTAGCTCCCTTTTCTTTAGTTTTAGTGGTAAGAGTTTGCCTGAATGCCTCTCACACCTGGTACCCATCCCACTTACAGAACTCTCAAAGCTCCACCAGCTCATTAAACAGCACGTCACTAATGAGCTTGGACACTGTCCCATGTCCCCTTCCACTTGTTGTGGTACCTGCCCTGCCCTCCCCAGGCCTGGTGACAGGAGCTGGCTGCTCTGTAGAGAGTTTTTTACCTTCTTTAATGCTCCCAGAGCGGGGGGCTGCAAAGGTCTGGGCTGGGGGAATCTGTGTGATCAGAGGGGGTGGCTGAGGCAACTGCTGGATGATGGTGGCAGGCTGACTTGGCATCTGGAACAGGAAGGAAAATGCAGAAGTCAGGGTTGGTTTCGGCCAGCTCCCCTATCTGTGGGAACATGCCTAGGCTTCAGGAAAACTCTGGGATTCTGGTGGGGAAGCTGTTGAGGTTGTGGGCTGCATGAGCAGACAGTGATGTGCATTAGAAAGTGGCTGAACGGCCAGGCTGGAGTGTGGGCAGCCCTGCCACTCATTTTGCCATCGTGTTCCAAGGGTAAACCATTCCCACTGTTAATTTTGGCCCTTATTTGCAAGATGATTTCCCCTCAGGTTTTGCTGCAGGCAGCAAGGGTCCCATAAAAGAGCAAGAGGCATATCTTTCCTTTTTGTGGGATTAGCAATTCCACACAGTTCCCAAGTGATTGTCAGCCCAGACTGGCACAGTGCTAGTGGTGTTTCCTAGGAGGGAATCCTTACAGTCTGCTGGATAATCCTTGGTGGCTCCACTTGGGAAGCTGGAAAAGGGATCTCATAGACTTGTGGGAGGGCAGCTCTGTGGTCATGGCAGTGTCCCCCAGCTGGTGCAGGTGGCTGTGAAAGCTCTTCCAGAAGGTGCTGCTCCTGCAAAGTCAAGTATTTTCTTAAAGAAAATCTGGTCACAGCAAGGCAGACAGTATGGTTATGCTCTCTGGTCTAAATGGGATTAGCCCCTGGGAACCTGCAACAAGAGCACTGCCAGTGCTTGTATAAGTATAAAGAAAGTTTTCATTCCTGCAGAGCTTGAAGCATATGCAAAAAGAATTGGAGAAAAAAAAAAGTGCAGAACAAGCTGCCAAAAGTCTGGGAAAACATTTCATTAATAGCTGGTATCCTCCACATACTAGGAATAAATAACAATTACTATTGTCTCTACTTTAGCATTGCTAAAAAATCCCTTCTTTGCATTTTGGCACAGAAAATTTATGACGCAGCAGTTCAGGACAAACAGAATCATCCCACTTCAGTACCTGAAGCAGGTGCAAGCTTCTGCAGCTGTAGGGAGGGAAGCCAAGCTGCTCCCCAGGCCCTCTCCCTGATTAGCTGGCCCAGCCTTTATATTCCAAAGCAGCAAAGCACTAAATCCTGCCCAGAACTAAAGGACAGGAGAGCACTAAATCCACATCAGCAATGGATATGCAGGTAACTGGGACTTGTCTGTCTATTTCTGGCCAGAGAGGGCTCTTACCCTCAGCTCCTGCAGCAGATCTTTCCTTTGCCTTAGGGCATTTTGCAGCATGTCCTGAGATCTGTTCCCTGCAAGAGGAAAAAGTCCATTATCTTCTCAAAGGATCACAAAGACAGAGCTTTTACAGCACCTGGATTGTGATATTAATGTGGAAAACGTGTTATTAGATAGCTGGATGTTGCATATAGGTAAAACCTTACAAAATAAGGGCCTTGTTACCCTTGTAAAATCATGGCTCAGGTCTTCTACTTTGGCTAAGCAGAAAAGGACTGTGGAAAAGTGACTCAGCTGAATTAGAGCTAGAAAACAAGTTATATAACCATTACATGTTCACATCGTGGTGTATGGTGGCTGGTTGGATTACATTTGTTAAGTTTTAAAACTATGTAACTGGTAAAGGCCTAAATGCTTAAAAAGATATGGTTTTGCAATAAAGGGGCTTTCCTTTGCAGCTGCCTGGGAACTCTGTGTTGCTGTGCTTTAACAGCTTGAGTTATTCCACAAAAGGCTTGGGCTACTTTTCTTGTCAAATACATGTATGGATAATGACTTTATGCCATGCGCAGTCACAGTTGTTCAGCAGCTCTACAAAGGCAAAACACCTCTGAAAATAAAGTCTTTAGATTGCTCTCTAAAGCCACCTTTTAACCTCTTGGTTTAGGAATCAATTTCAGCCTGAAAGTTTTGAGATGAATCCTGTGCATGCAGAGGATGCCTGTCTGTTGTAACAGCTCAAACCAACTCTGGTTTGGATGTCAACTTTTCTGTTTCTATTTGGTTCTGAATCGACCTCCTTTCCAGTTCACCCCACAATAGCTGATTTTGTACTCTCTTGAAATGAAGATAAGCAAGAATGTGTTCAGATACTTTGGAGCCATGCTTAGCATCTGCTCTGGAAAGCACCATTCTGTATTTTGAAATCCTAAGTTGTTACAGGGGATTTTTAAAAATTTTTGGCCACAGCATTAGAAGATTCCAAATATATGTGCATCAGATCAATGAATAGGAGCCCACAGTACAATCCAGCAATTTAACTGAGCTTCTACTGGCAGCCTTGACTCCATAGATGATATAAACAGTACACGTGCCATGCAAAGAAATGCAGTGTTTCTCCTGGCTTTTCAGAATCACCAAACCAAGGAAAACAGCTGGAATACAACAGGGGCTCACTCCTAGGTGTAAGAGCTAGGACAAACTGGATCACCATCAGTTTGCTCCAGCTGAGCCAGCTGAGAGGCTGCAGAGGATACCTGGGCAGGAAGTCATCTTATATTAGTGCTGAGCAGGTTGTTCATTTCCTTTGATCAGGAAAAAAAATAGCTGAAGAAATTCAAAAGATAAAAAGCAGTTAGCTCACAGCCGTTAAGGAGGAAAGGGGATCATCTCCTGAGGAACTCATGCCTGAGAATATAAGCAAGCCCTTTCCAAAATATATCTGTAATTAGAACAAATGTTTCTCTTACTTGCAGCTGGGAGAGACAGCTCCATCTTCTCTAGGTTTTCCTGTTCATTTTCTAGTCTCTGTTGGCAGGACCATAAGCAGAACTGGTTATAAGTCAGGCAGAGAAGCTCACACGGATTTCCAAGCCTATGGCATGGATTTGGGATGGAGGAAACAGGGCAGAAGTGGAGAAAAATGATGGTTCTTAAAGAAGTATGAAATGTCTCGTTACAAATCTAGTTACAGTAAAGAATAGTCATGCTTCCAACTGCCCAGGCTATTCCAGGCCTTAAAATTGATAGCATGGTGAATCAGGACATGTATGCACAATTTATTTTGAAGAACTTGATAAAGTTCAATTTGGGCTTGCCTGATAATCCAGGATCTGGACTCTTGATTCAGCAAAGGTATAACCAGGCAACACATCTTATGTGAAAGCAGAGATAAAATTACCTTAAAACAACCTCAGATTTTCTCTACCTAAGATTTACTCCTAAACTTTGCCTGTCCCAGCTCAAACTGGCTTTGAGATAACTGGTAACATCTCCCATGAAATCAAAGTCAATTTAATGTATTGTAGGTCCACGCAAACTTGTACAATGTTATTTAAGAATGTGACAATAAATAGTACCACTCTTCAGCATATCTCAGTAGAGTTATACTATTTTAAAATACAGTGTCAATGCTTAAACATGCAAGAGCAAAAAGCAGAGCAGAAGTGACCACTGCAGAATTATCCCCTTACCTTTTCTAAGAGTTTGAGTTTCAGTCGTGTCAGGTGATCCACCACTGAAGAATCTGCCATTATCTCCTGGAAGGGTAAAAAACAGGTTAAAGACCTAAACAGAAGCAGAGAGGTTTTCAGTGCTCATTTTTTCCCTCCACAATCTTCACAGAATAATTTCATTATTAAAAACAAAAATGCAAGATGAGTAGAAATTGAGAGAAGCAGATAAAAGCTTCAGTTTCATTCCCACGTGAAAATGAGCACAGGCCTTCACAATACCACAGACACAGCTTTTCCTGCCATTTCTCTCAACCTACTTTTGTGCTGCAGGTGGTTGTGATGCCCACAGGAAGGCAACTGACACTGAATATTTATTTGTCTGTTCCTGATGGTTGCTATCCTTCCCCTGGCAGCATCACTAAGCCTGGCCTCTGTGTTGTTAGAGAGTTTTAATTAGCTCAGGGGTTTGTGCCTGCAACCTTGTTGCTAAGTTTGTAGTGTCAATAGGTAACATAAACAATTTAATCTCCAGGCACAGAAGCTTGTGTACCTTTGGTAATGCAAATGCTTGGCACATTAGTGGACAAGAAGAAAACAAAATAAAAGCCAATGATTCTTTAAAACAAGCTCAGTGCCAGCAGTCAGATTATGATCTTACTGATTGGTACCTGTTTTTCCCACTATAAGGGGTCTGCACACTTTTGACATAGCCCTTTACATGAGTTGTTATTGCCACTCAGTCTAAACTAAAAAAATGAAGGAGCATAGCTGGAACTCATCCCTGGGTAAGTTTGAGAGTAAAGAGGCTATGGTGTAACATCTTTTTGGTAAATCTGTACAATGTCTCCCAGCAAAGCCCTACCAGCATAAAAAGAGGGTAACATTTAGCAGTGACATCCATAAAATGAACACCAAGGCAAGAGAAAAAAGCCAAGTAACAGACACTCCTTCTCAGTATCATAATTTAAGCTCAGTTCTGTTCCCAGGAGAGACAAGTTGCAACCCCTTCCTCACTCAAAGGCCACAGGAAAACTGCAGTAGAGCCACTGCAGGCAGCTGGAGCACCTCAGAGATGCTCCTGAGCTGTGTGAGAGCAGCAGAGATCACCTCCCCCAGCTGTGACCCACACAGCCCACCCCTAAAAATACACAAGCTGGAAGTCACTGGCGTTGGGGAAACTAAGGTGCAGGGATTCCTAAAACAGCTGTGCTGTGCAAACTCTTAGCACTAAAACTAAAGAAAAAGGAACTACAAACTCAAGGGAAGATTGGGAAAACAAAACAGCCCAGCTCATGGTGCTGAGTAATATTGACAAAGTCAAACTCATGCACAGGGGTGATTTCAGAATTAGCAAACAACTTCCTCTGGCAGGGCACTGTGGTGAATGGCAGGAGTGACAAACCAGAACAGAAAATCCTCTCACCTGCCAGCAGTTCTCCTGGGAAACAACTCTGAGTCCATTTCTGCACTTTAAAACCTCAACAAGATTCTTCTCTAACATCTTTGACCCCTTCATCTGAGCAGCTGCAACAGCCTTTGACAAGGAGCTTCCCAGTTATCTTAACCTAAAGCATAATACGCCTGTAAACTGCATAACTTTAGTTTGCTTCTGTGCTGGTAAAAAAACCTACCCCTTTTTGATTGCTGGTGAATGTTGAGCTGATTATTTTACCATCAAATGGTTTAGTACAATGCCTCTAAACGTTAAATTTCCAGAGCGTTCAGTGCAGTATGAAAAGAGGGTTACAAGAAAGTTTGACAAAAAGAACCAGGTCTAAGTATCCCATTAAAAGTACAGCACCAGCATTCAGCAACTGAACTTGGTTTAGAAAATGAAATAATAGAAAAAATAGAAAATGAAGAAGAAATGAAGAGAAAATTTTGCTCGATGTGACAGGTATCCCAGAGGAAATCCAATACTAGTTTAAAAGAATATCCTTTCCAGCAAACCTGCTAAAGTATCTCTCTTTTCCCACACTTATGGATGCCTTGGTCACAGTGTGATCCCTACTCTTGGGACATCTTACAGCCTGCTAATTAATGGGGTGCCAGGAATGTGCCAGGCACACACAAGATCGTGCTCAAAGGGATCTGCAGCTACACTGAACCCCAAACAAGGGATCACACTTGAGGATGAGGCTTCAAAAGAGTAAAACCAGACAATTTTAATCCTACAAAGGAATAACAGGTGTGTTACATGAACCTCACAGGACATAATTATTCTGCTCTATTTAGCAGCGATGAAGTCACAGTTTGGACACTGTGCCTATTTTTAGACACAATGGTTTAAGAGGGAAAGAAAGTCCAGGAAAAAAAAATAAAAAGGGTGCATTTACAAAAGGTAGGTTCTAAGGAAGACTTTAAAGAACTGGCTGTGTTTAATTAGCAAGTAGATGGTGAAAAGAGGACAGGCCAGCAATTTTTAAATAAATGAGAGGATACAATGAAAGAACGGGGTGGGGTGGAGGGGTTCTGTCTGGAAAACCACGGTCATTAGGCTTAATGAGGAAGAGAAAACCTGATAAAAACAGGAAAAGAAATCTTCATTAGCCACTAAGGGAAATTATGGAGCAGCTATCAAACAAAAAACTTTCACAGAAGTTTATGAACAATTAAAAAACCAAATGTGTTGAACATTGTAGGACTACTGTAGGATTCCTCAGACACAAGAATGGTTTAGATAACCTGATGAGGTCCATACCAGTATTGCATTTCTTTGATGTCTTTCATTGATTTTGATATTTTATACCCTTAATTTTAATTTCTATGAGTCCTAAAAGACAATTTTGAAAGATATTATGATAATAACCAAGATGATTAGAGGGGTGGAGCAACTCTACCATGAGGAAAGGCTGAGAGAATGGGGATTGATCAGCCTGAAAAAGAGAAACTTTGGGGTGACCTAACTGTGGCCTTCCAGTAACTGAAGGGAGCCTACAAGAAAGATGGAGAGAGACTATTTACAGGGGCCTGGAGTGGCAAGAAATGGCTTTCCACTGACAGAGAACAGGTTTAGATTGGATATTAGGGAAAAGTTCTTCTCTGTGAAGCCCTGGAACAGGTTGCCCAGAAAATTGTGGCTGCCTGATCCTTGGAGGTGTTCACTAGGACATTTCATAATTCAGACTTTGTCTGTTGGTATTGGCTGGGGACAATCTCAGAATCCTGGCTATGAAATCAGAGAGCATGACAGCACTACCAGGAAAAACAAATAAACACCTCAGGAGCTGACAAAGCAGGAGATGACCAGAATTAGCCACATCTTCCCTCTCAGATCTACATGAGCATGGTTTGCTGGCTGAAGCTTCCACTCTTCCTTAGAAGAGTAAAATTGTTCATGAAGAGGAAAGCCAAAAAAACACTGTGGCCCAGAAACCAATGGGTTAAAGCTTAATCTTAACTCAGCCCTCAATACAGATTGTCTTTTTAATGTTTGCCAATCCAGCACACTGCTCTGAGCAACAGATTTGACTAAAGCCTGGATTTTTACAATTCAATGATTTCAAAATACAAAGAAGCCACCAGTTTTGTAGCTTCAATAAGCAGAGCAAAAGGGAGTTGAAGGTTGGACATCTGAGATCTTAAACTTATAGCCCTTCAAGAATGTTGGAGTAACCAGAAGACTCCAGAGGAGATTAAGGCCTGGAAAGTTGGAGACTCCCTGTCTGAGAAAATGATGATAGCTGGATTAAAGAGTGACAACCAAATTAGCATGAAGAACGAGAAATCAATCAGCAATAGAGGACAGGATGCTGATCACTGAAGAGAAACACACAACTTAGAATCATTCAACATTAATTTATTTCTTCGCTAAAAATCAACTAATCAGTGAAAAGGCGGGAAGAGAGCCACTAACCCTTTCCCGCACCCTTATTGGCTGCCTCTAGCCCCTCCTCCCTTGTCACCCTCTAGCCCCGCCTCCTTGTCACCCTCTAGCCCCGCCTCCTTGTCACTCTCTAGCCCCGCCTCCATGTCACCCTCTAGCCCCGCCTCCATGTCACCCTCTAGCCCCGCCTCCATTGTCACACTCTAGCCCCGCCTCCATGTCACCCTCTAGCCCCGCCTCCATGTCACCCTCTAGCCCCGCCTCCATGTCGCTCTCTAGGCCCACCTCCATTGGCTGCTTGCAAGCCCCCGCTTCCCATTGGCTGTCTCCCGCGCTGGGCGGGGACGGCGGCCCTTTCGAAATGGCGCGGGACGCTCCCATTGGTGGTTGCCGCGGAGGGGGCGGAGCCGGGGGCTGGCGCCGGCTTGCCCGGGATATCCCAGCAGCCATTTAGCGGGAGTGGGCGGAGCCCGGCTGAGGGAAGCAGTCGCCATTGGGCGGCGGCCGCGGTGCGTCAGGAGCTGTGCCCAATGGGCGCGGAGCTCCGCCCCGCGCGGTGTGTCTGGCGGGGCGGCGGGCGGGGAGAGGCCCGGGGCGGCCATGACCGGAGCTTGGCTACCGCCGCCCTGACGGCACGGACCGCCCCGGCCGCCTCATGGAGGCGCAGGAGGAGGCGCGGAGCCGCAAGCTGGAGGCCGGCAGGGCTAAGGTGAGGGGAATGGGGCCCGGCTCGGCGGAGGCTGCGCCCGCCCCGGTCTCGGTACGCTGAGACGGCTGGCAGGCCGGGGGCCGGCTTCGCCTCAGCCCGGCCCGGGTCTCTCCCCTCCGCTACGGGCTCCGTGCCGCACTCGGAGCTGGGAGCCGCTGCCCGCCCAGGCTGCCCTGGCACGGTGGCTCGGCAGGAAGAGCCGTGCCCAGCGGTGGTTCTGCCTGCGGGGCGCCCATCCCTCTACACAAGCACGGAAACATCGCCTCGGGTGAACACAGAGCGGCTGACAGCAGTGCATATACCCTCCCTCAGGCTCTGTTCTCGTTGGTTTGGGTTTTTCCCTTTCCAGCTCTCCCATTTTTGCCTAGGGCTCGGTGTATGTGGGAATAGTGCACTCCCAGTTGAGGATCCCTGAGAACAGGTGTTGGTTTATTACTCCGCTGCCTCATTCGCTTGCCTGTGTGTCCGCAGGTGGGTCAGCAGAGAGATGAGCTCCGTTTGTTGGTTTCCAGTCACTCCGGTAGCAAACACTTAATAACGTTCGAACATTTAGGTGTCTTCACTTGTGTGTAGTTTAGGGACTTGTGTAGAGATCACAGGATGAGGCTGAGGTATAAAGATAACGTTCTCCAGGTAATTATTACCTGAAACCGTGTGTTTAACGCTGGTCGTGTGCTAACCCCGTTAGATAAAAACTTCTGCTTTGTTTTGGTAATGATGTTCAGGGAGCTGGTTGGAAACGCCTGGTTACTTTCATTTTAATTCAGCATTTCTGCTGGGTTTTGAGCTGGTTCGTTAGCTGAAGAGAGAAAACCCTGAGAACAGGAGTTCTTAGGTTAAAAGGTTACCTTAGTGTGGCACAACCTGTGTTAACACTTCTGTTAACAGAAATTAATTCCAGGTGCAGGGCCTGTTTGTGATTAGAAAAAAGGTGACAGACTTAGCTTGAATAATAAGTTACTAGTCCCCACCTGTTGAAAAACTTGTTTGCCATTAAAAAAAAAAAAAGGAGGGACTTTACTTTATGTTTCAAGTTATACCTGCAGAGCCTGTGTTGCATTTACTGTTTTTTATACTGTATGCTAAATCTCTCTCTTCCCATTAAAGAAAAAAACCAAAAAAACCCACATCATTAGTGGCCCTATCAGTGTTGCTGCTGCATAGTGTCATGCTGAGAGGAAGAATTTTAGAGAGGCAGAGATGGATGTAGTGTTTCCTGTGCTGATTAAAATGTCACAGAGATCAGTTCTTTGGCTGGCAGATTGTGGGCACCAGACATTTCCCCTTTTTTATTCCTCTGCTTTTCTTTTTTTTTTTTAGTTTTGTTTGTGCCCCCCTCCTCATGGATAGAGCACAGTTTTGAAAGGGAGGAAGAGCCATGAGCAAGTACAGGTTCTCCTTCCTGTGGTGCAGCCTAGAGCAGCTTCAGGTGATCCCATCTGACACAGAAATGTTCAGTGTCCATCAGAGCAGCTTTCTGAACCATCTCCACGTGCAGGGGTTGCTTTGTATGTGAGAGGCCTCTGTTGTAGCAACCTGTGCACTGATATAACTGCAGTTTGATACTCCTGAGGGCTTTTTGCCTCACCCCCACCCTCCAGAAAACAAATTATATTATCTTTATCTTAGATTTTAGTCTGCTAAGCAATGCCTTGGCAAAGAAATACGATCTAAATGTTTTCCTTTTCAAACCAGTACTTGCATTATTTTTATATATATAGGAATAAAAATTCCATTATTGATATGCATTTGATTTATCACCTAATAATAATGATAGTGCCAGCTGTTTGTATTTTTTGGAGATTGTAGTTGGCAGCTAAGTGCTGACTGTATCAGGTATCTCAGATTCCCAACAAATGCAATGCTGATAGCCAGGGTAGTAATTTAGAAACAGAACAAGCTCAACTCTTCAGTGCTGCTCTTTTTTCTGCTTGTTTTGTTTTCTACCTCACATTAATTAGTCTGCATGTTGGCCTCCTGTGCCTCTAGTTCCAGAGCTAAAACTTCCTCAGGTGTGGGAAGTTTTGCTCCATTTTACAGTTAGGACCTGAAAAATCAGTTCAGGTTTCCCAGGAAGTTTTCCCACCTCATCATTTTGAGGAAGGTCTAGAAAATATTTCTTGGTTTTGTTTGTGAGCACTTTTTGTTTATGTTTGCTGTATCCAAGGGCCGGGCTAATGTTTATTTGAACAACGTGTTTCTGTTTGGTGCTGATGTGGTTTTCTGCTCTGTCCTGTTTTCTCTGGGTGTTGGTTTTGGTACTAATTTCTGAAGCACATCAAGTAATACATCAATTTTTAACTGACTGCTGCTGGTGAGATGAATTTGCAGTGCATTGGTAGCTGTGGAAAGGTGTTATTTTGCTACAACAGCTGCCTGGGGTGCTGTGGAGGGCAGTGCTCTCAGGGCTCCTGTGGCAATGCTGCACCTTGGCTAAAAGTGAAGCTTTCACCTTTGCACGTGCTGCTAGAAGGCAAAAGAAGGGTTAAATCCTCCAAACTGGGATTCAGTGATGGGATCTCACTGTGAGGAGGCAGAGGCAGTTGTGTCCTGCTTTCTTCACATTCACGCTCACTACTTTGTGTTGGATGGCTGGCTGAGAATTTGGGATTCTCTTACAGTGACACTTGACTTTATGTAGCTGATGAAAGGCTTGGGAAACTGATACTGCTCTAAATAGAACTTTTCCCATAAATCTGGAGCATGTTTGAATCCAGCCACTCCACCAACTCCAGCAGTTCCATAAAATTTTGGTGTAGTTAGATACTTCTGCATAGCATGTGTTATGATTTTATCTGTTTAGTGCATGTGAATGGGGCAAAATAAGTTTTGTTTTCTTTGACCTGTGCATTTAAAAATTTATACTGTTTAGGTGTTCAGTCATGCCAGGTCTTGGTATTTTAATGTGAGATACTTGGTCTCCCTTCATGAATCAGTAACTGCTCTCTGTAATGCCCACTCCCTCTGCCTTTCATCTTTCCTGCTTGCTTTACTCCTGTTTTCTCTTTTTCCCTGCTTCAGCAGTTTCCTCTGCTCTCCATTTTCCTGCAGCTTTCCTCCTGCCCCGTTTCCCCACGTTTTCAGGTTAATTAGTGCTGCAGCTCTTTCTGACATACATTGCCATCAGCAAGTGCTGGAGTTGGCACCTGGTTCCAGAGGATGGTGTTTGTGTCTCACTGCAGCTTTATGGTCTGTTCATTCTGCTTCTTGTGAAAGGCACAAGTCTGGCAATCTTCATTTAATCTGCATTTCAGTATTACTAGCTGTAGAAATTACAGAGGGTAATCTTAAAAAGAAGGTTTTTGTACATAAGGATTTTATCAGCTGATAAGCTGATGTCTTTCTGCAAATGTACCTTTTAAACAGGCTGCTGGGTGTAGCAGATGTGTAACTGTGCACCTGTTGAGTAGCTAAGCTGTCAGGTAAAGTTCCTGTAAGGAGAGGAAAGGGTTAGGGTTAGATCCTTTTCACAAACTGAATGAGAAGAACAGGACAAGATTTTTCTGCAAGGTGGCTGTTTGGCACGAAAACCAAACTGTCAAGCAGTGGATTTTCATATTTATTGCAGGTAGAACTTTGGTAGTGATATTTACATCCAGTCATCAGTTAACTGTCTGTTTTGTCTCATCACAAGGATATAACACTGCACTCGATAATCTGTGGTTTTAACCTTGAAGAGGTCTTTTGCCTTATGAGAAGGATGCCTGGATTTCTGCTGTGGGGGAGATGTTACTTGGAAATGCTACCTAAACACAATACTGGAGTTGAAAATAACAATAATCCTTTTTAAGCTGTTTAGGGTGTTAAGGGAGAGTTGGGTAATAAATTGTCAGTGACATTCTTTACCCGTCCCTGGGGCTTCGTAGGGCTGTGATAGCCTGATAAAAGTAGAGCATCTGATTCTTCAACAGAAGAAATTAAAATGACCTGGCTTAATTGATTTTCTATTTATGTACTGGAGGCTGCTTTCTGGCAAAGAAGTTTTGCTGTGTTCTCTGAAGGGGGTGGCAGGGGGAAGGAGCATTAAAACTAACGGAAGTGAATCCTCATCTCAAAGCTCACGCTGGCTAAGACCTGTTTAGATGTATTTGGAGGGGTGTGCTGGTCCTGGCACCACAACGAGGGGGTTCTTCCTTTTGCTGGTCTTGCAGAAAGACTGCTCAGTTCTTATTTTTGCTTAATGCTTCTAGTATATTGACAACTCGTTTACTGATTTGTCTGGCTGTAATTCTGGGTTATCATTGACACACAAAGTTTCACTGAGTACAATTTTGATTCTTGTGTGGAAATGAGCCTTTAGTGCTGGTGTGAGGTTTGCTGCTTAATGGCACAGTTCATCCAGTACGTTGTGAATGTTTGCAAAGTAGGCAGATAAAGCAGTTTTTTGGGTTTTTTTTCCTGCAGATGCATATATTTTATCCAGACAGGAGCTCTGTCACCCATGACTGTGTTAATCTTGTGGTCCTGCTACTTTTTCCTTGCTTACCTCTCCCTGTACCTCTTGCAATCTTTCCTGAACAGTTTGCTCACTTCAGACAGCGAAAAGCAAAGGGCGACGTCGCGCAGCCGCAGAAAAAGGCGGCGAAGAGGAAGGGCTCGGCTGTCCACGCGCATGACCTTCCGAAGGAAGAGCACCCAGTAGCACCCAGGGGTGCTGGCCAGCACACAGAGGGTCAGCCTGAAGGCACCCACCTGCCAGAGGCAACGAGAGAGGCACAGGTAAATTGGGGTGTTTCTTGGTTTCGCTCCTGTCCACAGGTAACAAGTGTTCCAGGCGGGTGTTTTGCTCATTAGGGTGTGAGCTCACTGGCACTGGCCATAGCTGCCCTTGGCAGGTAAGTGAGCTGGTGTTATTTTCACTTGTAAAAGTTCACTCTCTAACAAAGTGATCTCATTTGCTGAGTAAGACATCTCCACCATCTAGACATGGTGTGGCCTAGGCAGCTGTTAGTGCCAGGGAGCTGTTAGCCTCCTAAATTAAGGTCTTTCGCCTTTCACTGTCATGGACTTCTCTTTGGGCACATTTAGGGTTATGTGGCTGTGAATCTTTGCACATATCTCAGTTACGTGGCAAATCTGGATTGGGAGATCAACAGATTAAAAACTGCCAAGACCTTATAATGTACAGCATTTATTTGGTCTTGTATCACTTGGCTGGCTCAAATATGTCTAATGTTTTCTGAAAAGCTATAATTTATTCCAGCAAGCTCTTAGTAGCCATTGTAAAGCCAGCATAGATGTTATTTCCACAGATTTGTTTATTTTAATGTGTGACTCTGCTTTTGTCTGATGTATTTCAGTATGTATGTACTGATGACTCTCTAAAGGCAGTCATGTTCTCTGTGGAGAGAATTTTGGGGAGCTGGTGCCTTCTGCACCAAAAGCATCTCTCCAGATGTTGGTGTGCTTTCACAACATGCCACAATAGCATCAGACTAGTGTATTTGCAAACCTGCAGTGATGGGGGATAAAATCTGGGTGTGTTATCTTGTTTTCTGCTGTGAGGGTATCCCTGATGCTTTCAACATAATTTTAGCCTTGCAAAGGCTTTTATGAAGCTACACACCAGTGTCTGCACTGAGGAAAAACATAGTGTTTTGTCACTCAGCCATAGCAGGGTCCTTGCTACATTCATGTGAGCTTAAATTAAAAAGAAAACAAACAAAAAAACCCCAAAAATCACTTACTGCTGCTAAGCAGCTTTTTTCCAAATAGCTGGTTTGTAAAGCAACTGGAATTCTAGGTTACCTGGAGAGAGGGTACCCCAGGGAGACAGTAATCCTTGGGAACTACTTCAAGCAGACTCAAAATGCAGGCAGAGCTTTGGAAAAGCCTTTTCCAAATAATGCAATAGTCATCTTGGTCTTGCTGTGAATTTAGTGAGAGGGAAACATCTCTCAAGGTATCAAGCTATGTTAAATCTGTGTGTCAGAAAAAGCTGTTGCTTTTGTGATTACCTGAATGTTTTGAGCATGTTTGTTAAATAATCTCCTGTCAGTTACTGATTTTTAGTGGTAGGTTAAAGGTTGCTCAAATATTTGCCAGCTACAATAGCAGAGGATCAGGCACTGAATTAGTGTTGAGGCTTACCCTAAATTTAAGTAGACATTATAATACGTTTGTAGGTTTGTTTTGCAGTTTAGTTCATTTCACCATGAAAGACCAGCTGGATTTAGCATAAAGTCAGTCTCTCACAACACACACCTTTCTGGCTCATGCTTAAAGTGTCTCCAAAATTCTGATTTTCCTTATTTTTATTTAAAGTAGCTATGATTTAGCATTTGTTTTATTTGTTTATTTACCAGAGCAGCACTGATTTGTCTAGCTGGGAGCCACTGGATGATCATGCAACTGAAGTAAGTGTGAAAGGATCTATCTTTTGTAAAAGATGCTGGATAGAGCTGAAAGAAGACTGTGATAATTAGTTGCTAAAATGATTAATTGAACATTGTTATCAAGTATGATAAAACTGATGTGATTTCACTATTTTATGGTATAAAACAGGCATTTCTCTGTATGTACATGTACTGGCTGTGAAAATTGGGGTTTGTAAAATCACAGACTTTGCCTGGAGAAATTGGAGTATTTTTAATGTTTCCAGTTGATACGTGGGTTCATTTATCATTGTTTCATACAATACAACCAAAAAGTATTCCAAATAAATACAAGACAAATAATATCCGAATAATATCCAAATACAAGATACTGTATCCTCCAAGGTGATTGTAACAATGTTGCTCCTAAGAAACCACAGAAATGTGATTGAAGAGCTTTACATTGTTATTTCTCCTTTGGGTGGACTGTTCTCCAGTCAGATGGATGTAAAAGCTTTGTTTAAATTGGAGTTTTCTGCTTCCTTCCTCACAACTGGGGGTGTTTCAATCCCAATACATGCCAAAATGGCATGTTGCCCACCATTTGGTGCTATAGAACCATAACACTCTTACTTTTCTTTTGTGCCTTAAACTATCATGAAAACATATTATCTATCATCATTTTTAATTTGAAATTTTTAAGCCTTAAGGACTTTATGTATGTAATGTTTATATTAGATACAAAGTCCCAGTGGTGAATTATTTTTAAAGTAGAATTTGCTGTGGATTTAATCTTGAAGCTGAATTTGTTATTGGACTAACCACAAACCAGAAATGGTATTTTTAGTGAACACATGCATTTCTGTTTCTTTTCTGAAGAAAGACAGGATAAATCCTGCTGCAGAATACAGCCAGGCTGATGCTCAGATGTGTCAGGCCAGGATAGCTGAGCTGGAGAGCAGGCTGCTGGAGAAACAGGAGGCAGTGGAAAGGCTCACTGTACAGATGGATGAGCTGCAGGACCAACTCACCCAGCACAATGATTCTATGCAGCTTCAGGTATGTTTTGCAGAATTGGGTAATGGGATGATGCTACCTGATTTTAATCCTGAAAATATTTAGGCCTCAAGAGTCAAAAACCTATTGTGTTTTAGTGAGAAGTACTTCACCTTGCTAACATGTAGTGCAAAAAGCACCATTCTCTTCCAGTACATTAAAAACCCAATATTTTGAATTCCCTTTCTCTAGCAGCTCTATGTAAAGGTAAATTATTACCAGGTGCTTTCTCAGACTAGTTACCTTCCCCTCTATATGTTCTTTTTCTCATTCTAAGACTGGGGAAACAAAGACATTTCCAGTTGGTGAGGAATAAATTGAAAAGATAAATGTGATTTAAGATAGAATGGGATTATTGTATCCCATCTCATTAGCTTCCTCTCACATGACTGAAGGGAATTGCTGGCAGATAGGAAACAATTTAGGGGGTACTAAATATTCCTTATATCCTTTTTGAAAACTTGATTGCTTTTAACATCCATAAGAGCTACAAATTTGGAAGTAAAAATACCAATTTAATTGCTGGTATCCCATAATTTGTTTTTAAAATCACTTTTGATTAGGTTTGGCATCTCTGAGATCAGTTTAAGATTCCTCTTCCATCACACCTGCCATCATCTTTGGACACAAAGACTTCTTTGGTGCAAGTTTGCTAAAACTGAAATGTCACTACAGACTCTGTAATGGCTTTGCTTCAAAGAAACTTACTGGGTTGCAAATTTGTTAAGAATATTTTAATGTTAAAAATGCAATTCTTGTGACCCCTGTAGGAAATGACAGTTCAAGAGCAGAATGAAATCATCAGGAAGTTAACAACGTGCCTTCAGCAGGCCAAGAAAGACCGGGATGAGCTGCAGGAAGAGGCTTCACGTGTGGCTGGTCAGATCCAGGATTTACAGCTCCAGTTACATCAGGTGTGCCTCTCCTCCAGTTTGGCTGTCCTTACAGAGACTGCAAGAAAAACTTCAGACTATGAATGTGAAAACACTGAGCTGATGGTGCAGCTCTTCACAGTTCAGTTTGTAGCACAGCTGTGAAAATGATTTCAGGGCGAGGCAGGGCTTTTCCTGGTTGCTGTGGAGAAGTCCAGGAAATATCCTCATATTTTCCACTTGCATAATGTTTTGAAGGTCATTGCACTTCTTTGTTCATCACTGAAGCCCTTGTTAGGGAGTTTTACACAATGCTGTTGGTGGTGTTATGGATTGAGTGAAAGCATTAGACAAGCCCTGCCTTAGGTTCAGATTTTTGGCAGCAGTTTGAGTTCAGGTGAGGCACAACTGAACTGCTCTGGCTTGCAGGTTCTTAAAAGTTGCAGATCAGGTCTATCATAAAATGAGTTATTTACTGGATAGGCAGAAGATTAACAGACAAATGACCTTAAACAGGTACTACACACTTTAAAACAAAGAACTACTAGTGGATTGCATAAAACAGTGCACAACATAAAAGTACCTACCTTATAGCTAGCAAAGAAATAGCCTGGATTAGGAGTCAGTGTAACTTACACTGAACTGATGATGAGGTACACAGATTCCTTTCACTCAGCCCCTGAGACAGTAAATACAAAGTGGCATCCCAACTTTGGGGAAGAGCCTCACACGTTTCCATGGAATGTGCAGAAGACTTCTGCCTTGGGAAAATTTGGTGTAGCTTTTATAGTTTGTAAAGTTATGCATCTGTCAGTCAGAAATTCAAGTTGATTCTCCTTCAATCTCTCTCCTAAGGCAAGATGTTCTTTGTCAGCTGGGAATGCCACTGCCATGGGGCCAGAAATATCTCACTACCAGATGTCCAGCCTGAGCTATTTCACCAATTAGCAAATTCTTGTGAGGGGGAAGATGCCCGGAGCTGTTGCACCAGCTGATAGACAGAACAGATAAGCCATTCTGTGTCAGGGGAATGTCCTGCCACAAGTGGTTTGTAGCCTTTACACAACTGTTGCTGTATAGTTCGTGCGTTTGCATGTGATCATTTGTCCTTTGCCAGAGAAATCTCTGAGTTTCTGCTTGGGCAACTGGAACATCTCAGCTGTCAGACAGAAACTTGCTGGGCTGAGGTCATGTGACTTGCCTCAAATAAAGAAATTCAAAATAACACAGTTCAAGCAGCCTCTATGACACACAGGAACCTGCTTCAGTGCTACAGGTTGATCATGGATCTAATCCCTGGATAATGAGAGACTGCAGCCTGCCTCTGCTTTAAAATATTTTTTAAAAAGTGCTTTATTCTTTCTTGGTGATGCTCAGTGTTCTAGTGGCTATTCTCTCTGAACCTGTGTATTTGTTGTCCTTGGAGCCTTGTAGTATACACCAAAGAGAAATGTTTCTGTGTAGTAGCTGTCTCAGGTTTGCAGGATAAGAATTGCCCTGTATGGGATTACATATCCTAAAGATCTGGATAGGAAGGGAAAAAGGGTTTAAAAATTCTAAAAATAAAAATTGAGATTTTTTTAGTCCAAGAATTATCTTAAAGGAGTTGCTTATGCCCTGAAAAATAAATGTCTGCTAAATGAAATTATGTAAAATAACAAAAAATACTGCTTTCTGTCTACAATTCTGGTTGCAGCAGCAGAATGTGGTAAAAGTGAAGGCTGCTCAACAGGTGTTTGCCATTTGCCCCATCAGCCATTGAAAGACAAGGCTCAAGCCTCTAAATAACATTTCAGGCATATTCTAAACTCCAGTGAGGCAATGCACATTGTGGAAGGATGTCAACTTTGATAACAGATGAAAACACTAACACTAACTTACATATTTTTCCTTGGGTTTAGCTACATATTGAGAAAAGTATATTAAATAAAACACACTTTATGTTACCCTGATGGGGGAAATGTTTTCCTTTCATTTGAGGGAATGTGGAGAGGAAAAAAAAACAATCTGTAGTAACGAGCTGTAAATTCTTTGTAGAGAAAACGGGTTTTGTTCATTGTCCTCTTAATGGCATGTTCAGTCCATTGGAAGTTTTAGTTTGTGTTGGAGGAATTCAGTGTGGTTCATTATGCTAGATTTATAGGTTCATAATGTTAGAAAATTCACCATAGGGATTAATTATCCTAACATGTGCATCTTTTCAGTAAGTAATAGTATCTAAAACATGACAAGTGTTGTCTGCCTTTTTAGGATGATTTTTATTCCTTGAGAATGAAAGATTGAGGGTAAATCTGTAAATACACTTGCTTACAGTGAGTCTTGTGTATGAGTTGTTTGGGTATAAACTTTCTTCTGGCCTTTTATGTGTCCAGGTTACTGAGATACTGAGGAGTAAAAATCTCAGGAAAAATGAAGGGTTGGAAGCCCAGCAGCAAATGTCCTTGTTTCAGCATTGTCTCAGAGAGCAAAATGCACACTTGGAGATACTGAGGGAGAAGGCACGTCACCTGGAAGTTCAGCTGGAGTCTTCCCAAAAGGTAAAAAACATAATTATTTTTTTGATAATAAATTTATTTCAAATTTGATGATAACTTGAATTTACTGTGGTGGCATATTCATGATTTTTTTTTAATAGAAATAAATTTATAGGAATTGTGATGACTAATACACGTTATTGAGACAGCTTAAGGTCTGGTTTCCTTTAAGAATGTTATGAGTAGTGCCATAAATACAAACCTTAAATATTGTTATTTCTGAATGCAAACTAAAAACATGAAGCTTAAGGAAATGAAATCATGGCATTTTTTATATGTAATGTTTTATTGTTAAGAATACCAGAAATCATGGCGTATTTTATATGTAATGTTTTATTTTTAAGAATACCAAAGATAAAGAAAATCTGCTTGCCCAAATGGAAGAGGACATGAAAGATACAATGCAAGAGCTACACAAAAGCATAGATCAAAAAGAGCAATTTATTAAAAGTCTTCAAGATCTACTGACATCAGAAAGATCTGGCTTGTCTGTGTTACAGCACACACTTTCTCTCCGGGACACAGAAATAACAGAATTAAAAAAAGAAATTGCTTTATCCAAAATAAAAGAGCAGCAACGAATTGAAGAACTGAAAATCACTTACGAGAGGGATATTTGCAGACAGTTGGATAATTTGAGGAATGAGCTGGAGAAGTGTCACCGAAGAGAGATTGCAGAAGCCAAGCAGGTCTATGAAGAAGAAATTATTTTAAAATATAAAAATGAACTTGAGCAGTTTAAAAAAGAACTCTGTGCTTTGAATTCTGAAGAGCACATTCAGAATTTGAATGGCATAATAATTGACTTAAATGTAAGGCTTCAAGAATCTGAAATTAGTAAAGAAAATTTGAGGAAGAAACTTGAAAACCAACGGGAAGACTTTCAGAGGGAAAAATCTGAAATAGAAACTAAATACACAGATTTAATTGATGACCTTAAATATCAACTTTCTTACGCAGAAGAGCAAGTGAAGGAAGCCCAGCAATATAAAAAAGAAAAAGAGTCCTTGAATGAAGAGATTCAGAAACTGAATTCCTACATCCAGGAATTAAATGAGAAGCAGCTTCATGAGGCTGGAAAAAGTATAGATGTAAGGCAAAAGTGTGATGGAGAGATTGTCTCCAATAAAAAGTTACTGGAATGGAGGGAAAACCAGATTTTATCAGGGATGTCTCAGTTGCAGGGAGTGGGTGTTGAGGAGATGTGGGGCAGAGCACACCAGTCAGAAGGCAGAGATGAGCCAGTGCATGGAGAACTGGAGTTCCAGCATGACTCCTCAAGGGATCAGTTAGAAGAAAAAAATAATTTAGAGATCATGAAGGATAATGAAGGGGAGAACCTGTCTGAAGAACCCTTGTCAGAACTAGGGCTTTTCAGTGGTGATGAAGGTATACTGGCCAAATACCTCATTTCCACAGAAACTCCAGAAGACTCCTGTGTGTCCAGCTCTTCAGAGGGCCCTGCCATTGAAGAGGGCAGGTGCAGTATGTATGGGTTAGACAGCAGTGTGCTCCTGGAACCCAGCAGGGATTTTATATCTCCTCCATTAAACTCTAGCCTTGATGAGGGCACGTGTCTTAGTGGCTTGGCTCAAGACATGTTTGAAGAGGCAGAGGTGAGAGCAGAGGCTTTTGTTTCAGGTGTGTCAGGTGGCTCCCTGCAGCAAAACAGAATTGGAGACCACAATGACATAGAGGGTGATGAGGTCATGTGTTTAGCAGAGAGACATCTGAAGCCAGCTGAACAGCTCCATCAGGAGTCAGCCTTGGAAATGCCTTATCAGGACACCCAAGACCCTGTTCAAAACTGGGAAAAAGCCATGTCTGAGCTCTCTCACATGCATGTGGAACTGGAGGAAGAACGTGAAGCAGGGATCTGTTGTGAAAAAGAACTTCTTCACAAAATGGAGAAGGAGAAAGGACTTGAAAATAAACTCATACCTCTAGTAAAGCAACAGGGGGAGGATGGAGGTCAGCCATCTCTAACACAAGTGTCAAACCCCTCTACCTGGCTAGAAATGGTGAAGGACCTCCAGGAGGAAAGAGACATGTTGATGATGCAGCTGAGAGCTCAGGAGCAGTTAGTGAGAGATGTTCAGGAGCAGCAAGCAGGTTCTGATTCCATGACAAGCGAAGTGCAGGCTCTTTTTGGCCATCAGTTGGCAGCTTTGCAAAGTCAAAGGGATCAGATGCAAAGCCAGCTTAATGCTCAGAAGGCTGAAAACCAGAGAATAGCAGAGCTGTTCAGTCAGAAAACCATATCTGAAGAGACATTGCTGAAAGAACAGGAGTTGTTCAAAGCTGAAATCAATAATAAAGAACAAAATTTAGCACTTTTGTTGAAGGAAAATACAGCCTTAAGAGAGAAATTATCCAAGGTGGAGGAGGATCTGGTGAAAGCAGAAAAAGCACTAGCAGAGAATGCTAGCATCACTGAGGACCTGGAGAAAAACATCCACGAGCTTAATGCTGAAATAGAAAACATAAAAAAAATACAGGAGTGTGAAAGACTGAGCTATGAGGACAGGTTAAACCTCAGCAACCAAGAAATTAATAAACTGACTGCTGAAATAAAGGAAAAGACTGCTGAATACAGTGAGGAAAAAAGCCAGTTGACTGAAGAAATTGCCCAGTTGAGAAAGGCTCATTTGGAGCTTGAGGCTCGCCTGCAGGAGTCCTGTCAGGCTGCCCAGGAGGCTCAGTCCAAGATGGAGAAGCATTACAAAGAGGAAATGGAGAAGATGGAGACTCAGCACCTTGCTGAATTAACTGAAGTGAGTTTGGCACACGAGAGAGAGGTAGGAAACCCTGATAACTGCAGGAGTTATGAGATTCTGGAATGCTTAAGTTATCCATTGCAAATGTTTGTATGCCTGTTTTCAGATAAAAGAACTAAATGCTGAAATAAAAGACAAAGTGGAAGAACAACAGAAGTTGGAAGAAAAAAGAAAGGAAGAGATTGCTATAATAAAAAAGGTACCTGCTGTAATTGGGTTTATTTTGGAAAAATAAAGTCATTAAGCATTGTCATGTAAGCAGTGTAAACATTTCAGAGATGCAGGAATCTGTTTATTGTTTTTTTCTGTAGTGTTTTTGATTTGGGATCAGGAGGAAGGGAGAATTCTTGTTCCATAATTAGGGCTAAACAAGCATGTTTTGAAGAAAGCTTTTCATCAGAGTATTCTGTGCAGGTTCATGAGCGAGAGCACGACCGGGAGATCTCTGAGCTGGCAGCCAAACACTCTGAGGAGATGGAGAAGCTCCGTGCTGAGCTGAAGGAAGAGCAGAGGCACCTCTTAGATGAGCTCCAGCAGCAAATGGAAGCCACACACAGGGCAGAGCGTGAGGAAGCTCAGCTCCAATCCCAGGTAAAAACAGGAAACGGTGATTAATACAGTTCTGAGCTGACTGTTGGTGATCTCCAGCACACACAGAAATCAAGGAGCCTTTTCCTTGTTTTTTGTGGATATTACATAGCATGCTCTTTCACATGGTGCTGCAACCAAAGGAAAAGGAGCGTTCTCTTGGTGGGTGGTAGTACATATTTCTTAGAGGAGTTCTCCATAATCCTCACTGCAATTACAGTTAAACATTAATTCTGAAGAAAACTAGATGTTTAAATTGATGGTTTTAAGAGAGAAAAACCAGTTTTGTAATTATTTGTCTTGGCAAGTTTAACAGGTAAATTTTATAAAGGATATAACCCCCCTCCCACTTTTTAATTATCCCACTGTTAATAATTAGGAATGCTTTCTTGCTAAGCTGAAGTGTGAAAACCTGACTTTTGCTTCTATATATTTCCTGGGTTTTTGAACACTTGCACTAAATGAAAAGTGGCAATGGAAAGAATATGTCTAGTGTTAGGTCTAATTACAGCCTATTGCTACACTGATTAGTTTACTTAAGAATTGAGAAGTGGTGAATTTTATTCCTACTTCTCCAATATCATTTAGAACTTTACTTTGTTAACAAATTATAGCCAACAGCAAACATAAGGAATTGTTTCAATAGACAGTGAAAGGCTGGGGTGAGCTTGTGTTCTGCTTTGATGTAGGAAGTGAGTAGATACAGGATATTTTGTAGGAAATGAAGAGGCAGGTAAGGAAATCTTTCTTCATTGCACTGAAAGCATTCAAGTCTCATTATAGCAGCTTATTTTAAGGGTTCCTTTAATGGTCACAAAGAAACATGCTCCAAATACAGAAAGGCAAAACTTAAATGCATGTAACAGTCAAAACTGAATCTAGTCGTGAAAAAGCAAGTACATTTCATTGGAGGGGAGGGAGAAACCCTTTTTTACTCCACTGCAGACACTGCACAACCTTGAACTGGAAGCTTTACGCCTGACCTTAAACAATATGCACACCTCTCAGCTGGAGCTGACACAGTCCAACCTGAGGAAGGAGAAGGAGACTGCCCTCGTGGAGCTGCGGGAGATGCTCAACGACAAACGTGCTCAGGAGGTGGCAATTCTGCAGAGCCGCCACCAGCTGGAGTGGGAGAAGATCAAAGAGCAGTGTCTGAAGGAAAAAGAAGACCTTAAGTCCAAGTATCAACAAGAATTAGGTATTAAAACTGGGGAATAAGTGTTTCCTTCCTGCACAGGTTCCTTGGTGTAGAGCTGGTCTGTGAGTGACAGCTGGTGTTACCTCTAATAGGGGCAGGACTGCCATGTCCAACAGAGCATGTTTTATGAATGAAAATGAAGTTGTACAGACCTGAGTTTAGTTGTTCTTCATCTGCAAAATAGTGCTAAACTGAACTTCTTTCTTTCTTTTAGACCAAGTTCTCATAAAGGACTTGATCAGTGTAAAGTGTAGAGCTCTTATCCCTTATGTTTTGTCAGGGCTTTTTTTGCCCTGTTATACTTCTGAGAAGATATGTGACGACTTCCTGGCTTAACCCTCTCAGTGTTATAGAAAGGAGCTGGGCAGGAACTGAAAGGCTCAGTGAGAACCTGTAGCTGGATGTCCTTTGACCTGCACTTCATGTAAGATTGTATTGTGGCAGAAGGCAGTTGCACCTCATAGTGCTGAAGGTCTGCTGATGATGCTCTTGGTATGGTTTGGGAAAATTCCCTCTTTCCAGGTCAGACCATTTCTGACCTGTATGGCAGAGCTTGAGGAATTTCTGGGGAGAGGTGAATCTTGCAGCACTTCACTGAAGAAGTTTACAGAATCACAGGCTGGTTGGGGTAGAAGGGCTCTCTGGAGATCATCAAACCCCTGCTAGAGCAGCTTCACCCAGAGCAATTTGCACAGGATTGTGTCCAGGCATGTTTTGACTATCTGCAGAGAAAAAGGCCCCACAGCCTCTCTGGGCAGCCTGTTACAGGCCTCTGTAACCCTCACAGTAAAGAACTTTTTTCTTGTATTCAGATGGATCCATGGGGAACACTGCTAGCTGTAGGGCTCAAGCTAGACTCTGCACTGCTCATCACACCCCTCTGAGCTCTGAAGTAAGGTTTAGAAACCATTCCTTTAGTTGTCCTTCCCTAGGAGAAATAGAAAATTCGTTTAAAGGAGTTTCTTTTTGACCCAAAGTAGGAAACCATTTCTTACTAGCAGTAGTGCAGTGAACTAATAGCACAGTTGGGGTTTGGGAGCAGGAGGAGGTCAAGATGCAGTTCTTAATGTCAATGCTGTTGTGTTTTGCCAATGTAACTTAATACCAGTTTAATCTCTAAGTTTTCATTCCCCATGGAAAGACTTGAAATAGTGGTTGTGTATTATATACTATTAAATATTATCAATAATCCTAGGCAACAGTGCTTTGATGCTGTGGGAGGGTGGCTGATAGGCCTTTACAAGGTTCCTGCAAATCAAGAAAGGGGCTGAACAAGAAGCTGGAATTGAGGGAGGAGCTGGAAAGGAAGAATCTAATGGTGTTAGTGATAACTGAGCAGATAGTGACATCTGTCTTGCAGTCTTTTTTCCTAAGCATTTGTAGCAGAAATTTGAAGTTTCCTTCCTGCTGTTGCTGCATGCTACTCCTTCTGTCTTTCTGGAGATGATTCTGTGCTCATAGTGGTGTGCAGTGAAATGTTAAAATGACATCAATAGTCATTGAATTTGTATCTTTAGGGTTGTTTTTCTTTTTAGTATCATGTTCTCTATAGAATTAAGCTTTACTAATTAAACTGAACTTTACTTTCTGAGTTGTCTTTGCAGCTGTAAGTTCTAGAATGCTTGTTTTCTAAAATGAAAGTGAACTAGTGGGATATAACATAACAGCAGGTATGGATTGAACCCAGCATCTTACCCTCCTCTATGCCTGCCCATTTAAGCCCTGAATTTGATGTTGAAAATTGTAATTAAATCCATATTTCTACTTACCATTTAATAATATTTTATGTAAATTTATTAATAAGTATTTTATTTCACAGTTGACCAGAGAAAGAAAATAGAATTGGAAATGGAAGAGACACATGTCCAGGCATTAGAGGTACAAATTCTGTTCTTTATACAAGGAAAAAATAAAGCTCCTTTCAGAAAACAAGAGCTGATACAGGTCCCAGATCTGCCACACATTTATTGTAAAGGACAAATAAATGGAGGGAAAAAGTGATTAATTTACTAAACGTGTTTGCTGTAATATAATGCATGTCTTACTCTCTTAGACCCTGAAAAGAGACTGGGAATTAGAGTCTGACAGACGTTTAAAACACGTGTGTGAGGAGCTGTGTGAAAAACATCAGAGTGAGATGATTGCACTGCAGAAATCTCTGGAAATGGACTTGGAAAAAGTCAGAGCAGAGCTGGGGCTTCTTTCTGTTGAGAATGTACAATATAAAAGTAAGTATCATGGTCTGGGAGGCAGCTGTTTCATTGAGCAGTGACATAGCTATGTGATTTTACAACATGTCTAAAAGCAAATACAAGATGTGTTTAAAAACTGGGACAATGGCATGGGACTGTGTAGACAACAGGTTATAAATGAAAAACTGTTTAACACCTGGATACCATTGTAACATTTTCACTTCCACTGAGTATGAGATGTGAGGTGAATATTAAAGTGAGGTGCTGTTTTGCTTCCATCTGAAAACCTTTTTCTTTTTTCACAGTTGCTGAGTTAATCAAAACTGTGATTAATATTAATAGAAGCTTTTTCTGACAAAAAACTGCATTTGGATTGTGAATAGTTAAGGCTTAATGGAACAAATGGTTGTCTCTTGGCGAACTAACAGTGTGGGATGCAGAGAACTATGAAACAGTGCATGGAAACATTTGCCTTTCAAATATTTTGCTGTTCAAGCACTTCTATGATTCCCTGAAAGCTAGTGCTTAAGCTAGAGACATGCATTTCTATTTTTGTTGTACAGGTTATTCATTAACCAGGATGAGACAGTAACAGAACTAATTTTTAATTTTAGTGAAATGTATAGAATTGGAGAGGCAGCACCAGTTAGCCATCACAGAATTACAAGAACAGCTGCAGGCTGAACATCACCAGCTCCTAGAAGACATAAAGATGAAAAGCCAAGAAAAAGAACAGGAACTTCAGAAAGAGGTAAGTTACATTTTTTTAGTTGTTCAGAGTAATTGATTACTCTTTATGCAACAAAAACTAGACCACAAACATATCATTTGGGTGACCTGTTTGTGTTTAGGGGTGTTATTGAAAAAGCAAAATGCATCGTGAAGCAGGTAAATACTCTGGGAGTTTCCACAGGAGTTCAAAATCTTTGGAATGCAGTTGCCTTTGTGCCATTTTGTGCCATCTCTTCCTCCGCATTTATATTCCTAATTTTGTGGTTCTCACATTTTGTTTTTATCTGGCTGATGTCTTACTTTTTTGCCAGTGAAGATAATTATGGCATCAGGAACAAATTCTTCCCTCTCAGAGGAGTGGGTGTAATAGTTGAGATGCTGCTACTCAGTTCTCTGATACTGTCAGGAGCTGAGAGTGGTGTTGTCACTGTTTCCACCTATTTCTGACAGAAGTGTTTCTTGCCTGTAAAATAAGCCCTGAGAACAAAATTGTTTAACAAGTTGTGGTGGGGTGTTTTTTTTGGTTTTAACATGTGTGGGTGTTTTTTTTGATGTTTTTTTTTTTGTAGCTGGACCAACTTCAGGTCAAGCATGAGCAACTCCAGGCTCAGTCACAAGAAGAAATCAGGCAGCTTTGGTCTCAGCTTGACAGTACCCGAGCAAATCGACAAGAGCTAAGTGGTATGTTCACAAGTGACACGTTCTATTTTTTGCCTCTTTTCATGCAGAAGTACCCATTATTGGCACTAAATGCCTTTAACTGTGTACCAGAAACACACAGGAAGGCCACAGTGTCAGTGGGTTGTAGCCCAATGATTTGTCTCTAGGCTGAGGTGTCAGATGACAGGTTCTGCAGTGTCAAAAAGCATGGTGTGACTGTGGGGAAAAGCTTGCTCCTGTACTTTTCCACTCCCTTGCTGCACACTATAAAAATCTTTAGTGGGAACAAAAGGTTTTTCATTGAAATGTCAAATTAAGTATGTGATTAAAAACGAGAAAATGCTGGTCAGTGCAATAACATGCTCCTATTTGTATTTCTGTTGTAAGGCCCAGGTGTCTTAAATAAAACAGCCAGTTTTGCAGTGTAGTGGTTGGAGATGACACACTTCTGAAATAAAATATAACATGTCTTAGATGTGTGTGCACAGACATGTACAACACATTAAAGGACTTCTGGGGGGAAAAAACAAAACCTGGAGACCATGACTCTGCCAGGGTTCTCCTTGTGTTGAGACTCTAACATGGGGTTCTTGAGTTCTCCTGGGGCACTTAGAACAGAAGGCACATGTAACATGCTTCAAATACTATTTCAGATTTTGTGAATAATGTAACTGTAGGTAGCTTTTGAAGTGTATTAGGGTTTTGTTTGGTTTGGTCATACATACTAAATAATTTTTTCCATCTAGGCAGACTTCACCTTGACTATTGCATCTTTTTGTTTTGTTATTACAGAATTACAGTACATAGCACTTTATAGTATTTGCTGGAATCCTTCTCTGTAGCCCTCATCTTTAACATTTCACATGTTTTTCCGTGTTTCTAATCACTCACAATCTCATTCTTTGGACCCTTTCTGTTCCTTCATCTTTCTTGAAGGTGGTGAGACCAGAATGCAGACCCATGGTCCAGGTGAGGATTTTTTTTGGTGTGTGAGATCTTGGAGGTGTTTTGTTTTTCTCTGCTGTTCTTCATTTGGGTGATGATTTGGCCATGCATTTGGGTTGATGGCAGGATTCAAATCATAGCAGCTGCACGATGGGATTGCTGCTCTGCTGTAAGAATGACTTGCCAGCTCAAAACAAAACGCTTTTTTGGGTTAATTTTGTGCTAGTAGACTTTGCTGGTTAGGCAAAACCTACCCATGCAAATTGGACTTCCCTTGCCTATGGCATTGACTGTGTTACCTGTCCCTTCTTGTCACTTGATTCCTCTGGTCCCCGTGCCTGGCAGCTTCTCCCTTTGGAAATGGGCTTGAACCATGGACTTCCTTCACAGAATCATGGAGTGGTTTGGGTTGGAAGAGACCTTAAAGATCATCTCATTCCAACCCCTGCCATGGGCAGGGACACCCTCCATTATCCAAGCCCCATCCCACGTGGCCTGAACACTTATTTCTTCTCTTACTCTCTCTGTTTGCATGTTCATTGTGAGAATTTTTTCATGCCAGTAGTGCATTTTCTGGTTTGCTACACAAAACCACATTGTGACAGTCAGTTGTGCTGCTCCTGGATGGCATCCTCTGTTTCCATCAAGGTTTCTTAAGTTTCTCTTCTGTAACATAAGCAACTGCTTTTCTCCAGGCAAGTTGTTTCTTTTCAAGGAATTTCTCCAAGTTCTTTCTTCTTGAAATGTATTTTCCTCTTCAGTTCATTCTTTGGGGATTTAACTAACTTGAATCATTTGGAAGATTGAGCTGTTGGGAAAATTAATCTCTCTTGAGATTCTTTTTCCCTTTTTTCCTACCTTTTTACTTCCCAAAACACCACTGCTGCTCTAATACAGAAGGTGGGGAAGAAAGCTTTCATTAGAGGGCTAATGAAAAGGCTGCAATGCTGGCCATGGTTCTCACTCTCTGGAAGGAGGGCAGCTTGCTGAACCAGTCTTGGTAGCCTTTTTACTGCATTCCTGTTTTATTGGTTGATTCTTTTAATCCATTCAGTTCAGCCCCTGAGCACACAATGGGTAGCAAACCATCATTAAAGTAATCCAGAGTTGACTTTATTTTCCTTCCTGTGATTTTTGGTTTTCTGCACAGTTTATGCTCAATTTGGTTTTGTTTGGATGATTTTGCCTGAAGCAAATTAAATTTTCTTGAATAATTTGTTCCTTCTGGGTGCTACAATAGCAAGCAGGTGTAAAGATTAACCAATAGTGCAGAATTCTGCTGGTTACCAGCCTAGTCCTGGACTGCAGGAAAACAAGGAGAGCTAGCATTGTGCTGGTGAATTTGATTCCTAGCATGAGGATGGTTTCTCTGAATCTGTAACTGAGAATGTCTTCAAAGGAAGGAATTTTTTTTGTCTTTCAGAAGTTCATTTTTCTTATCTTGTTGCTATTTCCAGTAAATGGTTCTTAGCTCAACCTGTGATCTCTGCCTTTTGTGACTCTCATTGAGAAGGGAGTAGCTCGTGGTGTTTTTAGTGGAAATGTTAATGGGGCAATGACATTCCTAAACCACTGACACTCAGCAACTAACTCTAATTTTCACAGAATGACTTAGCCTAAAGATATCTATCCTTACTGCTTGTGTTGGTTTTGCCTCCTTTCCAGAGCTAAAAGAGCAGCTCCTGGCTCGAGCATCACAGGTAAAAGAAATAGAGTGTTTAAAACAGGAGTTTGAGCAGCAGCGTCAGCAGAGGAACAGGGAGCATGAAGCTGAACTGGAACAACTGAGACTTTATTTTGAAAACAAGTTAATCGTTGCTGAAGAAAACTACAAAGAGGAATTGATTTTGTTGCACCAGAAACAGCAAGAACTGACAGATTATTCACTGTCAGAGCTGGAAATGAGTCAAGATCAAGCAGGGGACATCAGGTGATCTGATCTTTTTCCTTTCATTTTATGACAGCACGTTTCCATTTTTTTTTTGCTTAACATAAAAGATGATGTTAATCATCTAAACCTGTTGGGATTGAGCATTAGGTGATGGCCCAGTCCTGAGCAATTGTTATAGTTGCTCTTTGCCTACTTTCAGTACTACACCATAAGTCAGCAAGTAAATTTAACTTGATTCCTGACATATCACAGTCTTAAACTTTAAAACCCTTTTCTCAGTTCTTCTGTCACACTTTCTGAAGAGACTGCTGAGAAAGAGAGAAGTGTTGCACTTGGCCAGCTAAACCAACAGCTTGAACAACAACAGGTAGGATTCTTGATATATTAAAAGTTCTACTGTTCTTTACATGACCTGTATGAAAACTGATGTCTGACTCATGGCTCTTACAAAGAGTAATTTCAGATGTTGAGTAGGGTTTAATTATTTTTGACAAGAATATTGTAAATTACCAACTTTAAATAGCTCTTAGTCTCAGAGAGGCTGTAGAGTAGAGCAGCTGAAACAGTGCTCTGTAATTTTATGTGCTGTTTGGGTTATCCTGTGCTGAGTAAGGAGCTTATCAGTTCTACAAAAGTGCAGAATTTATAGTGTTTTATCTTTTTTGTGGTTCTGGTAGTAATTGTGCCTGTCCTTGTTCTCCTCAAGCCAAGATGCCAGTTTGGCCCCTCTTACATTTATCCCCCTATTTTCATGCACCTTGCTGTAACTGAAGATCTCAATGTTTTTGCTCAACTTGTTTCAAGTTGATTAAGATTTTGGAAAAGGCATTCTCCTTTCTCTCATTGCAAGATTCTCAACATGGTTTCTTAGGAGCTAAAGATCTCTTCCTAACCCTTTATTCCTGTAGGAAGAACTTGCCTGTTTGCAGCTACAACTTACAGAACAGCACAGGCATGAATTGGATTCCTTAAGATCCTCCCTTGCACTTCAGTATAAAGAGGACCTGAAGAAAATGAAGATGGATCTGTCAGACAAATATGCAACAGAAATTGAGGCCATGAAAAGAAAGCATTGTTCAGAACTTGAGCAGCTCCGTGCCCAACTTTCAGAAGAACATTCTAAAGGTAGGATGGTCTGACAGCTTGGGAAGGGAGACAGTAAGCTGCTTGTGTGGTTTGTATTTCTCTTTAAACAGGCTTATCTGAAGAAGTTTTCAACTTATCAGTTTACCCTGAACTATGGGGAACATCTAACAGATGTTAATTCCTTTCATCAAGCACTTATGGGCATGTTGGGTTGCACTTCCAAAGATGTGGTGACCTGAAGTTGTTTATTCTGTAGTAAAAACTACTAGAACTGTGTTGCAGTTGCTAAAAGGAGTTGATCAGGTTTCCATTTTTGATGCCTAGAAGGGCACTGTCGTACAAACATTTGGATTAACAATACATAACTTATTTAATTTAATTTAACACACATGGTTATAATTGTATTCCACTGTATGTTGGTTAAAAGGATTAGTAGAGCTTTTTTAATTTGCACTCATATTTCTTATCTTCAATTATTTATTTTTAATACTAGAGAGAATATCAAAACTGCTTAAAATTAGAATGTTTAGAGATTTGTCCCATCTGACCTTTGGGGAAATGCCTTGTGTAAATATGATGTGCAAAGGAGATAAAACATCTATAAATCTGCCATTACATTGCCCAGAAAGAAAGTCTGCTCCTCCCTCTGTAGATAAGGAGGGAGGTCCTGCCACAGATTTTATGATTATTCTGTGTGTGTTAATTCCCAGGGTGGTGATAAAATGGAACAGAGTATAAAATCATCCAGCTGAGGGGTTCTCCTTGTCCTGTAGTTTGCATGGCTACTGATAAATTGCACAGATGACAACATACAGCTTTATTTCTATGCATCAGTAGGAGCTGTTCAAATCAATTCCAGGATGCCATTTTATTGTCTGGCTTGGATTTTTCTTTTATTTTTCTTTTTTTCTTTCCAGAAATGACCAAGCTGTGTCTCCAGGGTGCTCAAGATGTAGCGTGTCAGGTTGAGATGGAGGTGGCTGAGCCAGTGTCTGTGTTGGAGGAAGAGCACAAAGCCAAGCTTGCTCTCTCCAGCTCTGAGAAACAGTTTATTGCAGAGCTCTCAGAGGAAATTAGGCATTTAAAGGAAGAGATTATAAAACAAAAAGAGTTTTCTGAACAAAATGAAAAGCATCTGAAAGAAGAAATGGAAAAGGTAATTTGTACTACAGAATTGTTTTGTGTAGAGTTGGGCAAGCTCCAGCCTGGTGGGAAGGCCAAGGGAGGGAGAGGCAGCACTTGCATTTACAAGTCCCTGGTTTGGGGAATGCAGCTGAAGCTTTAAATGGGCTTGCCTGGATAAACAGAAATGTTGGAATACACTTCTGTTCTGGTGTGACTCTTGTACCTCAAAGTGTTAGAGTTGAGACAATCATACACAGTACCTCCTTAACTCTTACGTGTTAAATCAGCTGTTCCATCTGAGGGTAAACTCAGACTGGATGTTAATTCACTGCTTAAACTGTTGCATATTTGAATGCTCATGAGAATTAGGTGGGTGAAGCTCTTACTTATCAAGTCCTCCTTTCCACCCTTTTTAAAGAGCCATGGATATGTGTGTCCTTTTCCAGGCTTAAAAACTGATGGAGAAAGCCAGAGAGAGTCTTTTTTTGCCTTCACTGAGCAATCATTTGCTGCTTTGGCTTCTGGTTTTGAGCTATGTGCTTTGTATGTGGCTTTTAAAAAGACAAGTTTAAAAGGGATTTTTATTCATGCCTAATATAAACTCCTAAGATGTCCATAGCTTTGGAAGTTGAACTCCTGAAAAGAAGATAAGTGACCTCAAGAGAAATCAGCATAGAGTACCACATTAATTCTATAAATCTGCCTTAATTTTTCCTTATCTTCATAACCCAAATTAATTCCTAATCATTGAATTTAATGCATGCCAGTTTATAAATTGTCATTTCAGCTTTACTTTCATTAGGAATGTTACTTCACTACAGGAATTTGATCTTTCCAAGACCTTAAATGCCTAAGAGTGTTCACTTCAGTTTCATCTTGGTGGTTTATTCTTTTTTCCTTTAAATAATTGCCTTCATAGGTAAAAGATAAAATTGCTGAGGATCACAAAAATGAATTAAGAAAAGAAGTCCAGAAAATAGAGAATATGTACAAAGAAAAAGAGAAGAAATGGCAATGTGAAAGTGAGGCCCAGAGAATCCTAGCAGAAGAGAAGTTATCACTATTGCACATAGAACTGCAAAGCAAAGCAGAATCTGAGAAGCAGAACTTAGAAAAACAGTTTGAACTGCGTGAAGCTGAAATGATTCAACTTCAAGATCACCAAGCTGCCAAAATTCTAGAGCTGGAGAAGCTGGTGAAGGAGCAGCAAAACAACTTGCAGCAGCTGGAGGACAGCCTTGCAGGTGCCCAGGCTGTGCAGAAAGCTCAGCAGCAATATGAAGCTGACCTGGAGGCAGCCAAAACCCTCATGGCAAAAGAAATGGAAAAAGCCACACTCTGCCTGCAGGAAGAATGTGCCTTGAAACTCCTGGAAGCACAAAACAAGTAAGCTTCCCTTAGAAGTTCACTCATTGTTAGAGTTGCTTTGTCCTATTTTAAACTTAGTGAGTGATAGTGCAAGGTAGTCACTTGATGGCACTGTCTGACTTACATATGTAAAGCTTGCTGTCCCAGGGAACAGCAGAACTATTCTGATCTGGAGATTGTGCTTCATGTAAAGGCATTTCATCTAGTCTAGCAAATAAAATGTAGTCAGGTTTTGCCTGCTAGGAGTACAGCACAGCTGTAAATCATATAATAAATCACATATCAGCCTTCAAAGAGAAGTGTGACAGGATATATACGTGGAAAAACTCTCAATGTTTTTAAACAATTCAAATCAATATAAACAGGCTTTTCCTGGTGAATGAAGCTTGTGCTAACCATTGAATGCTGAGGTTGATGGGGCCCCCTTTGGTGTTCTTTAGTTCTGGTCAGATGCCTGGAACTACTGTTTTTCTTCCCCTTCCTACACCTGTTGTTTCAAGTGAATGAAAGGAAGTAAACAACCACATTGTTGGTATTTGCATTGCTTCAAATTTATCCCTTCTTCCCTCCCCAAAAATATGTTCACAGAACAAGACTGGAGAAATAATGACTGTAAGAAAACACTGAAAGCAGCAACTTAACTTTTAGATAACTGGGGTTTTTTTTAAGTTATTGGTGTCTGCCTGCAAAAATACTGTAGTTACTGATTGCAGTAAATGGCAGTACTTCAGATATTGAATGTTCTGCCTCAAGCTTCAAGCAGAACTCAGCTGGGTTTGGAGGAGCCCCCAGGTGTCTCACATACACTCCACAGTGGTTTTATGTCTGTCTTCACCAGATGTTTTTAGAGGTGTTTGTTATGACAGGTCATTTATTTGCAGACAACACATTTGAGGTGCAGCAATGTGTACACCATGAGATGCTGGTCTGGCAGTGTTTCTCAGACATTTCTCTCTGTATTTGTAAGTTAATAGGGGTGCCAGTTTCTCTACTAATAACCAGATACTCCCAAGTGACATTGCTGAAACCTTTAATTACATGGCTATGAAATCATCATTGTGGCTTGCTTTGAATTTAGTTCTGTATTTGAAGCATAAAGTAAAACTTGTGGAGGCTAAGTGAGGTCTTTTTATTTTCCTTGGTTATTATTTATTAGCTCAATTATTCAAAAAAAAAAGTGACTTTTTTACAATAGTCTCTTAATTTTCTTGGAAATAATACAGGTTTATGGAGGAACACAAAGCAATGACTCAGAAATTCACAACTGAGCAAGAGATTCTTCTCCAAGAGCTGAAAAAGAAACATGTGGATGAGCTGGAACTCCAAAGTCAGCAGTTACAGGAGAAGCACAAGCAGCAGATTTTGTCTCTGACAGCTGATTTTCAGGCAAAACACCAAGCTGAAATTGAGACACTTAAATCTACACTGGAAAGTAAACATCAGATTCAGCTTGAAAGTTGTGTTGCTGAACTACAGGCAAAGCATCAGGCCCAAATCGATGAGCTGGAGGTTAAACACTTGTCAAATCTGGATTCCTTGGAGTCTTCCTACCTCTCTGAAATTCAGACTGTAAGAGATGAACACATTGAGGCTCTGGAGAAGCTGCAGCTGCAGCACAGGGAGCAGCTGCAAGAGCAGGATAAAATGCATCAGGCACAACTGCTTCAGGAGATTGAGATGCTGAAATTAAAGCATGCTGAAGAACTTCAGCTCTCCCAAAACAATTTGAAAATTGAGCTAGCTACTGTTAATATGGAAAAGCTTAGGACCATGGCTCTTCAAGCAGAAGAAGCTCATAAGGTGAGTCAGAAAGAAAACCTGGTAAAATTTCATGACACATTGTGTGGGATCACCTTTTCCTTTGTTCCCAGGGGATATTTTCACAACCTCTTTGTGCCAGCACTGACACATTGTGTGTGGCCATATGATGAGCTGAAACAGCAAACTCCAGCTGCAAATTAAATCCATCTGTTCCTTCCTGCCCCAAATGCTCAGTTTAATGAGTTTTCTCTATCATTTGTGGAAAAGGTACAGATGAGGTGTATCTTCCAACATTTTTAAGATTGGAGGGTCTCCATTTTGTGGCTCAGACTTTCTCTCTCCAGCAGAGCTATTGTGTAATTCTTCAGAAAGTGATTAGACCAAAGTAAATGCAATTCTGGAGGTTAAGCCGCATCTAAAGATCCTTATGAATAAAACTTACACTAGATAAGAAAAATATGCCCATTTAAATGCTTTAGAGAGTGTGTATATGTATGTATGCTCATCCTTCATGAAACACTGTTGTTCCTATTTCCTTTAAAAGCTTTGATCCAGCAGGACATGTGCTTGACAAATGGGTTGCAAAGATATTTGTTCTTACTTTTTCTTCCTCCTTTTTTTTTTTTTTTTTAATTAATGCTTACACAGGATGATCTGAACACAGCTCTTCGAAATCAAAGGCAGTTGCTGGAAGAGGAGAAACGTCTGGCTCTGGATCTGTTACGTGAGGAAGTGTTACAGATGGAGAAAAACCACAGGAAAGCACTCCAAGAGCTTAAGGATCTTCATGAGGCAGATATTAGGAAACATAAGGAGGAGTACTCCAGGGAGTTGGAAAAAGAACTGGGGAAACTAAAAGCACAGCATGAACGTGAGCAAGAGGTCAGAATGCTGCTAATACCTAAACCCCAAACAATCCATGTTTTATCATAAAGTAAATTCAGTTTTATTAAGGTTAGAAATAAGGCTGTATGTCTAGATGGTTTTGGATTTTTAATAGTGGCAATAATAAGAGGATACAATCTGACTTCTGCAGATGCAAGCAGCCTCTGGTGTTATATATTACACTCATATAGTAGGAAAGTCACAAACAAAATGAGCTTTATCCAGCTATAACCACAAAACACATTAAGTTAAAATATTACTGACTATTGCTTTTTTGCTTACTAAATTGAAAATTTGATAATGTTCCAAATAACCCTTAAATCACTTTCAGAAGACTAGATTGCCTGGGGAAGAAGTTTCATTAGTTTCCTGGGAGGTTCTGATGGTTATTCAGTCTTCAAGTGCATCATCCTAGAAACAGGGTTTGTCTATTCTGATGACTACAGTGACTCTACTTAGAATAGTAGGGAAAAAAACCCTAAATGAACAAAAATCTCTCAAACCTTCCACTATTGTATCCCAGGATAATTCATTAAATGGAGATGCATAATGTTTGCTCCCATTTGAACAAGGGAAATCACATCTTAACAAAATATCCTCTCCCTGTGTTTCTCTCCCCCTCTTTCCTCTTTAGTTTTTTGATTTTCTTTTAGGGAAGTATCTGTTGGAAAGAATAAGTCAGGAGTACTTTGTTAGTCTGACCTGATGGTCTCATAAATACAGGAGATACTTGATACCTAATGCCTGGTTGCTTCTTATCTATTTTTATCAACCTGCTTTTTTCTGTACTCAGCATGATGACAGACAGCAGCCCTGTGTGACCTTGAGGATTGTGGATGTACTCTTCAGAATTTGGTTTAGCTTGATGGGTTTGGTTTGGTTTCATGTTTTCCTTCATTGTAACACTGTGGCTCAAATATTTTATGTTTCTTCCTTGTCTGCAGCTGTATGCTTCTGCATCAGCTACTGAAGTAGAATCTGTGAGAACAACTCTTCTGGCTCAATTTGAGGAGGTAAAATTGAAGCAGCAGCTTCAGTTCCAGGAGGAGATTGAGCTGTTGAAGTGTCAGTCAGAGGTGCTGCTGGAGCAGCAGATTGCACAGCTGAAGGTAGGCTCTGGTGAAAATGCACTTCTGAGTATGCACTGGAGTGTGTTTCACTGAAAAAGGGCAATTGGTGTAAGATTTTTGTTCTTCAGCCTCTAAAATGGCAATCTGAGTGAGATGTCTCCCATGCTTCACAGTGTTAGAACTAGAAAAACACCACTGGAAGTAAAGCAGTGTTCTGTGAGTAATTATCTTTACCACAGGGTTGTCTTAAAGTCTTGAACTGGATGCGAAGTGCCCTTCAGCCAAAACCAAAAAAAATCAGTGGACCATGCTCTGAGCAGCATTCCTTGTGTACAGTTTGTCACTTGAGACTTTTTCTTCTTAGTGTCTGCAGAGACTGAGCCCCTGGCCTGTCATCCCACATCTACTGCACTTACTGTGTGTATGTGGGTGGCAAAATACTCAGTATTATCTGAGCTTTTACCAAGTGTGTGATGGCAGTGAGCTCTTTGTCTAGGAGATACTTCATTGTTACTCTTGTTCTTAATCTCTGCTTTCATTGATTCACCTTGATAAACATCATGATAAGCATTTTCAAGGTGTTTTCTACCTCTGGCCCTCAGTGTAGTCCTGATCACTATTTGACCTCTCTCTCTGGCTGGTGCAGCTGTCTTTTGAAGCAGAGGGCACGAATGTGTCCTGAAAAGCTGCTGCCAGGGATATTTGGCACTGCTGTCCCCAGCTGCACCCCAGCCTGCAGCCCACAGAAGCTGGGACTGGACTGAGTGTTATGCAGAAACTCCAAAAATCATCCCTGCTTTTTTTTCCCTGCATTTGTGACACCAGAAACTTCACTTTTTGTTGAAATTTTTTCAGGCCTAATTCTCCTGCTGCTACAGCTGTCTGTGGATTCAGTTGGGTTTTTTTGCCTCATGCACTTGATGACCAGTGTTTTGTCCCAGAAGAGACTGGCTGGATCTCTTTGCAGTGTCAGATTGAGCTGTATTGTGGGCTGATACAGGTTTTTATAACACACCTTTCCCTTCCCACTCCCCTGTGCTTATCATGCACTTGTCTTCAAGTGCACAACTTTCAAGAACACAACCTGTTCCCTTGGTTTCTTCCCTCTGCCTCCCCTAGCAGATTTGAGGTGTTCAGAATTGCTCTCTGTGCTCTGACATACTCTCTAAGTGCTTCTGACATGAACAAGCAGGCTGCTTCAGAGATTTTGTCCACAAATGCCATGTTCTAGGTCAAGGAAAGTCATCCTACCCCTTTGTGTCAGCTCATTTTTACCTTCCCAGCTGCTAGAGCATGGGGCAAGGACTGGCTCAGTCTTCTGCAAAAGATCCATGTCAGCTCAGGTGACTGCAGGACTTCTGCTCTGAAGTCTTATTTCTTGCCATGGAGAAAGAGTGTTTTCTTGACTTGCCAAAGTAAAAAATAGATGGCCACCATGTTGGAGTGTATTTGTGTTTACAGATAAAAGTGTGCCTCCTCAGTGCTGAGTACAGAGGGACAGTCAGTGCCCTGATTCTGCTGGCCACACTGCTTTTGATTTTGACCACAGTTTCTGCATAATTTTGTTGTTAAGAGGTGTTGATGTGTAAGTTACTGCTTATTCTGAGAGGCAAAATGTGTACTTCTAAAGAATACAGAAAAAATATATTTGAGGGTTTTTTGGAAGGGTGCTTGGGCATTTTTTCCTTCTCTCAGTGAATCCAAGTATGTGTGATTTATGCAGGATGAATTTGAAGCTGAAAAAAAGACATCACTGCATGACAAGGAGCAGATGTTGATTGAGGAGAGGGAGAAGGCACAGGCTGCTCACCAAAAGGAACAAGAAATGTTATCAGCCCTGCTGCAGGAAAGGGCAGCAATAATTGTCCAGGTGTGGAGAAAATACTTTAAACCTAGGTTTTAAATGTGCTTTTGGGATTGTATTTTAGCACAGAGCTCTCTGTCTCAATGTCTATATGGAGGGACTGCAGGTATAATTCTGTGGTGTATTAGACTAGGGGGAAACAGAGCAACACTAAGAATTTCCTGACTGAGAATGCATTTCTCTGTCCAGCTCTTCTTGTAGTACTTGCTGAGTGTTGAGAATGTTGGCATGGGAGCAGAATGCTTTTCTGTCTTTGCAGTTTTCTCCCTAATAGATATTTTGACTTATTTGCTAGCTTATTTATGAGACAGAATTTCTAACAAAATGGCAGTAATTTGTTTGGCAGCAAAATCTGAAAGTGGGGGTGGGTATATACATACAAATATGCATTTTTATTTGTATGTAATCATATGTTGTAATCTGGCATAGGTATCATCTGAACAAATAAATATAAGGAGATAAGTAATTTTTCTAGAAATTTGTTGCCACGTGAGTTTATAAGCAAAGTTCAGGAAAAATTGTTGACTTTGTTGTGTTGTCACTGTGTTTCCACAGCTGGAAAAGAAAGTGGCATCTCTAAAGCATGAAATAGAGGAGACCAACTCAGAACTGGAGACACTCCTTCAGCGGCGGGACAGGGAAAAGCAAGGAGGAGGGAATTTGGTAGCCTTGTTGAGGTCTGATATTGAGGAGTCCAAGGAGGAAAGGTTTGTTCAGCTTTGGTTACATAATGCTTAGTGCTTGGGGTTTTTTTGTTTGCTTGTTTTCTCACTTCTCTTAAAGAAATCAATAACTAGGCAAAATGAAGCCAGCTCAAAATAGTAGTGTTGGAGGATGATATATTGCTTTTATTTGCAAATTATGTTGAGGTTTTTTTTAAATTGTCAACCAGCTCTGACATTAAGAGCAAGTTGGGGGTTTTTTTTTGCTCTTTTTCTTTCAGTGTGGTAAAGACTGGTGTTTTGGAGTTTCTGCTGTCTCTAATCTTGGAAAAAGCTAAAAAAAATGGGGAGAGGTTCTGTGACCAAGAGACTTTCAGATGGAGTGGATTGGTTTGATGTGCCATGGGGATGTGTGGATTAGAGAAGTTGTCATGCTGAATAAGCTTCCAGAATTCCCTCTCTCATCTTTCAGAAACTGGCTTAGTGTTAACCTTAAAACTAAAATATTTTCATAAATAGAAATAGAGTTTTTGTTGTCAGGTTTGCCAGAACACCCCCTAATTATTTTGATGTCACTGGTACTGTAGTAGAAGATGTATCTTCCTTGCTGGTGCTTCCACAGGTATGGAAGGCTGAGCTGCTTCTCACTGTAAGTGGGATCTACCTGTGGGCATGACAAAGGTGTTTTGTTGTTCCAGCTCTTTAAAAATGACCTGGTTTTTGTGAGTCATCTGAATGATCTTCACTGCTGACTGCCCAATCATGGCAGATACCCATTTCAGACTGTCAGGTTTACAGTAGCTTCAAAGTGTCTTTCAAATCAAGTGTGTGCAATTGTTCAAATGTTCAATGTGGTTTTTTTCCTAGGGAAAAGCTGCGTGAGTCTTATCAGCACGTTTTGAAACTGCTGATGGAAGTGGTGAAGGCCACAATAGCTATTCAGGACCTTATCTGTAGCAAGATTGGTCTTTGCCTTGATGACAGTCTGGCTTCTGGAGATTCTAAAGAAGCTCAGAGTATTATGGAAGAAATGGGATTCATGCAGTATTTTAAAGCCAAAGAAAACCATCACCTGGAAAAAGGTGAGTCCAAATCAGCAAACCTGGATGTAGTCAGTTCATATTCTTGAAATCTGCTTTTTCATTTCCTTTTGTATGGATGAAGATCAGAAAGAGAATCTCTTTTTTTGCAATGTTTGTGTCTTTCAAAGTTGGTCCACTCTTAAGTTAGTGTCTACCAGTGTTCTCTCAGTTGAATTCTTTTAATAGTGCAACTACTAAAATGTTAGAAAAGCTTGGGTTGATTATAGGGCAGGAAAGATGGACTTGGTGAATACAGAGTTCTAGGTCCTGATGTACAGCACACCATTGTGAAAAACCCTCATGATTTTTCAACACTGAGTTGTTGATGTGTCCAAGTTTGCATGTCACTGCCTGATGTCAGTTATCTGGGTGACCAGTTTTGTGTCTGGCTGTCACTTCTCCGTGTTTTTCAATAGCTTTCTTCTTTTCAGTAGAGGAGCTGCTTGATGAAACTCTGACAGAACACAACCAGCTGTCTCCAGGGACTGATGAAGTGTCTGAGCTGAGCCAATACTTATGTGAAAGTGTTTTTATAAAGCCAGAATTGGCCTGTGAGAGTGAAGAAACGATACTGAAAATTTGTCATCGTTTGCGCACCGCAGTGGAGAGACTTCTGGAACTGGTTACAGAGTCAACTAAAGAAGTAAAGCTTTTTAATTTGTACAAAGTCTACCTGCTATAGTGGAAAATGTCCCTGCTCATGGCAGGGTTTGAAACTAGGTCTTTAAAGGTCCCTTTCAACCCAAACCATTCCATGATTTTGTGTATAGCACTGAAATTCTGAACTCAATTTTAAGTCTGTGTATTTAACCTTTTAACAGATCCTGTGGGAAGGCAATAACTTGGTCACCTTAAGTAGATTTAAACTAGGATTTTAAATTCATTTGGTAACTTCAGGAGACCAGGAGTTTTTTTGAGGGGGCTTTATCACAGTTCACATTGATGCTTTTTCAGCAGGTTCAGATGAGCAGGTTCAGGAAAACTCAGTCCAGTGTCAAAATGCTTGGGGACTTTGTAGATAGCAGCAAACAAAAGTCCTTGTGATTTTATGCTGCTTTAATTGTGACAAAAGGAGATGCACTTAACATCATCAAAGAACTTGAGTATTTCCAAAACTGAGTTTTGCAGTGTCCAGACTGCACATCTGGAGTAGATGCACAAGCACTGTATACATCTGAGGATTTAATTCAGTGTGATAATAATTAGTTTGTTGGGAAAGGAAGTCCCTAACTGAAGAGAAGACGTGAAGGGGAAAAACGTGTCTAAAATAATCTGCTCATCAGGTATTTTGTAAGACCTAGAGATATGTGTCTGTGTGAAATGTATATTCACCACCTTCAAAAATCCCTCCTGGAATGAGGTGCATACATTAACTTATAGGTACTGATGATGTTCTACTGAGACACAGCTAAGATGTGGTTAAAGCACTTGCCCAAGCCATAGCATATCTGGGTTCCAGGGGACCCTCATCAAGCTGTGATCCAGCATACTTTGCTTACTGGTGGTAAACCTTGGAAACCTGATGATATATGGACTTCACTGTCTATTAGATGTGATTGAATCTCGTGAGGAATTTAAGTGTGAGGATGCTTTGAATTTCAAGAGGCTCAGGAAGTGTCAAGCTAAGCAGTTTAGCCAATAGGGAGGTATTTCTTTTTATGCACAGTGAAGAAACTTAGGTTCCTAAGCAAGACTTGTGTCAAAAATACTGGTGTGCAAGTACAGGGATTCACCAAAGCATCCAGAGGTTTTGGGCAAAGTCAGCTTAGTACTAAAATAACACTTCAAAACTCGGACTTTAACGCATATATATTATTTAAAAATGGAGAAGATTTTTGTTGAAATGTCAGTGGTACTATTACATTGCATCTGAGGTCTGATGGTGGGGAAATTGTTCACTTGCAGCTGGAGAAGATGCATGAAAACCACGCTCAGTTTGAGGAAGAGTTCAGCCGTCGCAATCGGGAGACGGCCCAGGTGGTGAGCCAGCACCAGGAGCTGATGGAGTGCCTCAGTGAGGAGAGTGAGGCCAAGAACCAGCTGGCACTGGAGCTTCACAAGGCAGAGGGTGAGGAAAGGAAGCTCAGTGAGATTGTAGTGTCATTTACTCAGAGCGTGTTCCTCCTAATATCTGTGCTGTGCTTTTGTTTCCTGGATTTCTTGGGCTCTAAATGTAACATTTGATCTCACTTTCTGGAGATGCTGTTTCTTCAAACGTGAGCCCTCAGCAGAGGATGTGTTGTAAGCTCATCCCAGGCCATCAAAGCTTAATGATCCCCATTTGAAATCTACATATTTGGAGACACTTTGTGATGTGTCAGCCTCATAAAATCTTGAGCATCTTAGACTACATTAACTACGACATTTTATTACTTAAAATACTTCAAAAGCATAAGTACAGTATAAACATAAATCATCTTTTACTTCTTCCTTTTTATGTCACCTTCCATTGTTTGGGTTTACTCATGTTTTCAAGCTGCTTTTTCCCAGTAAATGAGTTTGTCTGTGGCTTTGTTTGCATTCTGACTTGGCTTCCAGGCATTATTGAAGGCTACGTTGCAGAAAAAGCTGCATTAGAAGAGGCCCTAAACCTGAAAGAGGAATCTGAGCGTTGTCTTATTGTGGAGCTGGAGAACATGAGGGAACGCTTCCAGGAGCTAACCCAGGAGCAAGCAATTCTTGGTGAGTAGAGAGAGTAGAGCATTCTTAGGACAAAACAAAGTTCTCTCCAGTCAGGGCACATTGCAGTGTCCTCCATTCATGGATCAGAGTTTGGCTTGATGACCTAATGAGCAGCTCAGACTGGTACACAGGTGAGGGGGTCTTCCTGTAAAGGCAGGAAGCTCCACAGACATGGATCAAGGTCATCAGGAGCTTTGTGTCACAATAAAGATGAAATGCCTGAAGGTTGGCCCTGTCTGTATTCCATACACATTACATCAGAAGGTGAAATGGATCACAGTGCCCTACTGGTCTTGTACATGTGTCTGTGTTTTGATTTCTAGGAGCACCTGTTGCTAATGTAGCACAAAAAGAAGGGTCAGGTTTGTAATGACGAGTGTGGATTTTTTTTCTTGCCGTGTTGCTGTAACACTGAGTGAATGAAGTGATGACTTTAATTTTGGTTTAACAATGAGGAATAGTACTTCATAATTAGGCCTGACAGATTACTGGATTTGTAAATATCTTGGCCAAAGAAAGCTATGACTTCTGTGATGCAAAATTAGGAATATTCAATTCAATAATGAATATTTGAAGCGAAAAAAATGTTTTGCTGCCATCAGGCTTTAAGTGCATTGTGCCATTGTCTTTGTATTTGCCAGCTTCATTTTTTTTGAGAGGATGGAGTGGGTTGCAAGCTGGCTGTTAGCTTCTAATGATACAAAGAGGGCTGTCAAAATGAGTAAATGAAGTTAAAGAAAGGAAGGAAAAAGAAAAATATTTGAGGTGACATAAAACTGTGAGCTAAAAAAAGTACAGCAAGAACTGAAGGATGTCTAAGGGAGATGAGGGAAATGTAACTGAATGGATTGGTAGGTGAGGAAAAAGGAAAGCAGAATGGTAGGGAAGGCTAGTAAAGAAATGAAAGAAGGAAAATAATAAACAGGAAGTATCCATAGAGTTATACACTGATTTTGGAAGTCAAGTGCTGTAGTCAAATTTGTAGATGCCAAAGTGAAAGAGGATTTTTTTTCCTCCTGGACTAAAGTTTGCATACTTAACTCCTGAGTGGCTAACATTTAGATCTGATAAATTCATAGTTGCCACGATTGTTTTGTGGTCTACTCAAAATATAATTCTCCTCTTGTGTTTTAGATTAATTTTATTTATACACACATATATATATTCATAGATTCTTTCATATTCACTGTCTCTTGTTTCTGGATTTTTTCTTTCCCCTTGAGATTGTGAGCTGAGTAAACCAATCACTCAGGTGAATAAAAAGTTATGTAGGTAAAGTCCTGTTAGAGTCAAAAAGCTGCACTGAGCTTTCTTACTTGTTACTGTATTTTTATTCCTTCTGTCTATTCAGATCTCCCTCAAACACTATTTTTAATTTAACCTATTTTTAGTAGCCACCTCACTGTCCTGAAATTTGTTACTGCCCTCTGAATGAGAGGGAATGTAGAACCGAGTTGCTTATGGTGTATTTTGGGATTGACATTCTCCCAGGAGCTGCAGCCCAGCTCTTGCCAGCAGCTCCTTAGAACTTGAAGAGTTACTTTTGCTGCAAGGGCCAAGTCCTGAAAGCCATCCCCTTTCCCTCACCCCAGCTATCTGTAGTACTCTTCCTCAGGTTTGAAATTGTTTGTAGTATGTGGAAAATATAAATATAAATCATACTGTTTGGAGTTGATTGACATGGGCTTATTCTTTGAAAAGCTGACATCTCCTGTTTTCCATGTGGAGCACTGATGTGAGTAGAATGGCCTTGCTAATTAAAACTCTTTTGGAATGGAGCTTGGCATTTGCTAATGATGGTGGGAGTGGGAAGGAGTGTGCTGGGGCTTTTCCAAAGGGGAATTGCATGGTGTGAAGTAGCATTAATGAAATAGGTTTGTCTCTACAAAGAAGCAAATCTGTGAGCTGATGATCTATTGGTGTGTGGCTTGAAATTCTATTTATACACTTGGGAAACATGTGCTTTAAAAAAAAAAACAACACTAAGAGATTTGTCAGAAAGGTTGCACTGAGAGGTTGCCAAAATTCAGTATCTACTTTTCTATGAAATACTGCTGATTCCTGATAAAATCTGTTTGCCTAATTATTTTTTTCAATTAATTTGTATTCCTGTCTGAGCAGGTGACTGTGACTGTGTAGGTCAGTGTTACCTAATGAGTATTTTGTTCCTCATAAAGCACTAGTGTTCCTCTGGAAGCTAAAAAAGAAGCCATCAACCATGTTTCTTAGGATATAGGAGACAAAATTCTTGTGCTTGTTCTCCCAAATACCTGTTCTTTTCTCTCAGGAGCAGTCTAAATCCATGATCTTCCTTTGGGTGCTCAAATATCTCTAGCACCTGACCTTGCCTTCCTCTCTGCACATGTATTAGTAAATACACTAGAGTGCTGTTTTATTCACATCATTCCCATCTCCTGCTCTGCAAAACACAGCTCTTGGCAGAAGATATCCTCTGTCATGCAGCTATGGCCAGGATTGAGTATCCTAATGGAGTTCAGACTATTGTTGGGTTTTGTGGGTTTTTTCTGTTGCATCACATGATACATGTAATACATGGTATGTACAATACAGCTCCAAGGGGACTGGGAGAGAAATTAGGGGAGAGTCTTCACTTCATGCATTCTGCCAGAGCCTGAGTTACATCCACAGCTAAATGAACTTGTGATTATTTAAAACTAAAATAAAAAGTAGAGAGCATTGCACAGTGATCGCACTGTGGTTATTACATAGGCTATAATTAGTGCTTGGAGTGAAATGTTGTTGGAGTGTAGCTGTAATCCACAGCAGGATTGCTGTGGAACTCAAGAGCTCATGCAGTCCATGGTTTTGTCCCAAACTTTCCTTGGTTCTCTTTGTCTGGCTTTTTTTTATTTCCAGAGCCAGAGAATTCAGACTCTTCACATTGTTTTCCATTATCCTCACTGTGGTGTAAATGTTGCATTATTCCAACCCTGTGACACTTGCTTTTTTATACATGAACATGGAAATTTTCATGATTTTTTGCTTAGTATCAAGGGTCTAGAAATGTCATTAAATATCTGTGGATAATGAAGGCATAGAAAAAATGTTGTAGGTAGGCTGTGGTAGCAAAAATTTTTAAGAGCAGTTTGTAATGACATCAGGTCAGAAAGCACATGCATTGAACTGATCATGCTTAAAAAGGAAATTATCCATTCTGGAAATTTGACTGGATGATTTCTTAAGGTCTTTGTTGGATCACAGACTTACCTTTAACCTATGACCAAAAACATTTGAGGTGAATAATGGAACAATTGAAAGGCAAAATCATGAACTCTTGCAGGACCTTGCTTTGATACAAAATACAGGCTTTTTTTCGTATTCAGTTTACTAACTATATTCACATTGAAGTAGCTTTTCTCCAAGAGTGTTCACAGTAGAGTCTTCAGTTTGGGTCTCCTAAACAGTGTATTCAGTACATCCAACTGATTGAAAATGCAGTTTGTAGCTGTAAATTAACTCTTGATAACTTAAACAATTGGAGCTGTGTGCACTTCCCTTTTTGGTATTTCTTTTGCAGTCTGCCTAGGAAAAATATGTGCCATCTTTTTTCCCAGGTGTTTTCTTCCCTTTGTAACCTCAGAACTGGACTGATTTTCTGTAAGAATGATTTTTTCTGTGGGTTTTAATCCCTGCTCAGGTTCAGAGAAATATAGCAACTTTGTTTTTTCATAGCAGCTGGCTTCAGGGTCAGGCTGGGCACCAGTGGCCACTAGAAGGATGGACTGGGTGCTGACCACCAGTATAGATGGCAGCAGCAGAATCCAGCATGGCACAAGGCAGGAATAATGGAGATACTGGATATTGGATGGCTAAGGAGGATCTTGGCATGAGATTATAGAGGAACTGAGAATTCTGTATTGGATGGCTTGATTAGGAAGAGATTTGGGACAGAAGGGTGGCAAGGATTTAGGGTAGAGCAGTAGGATGTGAGACAGCCCACCTCAGGAATAAATATTTTTCTTTGGGGATTATGGACAGTATCAAAACAAATTTAATCTCAGCTGAAACATTTGACTTTTGTACCCTTCACTGACAGCTTTTATTATTTTTGTGTTCTTACTCAGGTCTACTCAAGGAAGTGGAGTTTTTGTCAAAGGAGAAACTTGAGCTCCAGTGTCAGGCAGAAAAGGACCATTCCAACTTCCGCTCTCAGATGAAGGTGTTGGAGGTGGAGCTGGAAGAGCAGCTGCACAGTAACCAAGACCTGGCCACAAAGTTACTGGAGGTTGCTGAATTAAAACAGCAGATTGAAGTTCTTGAAAAGCAGCTTAAAAACCAGCGGCAGTTCATGGATGTGAGTAAGAGACCACATTTCCAGGGGTTTGGAGGTGATGAATTCTCCTCCTGGTTTGAGATGTTTCCAGTTTTGGTTGCTATTAAGACCTTGGTGTTCTAGACTCATGACTGAAAAAAAAAAGTTTAATTTTCAATTCAGTTCTTGCAGTATTGCAGGGTAACTTCTCCTTTTTATTAAATGATAACTGTAGTTTATATATATGTTGTAGTCAAAAAAGGCTTTTTCTTTCTTTTATTTCCCTGTAACAGTATATATGACTTCAGTACTACTTGAAGGTAGTCCTGATTAATTATTTTTTAAATTAACAGTTTCTTCACCACAAAAACAAGCCTGCAGTTATTCTTGTACTCAAGATAGTAATGAAATCATCAGAAATATTTTGATTCTCTCTGGCTGGCTTTACAGGAACAGGCCATAGAAAGGGAACATGAACGGGATGATTTTCAGCAGGAAATTGAGAAATTGGAAGAACAGTTAAAACAATCAGCAAAATCACAGACTTCAGGACAGTCCAGAGAGCAGAGGGTGAGTAAAATCAGACTTGGTGGCCAATTGTTATTACAATTAAATACCAAAACTGTCTGTTCTTGGGGGTCTGGCTCTTGGGAGACTGTTTTTCCTGTTACCCAGAGAGCAGATTTTTCCCCAGCTGATTGAACTACATTTAGGCAATGAGGATGCACTTTTATTATTTGCTATGGAGATGAAAAGAACTGTTGAATGTGCTTTACAGTAAAGTTTGAGTCTGGTTGAAAGGAACCTCTGGGTCTGGTTTAAATGAACGGAGGACAACACTACAGACACTCTGCTCTAAAAAGGACATCTGAGAAATGACTTCTGGGTTCTAAATGTGTTTATTTATTCCCCCTAAAAAATTGTAATAGAGTTGTCCTTTGTCTGCATGTCTCATCCCATTTAAGTTTATAAATGAGTCCTTATTTACACATTTTTTGTTTGTTTGATGCTTGGCTTCAAAGATTAACTTTTGCTTTTTTTTTTTCTTTTGATTGGTTGGTTTTTTTCACATAAATGAACATTATACAGAACTATGAATTGATTCTACAGGTATGGAAAATAGCATGAATGTCTCTTAACTTTTCTTTCCTTTTCCTTTCAATCCCTTCTAGATATGCTTTAGCTTTTTTCCTCTTCTTGATATGTCAAGGCACGATTCAGCAAGACTTGGAGCTAAAGATACAGGTTTTAGGGTGGCAGAATTCTTGCAGGGAATGAAGAACTCCTTTCAATTTAATTTCCTGTATATAGGTACTTAGCTCTGCTGGCTTATTGCTCAGAGGTGTTACAGGCAGTTATTCACTGAAACAGCCTTTTGGTATAAGAAGTTGAGGTTTGGAGCATGAAATAAAGATACTGGAATGGTGATGATAAAACTGTGCCTTAGCCTTCAGCTTTTGTCTGTGGCCTGACTCTAATCAAAACTTGTAAAATAGTTAATTTCAATCTATTTATGTATAGTTACGGAATTGTGTACCTCAGTGTTAGAGGTGCACATCTGTATCTTTGATATGAATGAATTTCCAGTGAATGAATTTTCCATGCTGGAGGGTATAGCTGAAAAGATTAAGGCTGTAGCTTTGTAACCTCTCTCAGAAAGGATGAAAACTAACTTGGAATAAACCATACAAGGATGGTAACTAAGCAAGTGGCATTTGTGGGTAGGGTGAAGCAGGCAGGCATTCTGTGCCAGGAAATGTCAGTATTTGTTCAGTTGTTTAATGCAGCTGTAACATTCAGTAAGTGCTTAACCCACCCCAAACCAAATGAGCTCAAGTGAACTCCTGATTTCTGCATGTAGCAGTTATAACAGGTTTCCCCCCTCTGGTGTTATCTTACACAAGGTGTGTGTAAATGGGATTATTTTGTGGAAGGAGTGCTGGCTGGCTCTTGGGAGCTGCAGTGTGCGCTGAGAGAGTGAAGGTTATGTGGAAGTGTTTTCTTAGCTACAGGATTGCAGCACCAGCTTCCTAGCAATGTGGTGTTTAAAGCACACTTTTTATGTCTGAAGTGTCATAGTTTGGGGATTCTGATGCCAGGATTTTGTAACATTAGAAAGATTAGACTTGTAGAAGATTTTTCTATACCCAAAAGCTTTACTGTAAGACCTGTGTTATGGTTAGCAGTGATTAGTTGCTGATGAGATCAGAAGGGAGTGAGATACATACACAGTCAAGGAAATGTTTGGGCCTGTAAGCAGTTGAAAATGTAATGTCCATAACTTTTGGGTTTCTTTACCAGTCTCCTACACTCTCCCTGCTTAATAATTTGACTCCTCTGTTTGCTCAAGGGTGTTTTCCTGCTTTAGTAGTATCTGCACAATACTAGGAAGATGTAAAGATCTATATTAATGCAAAGAATCTTTATTTCATAATGTTGAGGTGAGATTTACATCAGTCCAGACACTTTTTGATGAACAAAACATTTATTTTGTAAAATCCCATCTTCTTTGCTCATGGGTATTGACCAAATTACTTCTTCTTTCCCACTGCTTTCCTGCCTGAGCTTGCTTTCACTATGCCAGATGACTTTATCACACCCTGAGATTCTGTCACACCAAAGCTCCTAGCCTTGCCTTCACCTTGATTACTGGGATAAATGAATGACTGTTTTCCTGCAGCTAAAATTCAAAATTGATATCCTCTCCATATTTAAATGATTTTTGGAAAGCAAAATACCTGTCCTATGTTGACTCCTGAGAATCTCTCTGATTGCATATTTATCCTTCAGTTCTTGGTATCTTCCTTTAAACTGGAATATTGGAAGAGACTTCTGAGGTTACAGAAGTAAATCCAACTCCTGTAATCTCTGTGGATTTTTAATCTCATAACCAACTAATCCCATCATAAAAAGACTCCTTTGAGGGTATACCTTCATCTAGTACTTTGAGAGTACTGCAGATGTTGGGAGACTAATCAAATGTGTATCTAAGAGCTGCTGCATTTGGAAAACAAGATTTCAGAAAGCTAACTTCTTCATAGTTTCTGTGCATATTTAGTTTTATTTTCACCTGGGATTTTAGCACCACTTTAATCTATAGTAAAACCTGCTTTAATGTGAAATTACTCTTGCTTTCAACTGGCAGGAAACTTGTTCATATTGCCTGACTATCTGTATGCTGTGATTTCTGTGTAGGTAGAATCTTTGCAAGCAGAAATAAAAGAGAAGATGGATGATTACAATAAACTATTACTAGAAAAGGAGAGAAAACACCAAGAAATTGCAGCTCGTGATGAAGAGATAGAAAAACTGATGGCACAGATCCAAGAGCTGAAGCTCAGTGGTGCTGAGGTCTCAAAGACTGTACACAGCTTGGAACAGCAGCTGCAGAAAATGAAGAAAGTGGAAACTGAACTGAAACAGGTGAGATTTAAATCCTTATTTAAATGGGGTTGGCATTGTGTTGACAGTGGCTTTATGGGGATTGTCAGTGTTTACAGCTCTGGCACACAGTGGTGAGTTAAACTGCTTTATTAATGGCACATATCACAGCCACAGGTTTAAATAATCTCTGATTCTACAAACTCTAAGTCCATTATAAAGACTTACATACTACTTTTATGTTGCATGTACTTAGATATTACTTCTAAGACTTAAATAAGATTTACTCAAGGTCTACTATGGAGGCTGCTTTTGACAGTTGCCATGTTTGCTGCTTCAGAGCTGCTCTTGTGCTTGTCTGGAAGTTTCTGAGAAGGTGGTGTCACTGAATATCAAACACTGAGGCTCTTCAATAAGTACCTGTGTTTAAAATCAAATTACCCTAATCTGTAGCCCTTCTTGCTCTGTGTCTTTGAAGCCAGATCTGTTTTCCATAGCCCAAAACTTCTAGCACTTTGTTACTACTACAGAGTTAATCACACCCTAGAGTTAAGAATTACAATCCATTTAGCAAAAGTTACCAAACATCTGAGGAACCTTTTCTACCACCTGAAACTAAATGTTCAGTGTCCTCCCAATAATTTTCCTTGGTTGAGTATTGTTGAGAGCTTTGTGGAGATCTTGTTGCCTACAGTCTTGTAAGAGGAGGTTGTAAGAAGGTGGAGTCAGACTAGAAGGTGCAAACAAAAGGATGAGAAGATAAGAGTATAAAGAAGGGAAATTCCAATTAAATGGAAGGGGGAAGAAGTGACACTGAGGGCAGCCACTCCTCAAAGGAAGCTCAGAGTGGCAGTGGTGTCTCTGACTGGGAGATACACATAACTTTGAGACTGATCAATATCAATTGTAAACTGATTTTCCTTTCCTTCCAAAGTTGAAGTAGGTAGATAATTTTTTTCTTTGAGAGTGAGAGATTCTTAATTCTTTTAAGACCAGAAAGGACAGTTACCCATAATGGTGTAATTTAACCTGTCTTGAGAGAATGTTTGTGGTGAGTTTTTGTGGGTAATCCTACTCTTATTGGATTTGCATGTATAAATGCATACACAACCCCACTCTATGTTTATATTGTTATTACATAATTATTGTAATATCTGTGATATAGAAACACAGTCCAGTTAAGGCTGTGTAAAGAAGAAAAACAGGAATGATCCTTCAGTCAATTGTACACCATTCTTTCAAGAGCAGTACAAGAGAATTGCCTGAACAGAGCCAGCATGGTTGTGCTTCAAGTCAGAGAACTCTAAAGACCTTTCCAAGCTTAACTTTTTCAGTGGTTTTATCCAAACATAGAAAAGCCATGCCCATTTACTTTCTGTTTGCCTTGGAGTGGATGGAGACTGTGGTGCTGTTTGCTGTTGGCAAGCTGCTCTTTTCTCTGGAATCTTGGCTTGCTGTTAAACAGGCTTTCTTTATCCATGTGCATTCAGAATATTCTTTTGGTTGTGTAAATGTCTCCATCAACTGGTGTTTTGTAAATATCTTCAATAAGCCAAACTCAGACACTCTTGAGTTTGGTTTTTCTTTTTTTTCCTCAGAAACTACTTCATCCAATCTAAACAAGGTTGTGCTATTCAATTGGGCACCTGAAAGCATTGTAATAGCTTGTCTTGAAGGGATTTTGTGCAGGAAATAAGTTCCAGTGGAGCTCTAGGAACAATTCCATGCCATTGCATTTTTCTGTAAAAGTACACTTGATGTGAATGGTAATGGCAGAGTTTTATTGTCCCCCAAATTCCAACATATGAAAAATGCATGTGTTGCAGGTGATGGAGAAATAAGAAATAGGTCTGGAAATAGAATGTCTTGAATACAGAACAGTTTGTGAGGATTACTGAGCAAAGTCACAGCTAACAGATTCCTTTGCCCTGCTGATGTGCATGTGTTTGTTCCATCCTGCTCCAGTTCCTTTCAGTGGTTCAGGCTGCTGATATAAAACATTGAAGCTCCTGGATTAGGGGTGTGTTGGGAGGATCACTCATCCTTTTGCTTGAGATCTAAAAAGTGGAGCTAATTTGTGGAGTCTGCTCTCCTGTGGATTTTGGGATTCATGGAAGAAGACACCACATTAGACTACATGTGAATGACACCCAGAAAGTTTTACAGTGAAGGTGCATTATATAAAGCCCTGATTTTTGCCTGGTTTGCCACTTGATTTTGCTGGGTTGCTGTAGCAACCTCAGGACATGGCAACTGGAGAGTGCCAGGAGGAACTGAACTCTTGTGTGCAGACACTGGCACTGCACACTTGCAGCTTTGCTGTCCAGGAAAGGCAGGGACACTGAAGGGTTTTGGTCAGCGATCAGTGTGGTTTGGGTAATGTTTTCAGTTGATAAAAAACAAAAAAATAAGGCTCTGCTGTTGCTTGGGGTTTGGTTTTATGTGTGTTCTTTCCTGAGGGGCTGGTTTATATCACAGGTTTCATATGAGGGGCAAGAAATGTTTCTGGTTTTCTCTTACCTTTTGCTACTGTGATACAGCATTAACTTTGAAATTTATTTTTATTTTTTTCAATTGCTACTGCTTTCAGTTTACAATCAGAAGATGCTAGCCATGTGCTCTGAGTCTTAGATCTCTTGAACTAGAGAAAAGATGGTTAAATTTATGTATTTTTTTACAAATCATAACCTATTAAAGATATGTGCATTAAACTATGGGCAGAGTAAGCGTTGAACAGCAGAGGCAATTACTGCCTTAGGTTTCTTGTCAAGCTTTCCTTTATTGTATTAAGTACAGGTATGTATGCTTATTGTTTGGACGATTCCCAAGTGAGCCTTTCCTCCTTGGACTGACCCAGCTCCTGAGAAAGAGGATCAAAACCCAATATTTTTAAAATAAAATAAGCTGTGGTAGCTTGACAGATCACAGGTTGGACAAACTTAGTGCTGCTTTATCACATTCTGACTGATCTTGATATATGTGTGAGTAGGTTTTGATCTCCCCAGAAATCTTCATTTCTTAAATTGTGTCCATCTATCATATTTACTTTGGCACATATATAGCAGCATAATAAATTTGGAAATGGCTGCAAGGACAAGATGTTATGTTCTTAAACATATAAAATACTGTGTAACTGAGAAAGTATAATTTATCACTGAATGCTATATTTTCAGAAGTTGTTAAACTTGGATTACAAAAAATAAAGGGGTAAAAAATGAGCTAAAAACATTCAGTTGTTTTGAATTCCTATTTCTTTATAAGCCACTGAGATTATGTACTTTTCTTCTTGTACTGGGACTGTCAGGGTTGATGAGGTGTTTCAGCAGGATTGTTCTGGTTAAGTAAGTTTGTATATTGACAGAAATTAATGCTGACATTTAAAAAAAAAAATCATTTTTCAGGACAAAGAAGCCTTGCAGCAGCAGCAGTACAATAACCTGATCCAGATCTCTGCCCTGCAGTCTAAGCTGGATGAAGCAAGGCACCGAGTGCCAGTGGATGGCAGCTCTGCCCCAGTGCTGAAGGAGCAGCTACAGGCAGAGCAGGAGGCACTTCAGGCCAAGGAGAGAGAGGTGAGAGCTTTGGGAGAGTTCTGCAGACTTTGAGTTGCTTTGGCCTCAGCTAGCCTTCCTTTTTCTTGCTTTTTTGTGTCCATCTCCCTCCCTGCTGGAAACCATCTTGTGATGATTCATGGAACTTTGAGACCGATCAGTATCAGTTGTAAACTGATTTTCCTTTCCTTCCAAAGTTGAAGTAGGTAGAGAAGTTTTTCTTTGAAAGTGAGAGAGAATTCTTTTAAGACCAGAAAGAGCAGTTACCCATAATGGTGTAGTTTAACATGTTTTGAGAGAATATTTTGTGGTGAGTTTTTGTGTCAAGCTAAGAAGAAACACAGAGAAATTGCTCACAATATCTGGAACTCCTATTGGATTTACATGTATAAATGTAAATGTTATATTATATGTATAAATGCATACACAACCCCACTGTATGTTTATATTGTTATTACATAATTATTATGATATCTGTGATATAGAAACATAGTCCAGTTAAGGATGTGTAAAGAAGGAGTGATCCTTCAGTCAATTGTACACCATTCTTTCAAGACCAGTTCAAGATAATAAAATTAATTTCTGAAAGATGGAATTTCCATTTCTCTTATCGAGTCTGATTTCAACAATCATAATTCCTAAAGCCATTATACCTTGCTACCCATTAAGGCGAGAGATGATAAAAACAGTGGATGGCAACATCACACTGCAGAGACAAGTGTGGTTATTGAATCATCTCTTTGTTGTGTGTATTACTGGGATTGGCACTGCAAGGCTCATTTCTGGCTTCTGGGAGGAGAAGGATGGTGTTTGTATTGACTGCTTGTCGTTGTTGCACATCAAATGCTAATATATCTCACATTGTTACATCAAATGACATCAGTCAAACCTTTTGATCACTTACAATACAGATTAGTGGATCTTATGTGAGCAAGTAGATTTTAAAAAACAGAAACAGAAACCCACCTTTGCAGTGCTTTGGTTTTGCAGATGAGGAGCTGGAACACAAGCTTCTCATTCTTTTTGTCTCAGGTGTTTTATTAATGCATGTTGATTAGAGTTTAAATCATTGAATTTGCTGGAGTTACTTCTTGTCATTAAATAATATGATGAATTAAGTTTTATCTTAGAGGACTTAATTGAAACAATTATGCATTTTTTTTTTAGATTGAAAGCTTGCTAGACCAAGTAGAACAATATAAAGAGAACTTGAGCAAGAAAGATGAGGAGATATTGCAGCTGAACTTGCAGTTAGAGATACAAAAAAGCTTAAGTACTTCCAACATCATCCAGCTTCAGGCAGAGAATGCACACTTGCAGGTATGTTCCTCTAGCTTTAGTGCACTGCCTAAAATGTCAGAGACTTGCTTTCTTGAGTGTTGAGATCTTCATCTCATGATGCTGTAAACAGATATTTGGGTTGTTTCTCTTGCCATCAGAATGTTGCATTACCTTTACAAGACTAATGCTGGGTATCACAGAACCAAAGCCTCCCAGTATTCTAGATTCATGTTTGTGATATTATCTTCTACAGTGGTTTGATTTAAATTAAGAGCTGAGGTTGGGGCAGTCTAAGATAGTGCTGCAAACCTGAAGAGGCTGTAGTTGTGTTCCTAAGCTCTTCACCATTATAGTAAAGAGGAGAATGTTTAAATAAAGCCCCTAGTTCTGCTCTGCCATTAGGCTGAGAGAGAAAGTCAGTCCTTTCTAATGAGATTTTTCCTTTTTCTGGGCAGGAGGATCTAACAAAATTTCATGTGAAGCAAGGCCAGGACCTGGGTATTAGTGATTCCTCAGCTTTGTCATTCCCACAAGCACTGCTCGAAGAAAAGAATCAAGAAATTGATCACTTGAATGAGCAGATGAAGAGACTTCAGCATGAGCTGCAGAATGCTCTGGAGAATAAAGTAAGAGTGCTTACTATATGTTCATTGCTTGATTTTTAGGGGAAGCAAGGTGTGCAGATTCTTATTGTAAATGAAATCTGGTTGATAATTCTCTTAGGAAAGTAGAGATTATTTTGAGAAGCTACCATCTGAAATGTGTGGTTCTTCCCTGCTGTTAAGTGTGTGATTTAATGCCTGTGTAATTCAGAAGAGAAATATAAACTCTGTGTGCAGTAATAATTATCTACTTACAGTAATATTCAGTCCTTATCCTTTTGCTTAGGTTGCAGAAGAGCAAAACCCTGAAGTTGAAGAACTCAGATCACTGGTCGAGCACCTTCGCCTGGACCAGGAGAGGCTGCGTAAGGACAAGGATGAGGAGGTGGAGCAACTCCATGGAGTAATTGAGAAGCTTCAAAAAGATCTGGCACAATTTGGACCAGTGTGTCATGAAGATAGTGACAACCCAGTTTATTTCTATGATGTTTCATTGGAAAAGTCAGTGGAAAATCTTCAGAATGAGTTGAGGAAGGGACTGGTAGATTGTCAAGGTGATGCTGATCCAAACAGAAGAAATGCATCAGTACCCTCCAAAGTGAGAGAACTTCAGGAAGAACTGGAGTTTGTCTCAGCTTCCAAAGAAGCTCTGCAGCAGCAACTGGAAAAGAAGGAATTGCAGCTCAAAACAGAAGTGGAGATTTTGGAGAAAAAATGCCAACAGTTGAGGGAGTCATCAGAGCAGTCTGTTGCAGAGCTCAACGCCCTGAGAATCCAGCACCAGGCACTTGAGGAAGAATACAGCATTTCCCAAACTCATTTGTCTCAGAGAGAGGCTGAGACAAAGATGATTTCATCTCAGGTTCAAGAACTTGAAGATAAGGTGAGAGAAAGGGAAGCAAATATTCTAGAGAAAGAGATGCAAATTAAGACAATGGCAGATCAAAGAGAAGCTGACACAACTGAGCTGCAGTACTTAACAGAAAAGGTAGCAGAGCTGCAAACAGAGTTGGAAAAGAGAGGTGCAAGTCAGGCACAAGATGTTTACAGTCTTCAATTGGAAGTTTCTAGACTTGATTTCCAGGTGCAAGCCCTGAATCAGAAAGAAGTAGCTTATCTGAAAGAAATCAAGGAACTGCAAGGGAGCACTGCCAAACTGAAAGGTGAAATCAAGGCCCACATGAAAGAGCTCAAAGCCTTACGATTGGAAAGAGCTGAAATTCTTTCACAGTTGGAGTCCTGCAAGCTGGCAGAGCAAGTAGGTCACAGAGAGACTAAATTTCTCAAGCCGTTCTGCCAGAGTGAAAGAAAAGATGTGGCCCTCAAAAATGGAATGCAGGAATTAGAAGCAAATATTGATCAGTCATTTGGAGTATTGGCTTCCCCCACAGCTAAACTGGTACATGATTTGATTTTTTAATAGTATTATTTGTTGGGGAGGTTTTTTTTAGAATAATCTATTTCTAGATTAATAGATTAAATACATTTTCCCCATTTTACTCTATTTTACCTGTGAGGGTAGTTAGTAGATGATATCACTTCTTTCCTTCCACCTGTGAGCTCTTCCCAGCTTTTTTTTTTTCCCTCCTGATCTGTTGAGGATGGAGAGTGAGAGGGTGGGCATCTGCAAGCCAAGCAATGAGCCCACCATGAGCTACCAAGACTGTTTGTCATTCTTCACGGCTGTGTTGGAGAACCACTTGAAAACACTTCATCATGTTTCCTTTTCTTTTCAGAAATTCTTATTTACTGTGACTCTTTCTTGTAATCATTCTGAATCTTTTCTAGAACCGTTTGCTCCAAGTAACATAATCTTCTTAAATTCTTATTAAATCACTCAATATTAGAAAACAGCAGGACCCAGGTGACCCTTTTTTTCAGAGGGCTGTAGAAATTTGTCATACACCAACTTACTGTCTTTAAAGGCTGGTTTACAAAGGTGATAAGTGCCAGTTAAGAGGGCTTTTATGAAGAGTTTGATTATACAGGAAAGAAAAAAACATTTAGTGTCAGACTTATGTGGATTTTCAGGGCCCTGTTGGCAATATGTTATGATAATCATCCAAGGTAGATGACTTATTTAAAGAAATGATAGGATGATTATTATGTATAATGGCATGTTTATTTCTAAAGCAGAAATGAGGAGTGTAGCTATGCAAAACATGTGATCATTCCTGGTGTTTATATTTTTTTATTTGCCTGGAAGTTCAAGTTTGGAGCGATGCCATCAGTGCCTGGGTGACAGTGTACATTCAGGGTCTGCCCCAGAAATCTGTCAGGAAAAGGAAATAGGTGGGAAAAGTGTTAAATGCAGATTGATGCACTTCAGACTGTGGAATGTGTCTGTACCTGCAGCAGACTTGCAGTCCAGTGGCTACTGAGCCATGTTGTTTGTACAGGTAGAGATTGTCAGATCCCTGTTTAAAAAACAGAAGTAATTTAGGATGCAGTGAAGAGAGAATTGGTAACATTTTGAAGGATATCAGGGAATACTGACATGCTGGGGGCAGTTAAATGATTTAAAAATCACTTTTCAAGCAGAAACTCAGACTCTGAAAGGTTTAAATTGATGTTTTCATGTCAGTATATGTATTTCCATGTTGAAGTGCTGCAAGTTTTTAAATAGGCTGAGGAGGGATAATTATCAAAATTGGAGAATATGTTGAATCAAAGTAAATAAACTACCTGTATTCGAGCATTTATTACAATAGATTCTTTTCTATAGATCTAGTTCATCCTAGTATTAGCAAAAGTGTAATACAGCACTCTTAAGGGAGCAAAGAACCCCTCCTACAGTTATGTTTGGGTTCCAAAGTGGAAACAATGTGAAAATTGGGAAATGGATTAAAATGAAAGCTGGAGGAGTAGCAGAATGAGTCAAGTCTTGGCAGTTAGCACTAGGCTTAAAACAGATGCTTAAGAGGCATGATTAACACAAAAGGATTAAGGTGATGGTCTGAAATGATGGCAATAACAATTATTCACTCTATCTGACAAACTAACAGGTATGGAGGATGAAATGAGATTTCCATGTTGACAGGTTTAAAATAAACTATCTTCTCAAATAGTGCATTATTTAGACTCAGTTGCAGAATTAGATTAAAAGAGTAATTTTATCTTAAAATTAGATAAAGCGATTGAAGGAAAAATCAATCCATTCTAAAAGGTCTTTAAGTGCATGTTTCTCAGTTTGTATAATACTACTCAATTCCATTAAACAATTAATGTGTGTTATTTCATTATAGGAAAAAGATGAAGTTATGTTTGACTTGACAACTCACAATAAAAATCCAAAACCACAGATTGAGCAATCAGAAGAAAATATCTTGTGCCAGGAATTGGATGTGATCCACAGCTCTGAAGGGGATCAAGATTTGAAAAAGCATTGCCAGCAAATGTTGGAAATTGGTCAAACTCCTGATTCACCAAAACACAATTTGAACATAGACAAGCAGACTCCCAGAGATTTCCAGAATTTAATTGCAAGTGTGTCTTCATGGGGCTCGCCTGAGGTCATGAGAAAGCAAGATCTAAGCATGGAACTTCAACCAGTGCTTCACCTGACACCCTTCTCAGAAGCTGAAAACACAGATTTTCAAATTGTGCACACTAGGTCATCTCTGCAAGGAGATAATTCGATATCACTGGGGTATTCTCACCTGGATGAAGATGGCAGTGGGGATGCAGCTGTGGGAGTAGGTAGAAAATCTCCAGCTTTCTCTGAAAGTACCTATTCTGTTGATGATGACGAAGGTATGGAGAAGAAGTTTCTGGTGAGTGGTATTTCATGTCTGATTTAACTTTTATTAAACAAGACTGCTCAGTCCTGTCCCCCTGGCATCATTGAGGGGCCACAGGCTCCAAGTAGTAGAAACCTACATGCTGCTGGGAGTAGGTCCAGTGGGGTTCTGGACATACAATTATAATTCCTCTCTTACTGTGTTAATAACTGATAAATTTGTGATAGCACTTAATGTGGCAGTAATTGAGCTAAACCTGTAAAACCTCTGCTACCACAGTATTCAGTATACTGTAACAACTCTCCTTCATCAATCTGTTGTTGAGTGTTAGAAGAGACTTTTTCAAAACTGGAGAATAGAGGCTTTCCTTTTTAATGGCAGTATCTTTTATATTGTGTACATATACATATATTGCCTGTATTCTGTAATGTCACAGGAAGATAAAGTCTGTAGTTAAGAAAATTTATCTTTGGCAGCATATTTTTGTGCCTTGCTTTGATGGGTAATTAAATATAAATACATGTATCTTAAGACTATTAAAAGAGGAAAAAAATGAGATGGAATGGCTTCCAGAGAGCACCAGTGTTGCATTAATCATGGTATTTGCCATCTCGAACTCTTGGATCAAGTAGGCATTTGCTAAAATCCACACTAGTAGCAAAGTTGTCATAAATGCAGAAACCAACTGCTACATTCAGAAAACCAAAGTAATGTGAAAATTTTATTTTCAAGCAGATGAGAGAAGCTGATAATCTGACTTTAACCCCCTCTGATTTACAAGATGATGAAAGATCAAGAGCATCCGTGATGAGCGATGGATGTGGCAGCAGTAAGCTGAATTTTGTAGATTCCTTTTAGCTTTTGTTAACTTTAATATTAAAACATATTTCTCCTTTCTCCCATTTTTATTTACAGTGGGTCTTGTATTGGAAACCCATGCCTTAGGCAGGTGGCTCTTTGTTTAGAAACAGATATATATATATGTATATTGTGCCTGCTTTTACCTTTTCATTTAAATACAGGACAGAGGCAGGGGGTTTAAGTGAGTCCTGACTTAACTGCAACACTTTCTCTGGTTATAAAGGCAACAACTTACTGATTTTTTTAACTTGTTTAAGTTAGTTGAGATCTCAACCAGCCAACTCAATCTGACCCTGCATTCATACAAGCAGAAGAAATCATGGTTATTTTGCAAGTGGTTGTTCTAGTTTCAAGTTCTTTCCATATTTATAACACTTTGTGGGGATGGGGGTTGTCTCTTCCTTCAGATCCCAGCTCAAATTTGGCAGCTAATCTAAAGCAGGAGCTACAAACATCAGATCACCTGGATGCCAATGTCATGGCTTATCTGCGGTACCGGGGAATGATTCCAGACATTATGGAATCAATGAAAGAAAAGGAAATACTTTCACCACAGATGAAGGTAAGGGATCATTAATATGAGCACACCAGCAAATTAAAGCTGGGCAGCAAAAATGAAATGGTAATATAAAATAGCTGCTCCCTTTACACTAAAACCTGTTCTGTAATGGTTTAAACTTCAAGTTGATTATGGCTCTTGTCCTTGCATGTCTTGTGACAACATTACTGATATTAGCTTGTATTTGCTAGAATTGAACTAGAGCACTGGTGCTCTTTCAGAATCAGGGGATACAAGGATTTATTCTGCTTTATGGGTTTGCCTTGGAGGCTTCACAGAAAGTTGTTTCAGAAGCAGCTGTAGCTGGCTGACATCATGCTCCTCTGCCTGTTCTTGTCATCCTGATGTGATGGAGAGCTGTGGAAACACCATTGAAAGGTGTGCAGGGATAGGGCAGAGCCAGTTCAAGCAACGTGAGGAGTGTACAGAAGGCTGAGCAGTGAGTGCTCACTGTAGTCAGTAAGGAAAGTTGAAGAAAGTCTGTGCCTGGAACTCTTTGGTTTACTGAGCAAGTTCTCAGCCATTTCAAAAATTCCAGCTGTGGAAAGGGAGAAATTCTCATCTATGAGAGAATACAGTAGGTTACAGTGAGTTCTCAATCAGAAACTAGAAGAAATACCCTTCCTAGAGAGTGAATCCTGCCTCCTGATATGTTTAGCAGGTTCCTTCAGCTTGGCCAGCACAATGGAGAAGATTTGTGCAAGGGGAGGGTGAGGCTGAATTCAAGCTCATTTAAGCTAACTGTCACAGGTCACTCACAAGATGAAGGAGACTGGGCCTTTATTGCTGCTCAAGTCAGAAGGAAGATCCTCCCCCATCCATCTGCCCTTAATAAGAGACATAATTCTCTAGGGTTGGAGAAGGAAGAACACTTGGAATAACTGATGTGATCCAGGAAAAGCCAAACATGCAAAGCTGATGAAACCATCTGCTGGCATTAGAAGCAGTGCTACCAGAAAAGTACATCAGGTGTTAGGAATTGGAGATTCCTTACTGAGAGGCACTGAAGCACCCTCTTGCCATCCAGATATTTTCTCTAGAGAAGGTTTTTGCTTGCCAGCAGCTTGTATTTGTGATATCCTTGAGGCTGCCAAGCTGAGTGAGCCCTACAGATTATAGATTATATATATATTAGACCCTACAGACCTGTGTAGGGTCTAACAGAACAGTTCAAAGGTTTGGGTCCATGGGTGATATTCTCTATCCTCCCAGTCAGAGGAAGGGGACCAAGGTGGAGGTGAATCCCTGGCTGTGCAGCTGGTGCAGTACTCAGGGTTTTCATTTTTATTATCATGGATTTACCTTTGAGAAGCCAGAAATGTTGGGAGCTCGTGGAATTCACCCGACCATGTGGGACAAGAGTGTCTCCACCAACAAACTGGCCAAACTTAGAAGGAAAAGCTTTAAATTAGATGAGGAAAAGACTGGAGGAATGAAATCTCTCCTATTGTAGGAGATCAGATTGAAGACTACCAGAGGAACCCGGACATAGGTAAGTCCATGGGACCCAAAGACATGAATGCCAGGGTCCTGAGGAAATTTTGCAGTTGCAATTGCCAAGCCATCATCTCCATCATTTTTGAAAAGTCACAGCAGGCAGATAAACTTCCCAGTGACTGAAGAAAAGGAAAACATAGCACCCATTTTAAAACTACTAATCTTTCAGCCTCACCTCACTGCCCAGTAAGATCATGAAATGGATTGGACATAAGTGCAAAATTTCTTGTGAGGAGACACTGGCACAGAGAGGCAGTGGATCCCTAGAAGTCCATCCTAGAATCCACTCAAAATGAGATTGGATGGGGCTTTGCACAGCCTGAAATAGTAGATGTTCTCCAAGCCTATCACAGCAGAACTGGACTGGTTGTGGTCTTGAAAGGTCCCTTTGAATTGAAAGCCATTCTGAGATTGTGCCTAAAAAATTCTGTCAGACACTTCATGCAAGAGGTGAATTTTATTTTACCATAAGAAACAGACTTTTTTCTTTTTTAAGTTTCTTTGTGGTGCATCAATGTAGACTTTACTGGCTGTAAGACCTGAGTGCATATTCCAATACTGAATGTTTAGTTTGAACACTTTACTGTGCTTTAGATATTAATGTTTACTAAAGGTTTTCATTGGTTATTGAAGTAATCACTGTTTTGATTCCAGTGACAGAAAAGCAACTCAAGTTTGTTCAAAAGTAATTAAAATAGAAAGTGCAAGGAGGGAATATCAAGAGTTAAATACAAGTACTCTGTGTTGTTGTTGAAGTGTGTAGCAATGAGGAACAGCTCCACATGGAAGCTGGGATATTTTTGATGAGATGTGTGTAAGAAAAGGATTTAAATCTCCAGTGACCTTCCTTGAAAAGAGGCCAGGAAACATCTGTGCATGATGTAATAGTTTGTGAACAGGGAATTTACTTAAAATATATTATTTGGCCTGACAATGTCAGAGGAAACAATTTCCACTGTGTAAATTATTAAAACTGGTTATTTTTGGGAGTTGATATTTGTATGTAATTTGCTAAATTAAGCCAAGGTTGTCTAAATGCATAATTCATTTTCCTGTCATCACTGGGGTTTAAGTAACATAGCTTCAGACTTGATAGAATTTAATTTACTCCCAGAAAAGTTAGCTAAATAGTTCAGAAAAAAAGGTCAAGTACAGCCCTTTGGAATAAGTAATAATTTATAATTTATGTTTAATTGCATCTTAGTGTGTTGATACAGACACCTGACTTTTGTTGTCTAGTACCATCCCATCCTAATCTTACACTGCCAGGATGTTGATGCCTGTTTCCTAATATTATCTTTCTTTTTTTCTTTCTTTCTTCTCAGGCTGTGCTGAAGATGGTGTATGAGGAGAGCTGCAAAGTCTTGGCTTTGTCAGAGCATCCCTTTGGTTTTAGGGAGCTGAAGAATGTCCCTCAGGCCCGAGTGGCAGTGGAGGGCTGGCAGAAAGAGGGATTATCCCTGCTGGATGCCATCCAGTCACTGAAGGATTATCTCAGCAAGGTGGCAGATAGAGGAGACAAGGTATGGCAATAAAACACCCTTTACAGCCAAGGAACCAGGTTGTGTATATATATAAATGTATATTATGTATTTTATATGTTATGAGGCACGTGTGTGTATGTATATGTTTAAGGAGTAAGGGACAGTACTCTTTAAGCGCTTTTAAAAGTGCTTAAATTAACAGGTATACTCTTATGGTATGAAAGACACTGGGCTAGAGGTTGAGAGATTTTAAAAACATATATTTTAACAGGAAACTTCAGGTGTTGCTGCTGACTGGAGAGGAGAACTTCTACAAGCAGTACAGAGTGTGCTCGAGAAGGAGAGAAATGTGCTGCAAATTGATTTGAAGTCTCACTTCTCCAATCCTGCATCTGGTGACGCAAGTTCATTAGGGGAAAAGCTGGAATATATCATGAAACAACAAGTATGAAAAGCTTTTAAAGTGTTCTGCTCATAAATCACTTCTTTATTCTCTTTCACTTTTAAAAAAATTGTTTTTCAGTTTTATTGCTTCTGTTGTTAAATCTTGTGTGTTAATGCAGATGGCGTGGGATCAGCAGCTTTTAGAGTTTCTGTTGTAGCATTTTTCTTGAACTTTGTGCATGGTTAGGCTTAATAGGTTAAATAAATAGGTAAATAAATTAATAGGTTATGAAGCCTATTGATTATTTTAGCTGCCATCAAGAAAGACTGTGATAGTGAGTAGGAAATACTTGGTTGAATTCTTTCCCTCCTTCCCATTTGTCTAGAACTTCACAGAGCTCTCTTGCAAAGGGTATATATTGAACTAACTCTGAATCTGGGGGCTTTTTGCCAATAACATTTAGTTTCTAGGTTGTAGTAATTGTTATGTACAAACCCAACAAAGCAAGTGAAGTGGGGTTTTCCTATTTTACATAATGTTAACGTTTTGCATTAATGTTAAGCATGAACTTAGTAATTTGAGTACAAAACTTGTACTGCAAGAGTTCCCTTAGTATTTATCCTTGCAGAAGATATGGAAATAGCCTTGTAGTTTGAACAGGCCTTGGTTTGTTTCAGGAGGAGCAGAGGCAGATGGTTGTGGAGCACCTCTTCTCCTCAGACAGGAACAGCCTGCTGTCAGAAATCCAGGACCTCCGAGCTCAGCTCCGCATGACACATCTCCAGAACCAGGAGAAGCTCCAGCAGCTCCAGGAAACCCTCACCAAGGCTGAAGATCATGGGAACAAACAGGAACACCAGCTCAGGAGGAAAGGTAATTCTTACTTTCTTTGTCAGATCTTTCCATCTTCTACATCAGCTCCTTTTTGCCTCAAAGGTAAAAGGCAAAAAAAAATGCCTTGCAAAGAAGCTGATGCTGTACAATTGCTCAGTTTTACTGAATGCACTCAGGTAGCCCATGGTGTTGGCAGCTCTTTGTCATATCAGTAGTTAAGAGAAATCTATGAAAAGCAAAGAGAAACTGTAAAATAACCCAAAGCAATAGCACTGAAATAGTGTATGCATGGAGGAAACCCAGCAAGGACAGCAAAACCTCTGTTTGCAGAAAATTGTTTATCTATATGTTTGCTGGTAGAGAATCACAGAATCATTAAGGTTGAAGATCTTTAACACTGTGGAGTCCCACCATAAACAGTGCCAAGCCCACTGCTAAACCATGTTCCTGACTAAATAAGCAAGGCTTGGTTTTCACAGCAGGTTCCCTTTATGTAATAAAGAAACAAGTGCAAGTGACCTTGGTCAAAAATAAACAGCTCTCTTCAAAGCAAAACACTGCTTTTTCCTTCTTTTTGTTTTTCCATCTTATCATTCAGGATTCAGCCATTTAATAGCACATGCACTAGTCCAATAGAGGGAATTTTTCTGGAAATCTAGAAGTTTATTGCTAATTTTATTTAGAAAATACTGTAGACATAGGTACATTAATTGTTTTTAAATACTTATGAAACAGGAACCTCCAAATTTAGGGAGAGTTGTTTCCCTTAACTCACTAGCTCTGAACAGAGCTGGCAAAACAGGTTCTTATATAGTGATTCCTGTCATAAAATGTTTATGTAAGTGGATAAGTTTGTTTAATGAGGTTTAAAATCCATTAGTGATATTACAGAATATCACAATGATAGAATCATATTGTTTGTGCATCTTTGTGCTGATTCCTCTCATGTTTGAAAAGAGATTAATTCTTCAGACAAGAACACTTCAATACAGCTTCAATTTCTTTTTTCCTAATTTGAATTAGAGTAAGTGATACCATATTGTCAAGGTCTCTGTAATATAAATAACTGTTACAGTGTTTTCTTATCCTAGTTGAATTACTGGAGTATAAGCTTCAGCAGGAAAAATCTATTGTAAGTGACTTGCACAGCACCCTCTCTGAGGAGCAGAAAAGATCCTCTGAAACACGTGATCTCCTGAATCAAGAAAAAGCATCCCTGAAATCAGAGCTTTCTGGAAGTAAGCAAGAGAATGAAAGGTTGCAGAAATCCCTGGAAGAGCTTCAGAGGGAAATAAATCATTTACGGTGAGAAGCAGATTTATTCATTTATTTGATTTATCAGCAGCTCTGAAAGAGCTTTATACTAATTGGATCCATAAAGGGCTTAGCACTTGGAAACAAAGGGAGGAAAAGTAGGATCTCTCACTTTCAAGGGTTATGTTTTCTTTACTAAATTCTGTCATCTTGGGTATGTTCCTTTCCCACTCCCTTCTTAGTGTATGCCAATATTTTGCTCTCATCTCACAGGACAACAGCTTTGCTCTGCCAAGATAAATAACCTATCTCCTAACTGTTGGTAAATTGAGCAATTCTAGCTTGGCTTGCAGGGTGGTAAATGTTTTCAGATGCTAGCTAGCTGTGACTTGAAAACCGACCCACTTTTGAAAGAATAGAGGCCACCTTAAAGAAACAAACCAATAGGAAGAACTCAGAGAAACCAACCCAAAATATCTTGCTTGTGATGCTGGTGAGGGATGTTCTGTTCTGCTCACAGAAATGTCATTTTGAACTTTGCAGTGTCGAATTGGAAAAAAAAGAAAAGGATTTGGCAGCTGCACTTGAAGACTTGCAGGCTGAGCAGCTGAAGGGATCTGAGCTGCAGGGTTGGTTTGAGGAACAGCAGCGTCAGCAGAGGAAAGCAGAGGATGAAAAGACAAAGGCCATGGAGGTAACGCCCACTCCCCTGGGCCATGATGTTAACTAGCAGGTTATTTGTGCAGTCTTCTTCAACCTCCACTGTTTTTTGTTCAGTAACTGTTAAAACCCCCATCCCTTTTCTGAATGTGCACAGTACTTTTCTGAATTTTCACAGAATCAAAGCTTTCAGTTGCTTTCATTAATTGCACGTGCAGAAACAAACCAAGGTTGAATGCAGTGTTGGGGTGGTTTTTTCCACATCTTAGTGTTTCTTCCTTTCTCATTTTCCCTTGCTGAGTAGGGACAGCCAGATTCTACAGCTGTGTAACTGCACCCTTAATTCCAGAGCAAACTTACCATGAGGGTGTGAAGTGTATGATCTCTGAGATTATAAAGAAAACCACCCAATGATAAATAGGTTTGGCAGAGAGTAAGTGGAGCCTTTTCAATATAATATGTATTTTTGGAGGTTAACCAAAATCGTCCTGGTACCTTCTAAATAGAACAGAAAACAAATGAACAGCTTTCTCTCCAAAATTGTAATAGCAATGACTCAGTGCTTGTAAAAGGCCTACAGTAAATGGAAAAGCAGGAAGATTTAACATAAACCATTTCTTAAACCCCAAAACTAAACTCTCTCAAAGAACTCCAAACAACCCTACTTAAATTCCCAAAGTGAGGAAACACAATTCTGATTATTTCCTTGTAGTCTGGCTTCTCCTGTCATCTTCCTGGTAGGTGTTTTGGTTTGTAAGTGATTTTTGTTGGGATATTTGTTACTGCTTCATGGTTAGGAAGTGCTGCCACCATCCTCCTCCTTTTCAGAAACCTGCTTCTGCAAGGAGGACAGAGTAGCCAAGGCCAGGAGAAAAGTGCTTTGTCCTGGGGGTAACTGTTTGCAAGATCAGTCTGTCATTCACAAATCTTTATTGAAGCCCCATTATGGAAAGGTTCTGCCATTTAGCATCTGCCCTGGCTTTCTAGGAGATAACAAATGGTGCTGGCTGGGCAGGGGACAGGGTAGACCTCTCTGCTAGGACAGCAGTGCCAGCTCTCACTGTCTGCAGTGCCATACAACTACCCCTTCAGTCCCTGCCTTTCCTTCTGAAGAAAGGCTGGCTCCTGAATGGATCTAGGGATGGACTTTAAAGGGAAAGAGGGTAGATTTAGATTAGATATGAGGAAGAAATCCCTTCCTGTGAGAGTGGTGAGGCCCTGGCACCCAGATTACCCAAGCAGCTCTGGCTGCCCCATCCCTGGAAGTGTCCAAGGCCAGGCTGGACAGGACTTGGAGCAGTCTGGGATAGTGGAAGGTGTCCCTGCACATGGAAGAAGGTGGTAATGAGATGAGGTTTAATGCCCTTTTCAACCCAGACCATTCTGTGATTATTTTTATCAGTCTGTACTCTGTGCTTTAAAGAGATGAGCTGCCAAGTCCTGAAGCTTTACATCCACTCTTGCTGCTTAGATTTCTCTTTATAAAACAAGAGAGTTATTGCTGTTTCAGATGTTACTTATTAATGGGACTGACTGATGTAAAAGTAGTGATTTCCCAGAAATAATGTACTGGCAGATACATTAACATGATAATTTTTAGGTTTGTTGCTTGGTGCCAGATTGCTAAGGAACATTTTTCCAACACTTGTCATTTTAAATTCAACTTTTTAATACCTGAACTACTCTAGTTAAACCTTGATAAAGATAAAACAGGAAGTTGAAAATTGCTAAAGAGCAGCCAGCCCCACAAAGGAGTGTTTGTGCTGGGGTATGAATGTGCTCTCTCCCCTTGTGCCCAGGAGCTGCAGGCTGCCCTGGATGTGCAGCTGGTGCAGAATTCCCAGCTGCTGGTGTCCTTGGAGCACGAGAGGACCTTGGCAGACAACCTCCGCAAGGAGCTGCAGATCGAGCACTCCCGCTGCGAGGCCCTGCTGTCCCAGGAGCACACCAAGCTCAGGGAGCTCCAGAAAAACCTGGATGCTGAGAAGAACCGTTCCTTGGAGCTCCTGGATTCCTTGAATCACGAGCGTGTTTTGACAGAGCAGTTGAGCCTGAGAGTGAAGGAAGGAGCCTCCTGCCAGCACAGGGAGTCGCTGCTGGAACAAGCCCTTGTCAGGGAGCTCCAAGCCCAGCTGGAAGAGGAGAGGGCCAGAACTATGGAGCTTGCTGCTGTCATTGAGAAAATGCACCAGAAGGCCATCCTGTCCAAAAGGCAGCTGGAGGCTGAGGTGCAGATGTGCTGTGAGGAAACCCAGAAGGAGAGGGAGGTCAGTGACAAACTGCGAGCCACCCTGGAGTCTCTGCAGGCACAAAAGCAGGAGGTGATTCGTTCCTTGGAGGCTCAGAGGGAGAGGGAGGTCAAGCTGAAAGCTGACTGGGAACAACTGCAGTCACTCTTCAAGCTGCTTAAAGAGCAAGATAAGAACAAGAGAGAGGAGAGGGAGAGAGAGCAGAAACAGCAGCAACAGACAGAGCTACAGAAACAGAAGGACTGGCAGAGAGATCAGGAGAGACTGGTGAGAATGCCCTGCCTTGCACTGAAATAGACACACACTGGGATTTAACCCTCTGGATGGTGTTCTCTGATTGGAATGTTTCCTTCTGTCAAAGCATTCTGAAAAATGCATTAAATTACCTCTTGTCCTGCTTTTCTGAAATGTAGATGTTTTCAAGGGATTGTGTCTGGGTTTATTGTTGAGGGAAGTTGATCTTTAAATTATCTTTATATCTTTAAATAAATGGTTGTTCACAGGTGGGGATGAACAGGTGTTAAATAAGGATGGAACCTAACTAGGTTTCATGTCATTGCCCTTATTTTGAGCTAGGATCCCAGTCATGGCTTGAGACTGCATTGGTTTCACCTGGGGTTTCTCCTTGGATGGAGACAATGCCCACTCCAGTGGCATTAAATGGCTTCCTGGTGGCTCTGGAAAGCAGTGCTCTAAGCCTTCCACCAAAAGTGGTCTGGCAGTTAAGGAACACCCAAATGGATATGCTAATTAGCTGTGGTAACACTTATATTAATCCATATATATAAGATTTAATTAACTACTACTTACTCTGTTCAAACAGCAAAACTTGGAACGGCAACACCAAAGGGATGAACAAAGAATTAAAGAACTGCAGGAAATACTGGCAGTATTAAAAGAAAGAGAAAAAGAAAGAAATCCTCCAACTCCCAAGAGTCAGGAGGAACGCTCATGTACCTCAAGAAAAGATGGAAGTGCCACACAGCCTGTGACAAAAGAAACTGAAAAACTCCACTTGCAACAGCAGCAACAACAGCTGGAGAAGATAAGGCAGCAGTTGCTCTTTGTGGCTGCTCACCTGAATGAGTTCATATATAAAACTCTAGATAAGTGAGTTCATAAAAGAGCACTTTGCTTTCCATCCTGCTTCTTAACTTGTGTGGGTCATGGCTGAATGAGCCACAAAAGGTCATAAAAGAGCCCTTAGCTCTTTTAATTCTTAAAAATTACCAGAACTTGCTCATTTCTCTGTGTATTTGTAGTAATTTGTGTGGTAAATATTGCATAAGTAAACTTAAAGGTCACATAGTGGGAAGAAGCAATGAAATGTGTGTAAACATTCTTACAAATCAACCTGATACTGAAAAGGTATTTCTGTCTAACAGAACGGTGAACGACTGGTCTGCATCAAATGATGAAGCTGTTGCCTCTCTACTGCAGACATTAAGGGAACTAAAATCAGATTTATTGTCTCCTCCTACAGCTCAGGTAAGGAAAATATTAACATATTTTATTGTCCAGCTCTGTTTTGTTGTATTGCAGAGTCTGCTTCTGAGAGCATTTTTTTTCCTAGATATGTAATGTGTCCAAGGATCACAAGCTTTGGGATATGGTGCTGTGTAGCTTCTTTATGCATCCAGAGACAGTTGTTTTCCACCAAAATACCAAGTACTTTTCAAAAAGCATCTTAGTGGTTTGTAATCTCAGGACCCAAGTTTTCACTTTTGCAAATATTTTACACAAGATCAGATTTACCAAAGACCAAGCTCAGGTCTATTGATAAAAAATACATAAAAACATAACTTTTGGATTCCATCTGATTCCTCAGATAACTGCAGTTTTATGTCTTTCTCTTGCAAGAGACAGAGATCTATGACTGATATGTGAAAAGTTTTTTGTACCTTCTGTTCACAAGTGTGATGTGTGACAAGCTGCCTTGGCATGTTGCAGCTCTCCCTGTGCCTACCTGCTTACAAAACACAGTTAATATTTTCCTTCTGTCACCTGTGCAGCCACACAGGTGGTGGCCAAATGGATCATCCTTGAGGAGGGGGATGCAGCCTCTTCTCCAAGTTCATGGGGTTATTTGGGTTAAGCCTTCCTCTCACAAACCTTTAGAGCTGTCAGCTGTAGACAAAACTCTTGTAGGAGCAGAGTTCCCTTCTCCAGGGACTGACCACACGAAAATAAAAGAACTCAAGTTTCCTGACTTAAATTCTGTTTAACAAAAAAAATGTTCAGTAGGGCACTTTAAAGACACATGCCTTTCTAGAGCCTAGGAGCAAAATCTCCACCTCAATAGCTTTTCTTCTGTGGGCACAAACAATCCCTCCTCTCTGCCCTCTTTTCAGGCTTTGATTTATTTTTATTTTCCCAGAATCTCTATTTCCTTCAGTCTCCTCCTTGCATTTCTCCTTCCTTTAAGGAACTGAACCACACGCTCAGGAGACCAATGGAGTTTTCTGCTGTTCCCCCCCTGAGCTGCAATAAATTGGGGAGTGTCAGACAGGGAACCTGGCAAAATGTCAGCTTGGAAAATCTGTGCCAAATGGAGCTGTCTGGTCAATCAGCTGCCAAATGGTGCAGTGGAAGTCAAGGACTTCCATCTACTTAAGCAGATGACTCATGTAGAACTCCTTCAGATACTACAGATTGTGCTGGAATAAATTGCTAGGAGAAACTGGTGTCACTTGTTTGTACTGGCTTCTCTAATGTATAGATTTTATTCTGAGGGATAAAACATCAACTACCTTAGAAAAAAGTGTATTTCTTTTGTGATCTACTGCATCATGCACTGATGTAACTGATGACCAGTAAATTTGTAGTGGATACAAAGAGGGTTATGAAGGCAGAACTTCCATGAAGAATTGGAGCTGAAGTCTTGGGTCTCATTCCTACAAGAGATGACATATCACAAAACTCAGTTTCACAGAATCACAGCATGGTTTGGGCTGGAAGGGATCTTAAAGCCCATCTTGTTCCACCCACTGCCATGGGCAGGGTCACCTTCCACTATCCCAGGTTGCTCCAAGCCCTGTCCAGGCTGACCTTGGACACTTCCAGGGATGGGGCTGCCACAGCTTTTCTGGGCAGTGGAGTCTCAGAATTGAATGTGTGATTTTTCAGAATTTTTCACAGCTTGTTTTTGTTGTATGTGCAACTTGGTTTTGCATGTACACACACATCTTAACTATTTCTGTGCTGCTCTGGATGTAGAAGAAAGTCAGATGAAAGTCAGAAGGGCTTCTCATGCATTTCAGTTTGCCATTGTGCTGTTTACACCTGAATACCATTGCTGGTTTTCAGGCTCATTGTTACTATGTTTTAATTTGTCACCAAGTTGGGCTATTACTCGGTTTGAGATGTTTGATTGTGGAAGTAATGTGCAAAACCCATTGTGACTCACTTCCTTTAGGTTTCTGTTTTAGATGAGATCTACAGGTGATGCTGACCCTGTTCAAGAGCTGGAAAGAGAGGCTTGGCAACGAGAGAGGAACACGCTGCAGAACATGCTGAAACAGGCAGAGTCCCAGCTGGCTAAAGCCAAGGCTGAAATTGAAAACAAACCAGTGGCAGAAACTTCCCATCCTAAGGTAAAATCATGGGGATAGCCAGCAGAGGGGGTCTCTGGAGCTTGGAGGGCCAGGAGGTCTCATTTCAACTTGATCTGCTGGGGAAAAAAGGGATCTGTCAGATTATGGCATTCATCTTTCACTTACTGCTATAATCTTCAGTTGCTGTTTTAAAAGGTTGATTTGCTAGATGAACAGTTTGATATTTTAAATTAGAAACTTCCCCCTTATGTACCTCATCAGAGAAGTTCCTTTGGAACTTTCTCCGTGTTAGACAGGAACTTGCATCGAAAGTAATCTGGGTCTTTGGAATTTCTTTCCACTTTAAATGAGAGGGAGACTTGGATTTCTTGTCTAAGCATGGAAATAGAAAACACTCATTATTTTTAATCCCTGCTGACTAATCTAAAATATTTTATATTTTTCTGACAGTTTGATTGTAATCAAATCTGATAGGCATCTCTCCCACCATGCTTTCTGGCTAATATTTTTTTTTAAGCAGATGTATTTTCTTTAATAAAGAGTCAAACTGTTTCAGAGGTTTTAGTATGACAATTTTGCTTGAAAACGTTCAGGAGACTTAAAGAGGTCTGACACTCCAAACTGGGTGGGTTTTAGCAGTGTACAGAATTGTTTTGGCTGCCCTTGTGTCCTCAGTCTGGACATTTGTCCTGAAGACACCTTGTTTATGGCTGGGTTTTTAAAACAGTAACTTTGAAAAGAAATTAACTTTTTAAATTTTTGTTTTCCTTTCTGCAGTTGCAGAGATTATATCGAAAGTACATTCGAGCAGAGAGCTTTAGAAAGGCTCTGGTTTATCAGAAGAAATACCTCCTGCTGCTGCTTGGTGGCTTCCAGGACTGTGAGCAAGCAACTCTGTCTCTCATTGCCCGCATGGGGATCTATCCCTCCCCTGCAGAGCTGCAGCTCTCTGCAGCACACTCCCGGCCTTTCACCAGGTTCAGGTGTGCAGCCAGAGCCATCATTGCCATCTCAAGGTAAAGCAAAAACACTCCCTGTCTCCTGTATGTGATGTTTCCTTGGAAACTTAAAAATTTGATAGTTTCTGTGGTTTATCCCTCGTTAAGAGTAAGCAGAAGCAATCTCCAGAACTGGTTCAAGCATGACTTGTTAGCTGAGTTTGATCTGTATTAAAGATTTGTAAAAAACATCTTTAGGATGAAAGAGGGTGGATTTAGATGGGATGTTGGGAAGAAATTTTTCTCTCAGGGTGGTGAAGCCCTGGCACAGATTGCTCAGAGAAGCTGTGGCTGCCCCATCCCTGGGGGTGTTCAAGGCCAGGTTAGACAAGGCTTGGAGCAGCCTGGGAGAGTGGAAGGTGTCCCTGCCCATGGCAGGAGGATGGAACAAGGTGGGCTTCTTTAGGATCCCCTCCAGCCTGAACCATTCCTTATTCTATGAAGAAACTACTTGAGTGATACCCAGCTGTAATATATTTGGGAACCAGTGCACAGCATTACAAACTGAAGTCCTTTAGGGCTGACCCTTATCTCTTTAGTCTCCCTGGGTAGTCTGTCTTGTATCAGAATGTCAGGAATGGTTCTCTCTGGAATCCAGTAGTGTGTGTTTTATTGGGTGTGATTCTATCATGCTCTGTCACTATCAAATGGGTTTTGCTGGCAGTACATGGGACAGCATGCCACCTCCCAATGGCTTTAAACCCATTTAATGGAAAAGTCTTTTCAGCAGTTCAAAGGTCATTGCAGGGTAAAATGGGCTAACCAGCATTCCAAAGACTGAATTTGAAGAATTGTCCTGTCATTTCCACAACAATTACTGCTTATGTTGCTTAATAGGTTCCATACCAACAAATAATATTAAAATTTAATGTATTTCTGCTTATTTTTAATGCTTGTACAAATTTGTTTTCCTACCAAGGTTAAAGTTTTTGGTGAAGAAGTGGAACAAAGTTGGCAGGAAGAGCACACAGGGTGACAGCATCTCTCACAGTACAGGAGGTAACACAGGTATGTGTTTGGACAAGTACATTGTCTTCTTCCTAATTTCTCTTCAGTGATGTGTTTAATTTAAAAACAAAACCAAAGTGGGAAAATCTGTGGAGTAGATGGATAGATGTTCTGATGCAGGTCAATAAGGACTTGAGTTACTTGAGGAACACTTGAGTGTTCCTTTGAGTTACTGATGAGTGCCTTTGTAAGAATTCCAACAATCTTAATGCAGCACCCAATATTGGGGAACTGTTGCCCTTAATGTAAAATTCCATTATTTGTGCCTTTTCATAGCCTGGTACTATGTAATTTTCACTGTTTCTAAGTTGCTGGAAGTACTTATTTTAAAAGAAAGCACCACCTTTGTACATAAACCCACTGTGGTATGATTCCTAAGAAATTTGAATCCTCAAATGCTGAACTTTCTACCTCAATACAAAACAGCATCATAACTTTGTTAAATGTGGTTAGAACAAAAAAAACCCCACACAAACCAAAAAGCAGTTAGGTGTAGAAAGTGTATTTACCTGCATTTAAAACCAAACTGAAGCACACTCTGCTGTCATTTTCATGGGTTTATTGGATGTGGTTATAGTATCCTGTTCTCAATGGTTCCTAGTGCATATTTTTTTAACCCTTCATATTTGCCTCAGCCTCTGGTGCTAGAACAGAAGTCCTGAAGGAGCAGCAGCCCCCAGCTGTTCCTGTCAGCTCTCCCCCTACCAGGGACAGGGACACAGGGCAGTGCCACAGAGCCAGCTGTCCTGCAAGGATCATGAGCCTCTCCCCACGCTGCTCCTCCCGCTCACACAGCAGGTCAGTCTGCAAACATGGGAGATGCTTCAAATTTATTCTAGGGGGGGTTTAACTTTGCTGAGTGGTTGGCAGGGCTGTGCTTGTCACAAACAGCCAGGTAGTCTTGTGGTTTGCATGGAATTCAGCAAAACGTTTTGGGGAGTTTGAGACCTGCAAGCAGTTCCAAAAGACTTAATTCTACCTCTATCCCTCTGTCATGGCATGTGTCTGCTCGTGACAGCCCTGCTAAGAAAAGTCACCTGGATGATGTGGGACAGGATATTAATTACAGCAGCCCTGCCTGGTGCTCAGTGTGACTGGATCAGTGGTGGCTCAGGGCTGATGTAAATCCAAAGCAGGCTAAAGGATGCCTGTTGCAGCTCTTGTTTCCAGGAACAGATGGAAGAGGTGCTGGTGGTGGTCCCAGTTTTCTTTGCCCACAATTCCTGACTACATGAATGTAAGTTCTGGATATATTTGAAAGTATAGCAGGAGAAGGAGAAACCCCTTTGTTTTCTTTTTAAGATTGCATCCGTCCCCGAGTCCAGACAAGTCCCTTGTGCCACCTCAGGACCCTGAACAGTCACTCACAGAGTACATCCATCGTCTGGAGGTGATTCAGCAAAGGCTGCGAGGGGGGCAGCCAGGTAAGAGCCATCTTCCTACCCCTCACACCTCCTGCAAGCCTGGACTGCTTTTCTTTGTACACACTGCCAATAAAGACCATCATTTTAAGGAATAATTACCATTATTGGGGGGTAACAACTAAGTCAGTCTCTGAAAGGAAACCTTTCTGAATCATTCCTAAAACTACACCAAGTGTGGCATTTCTCTTAAGTTCATAGTGCAAGAGATAAGACTGAATAATTTCATGTGATTTCTGTTCCCAAGTCTAAACAAGCAAGTGTTGCAATTTAAATGAAGCTGTGTATGGAGTTAATTTGCTTTAAAGTCAAACATAGCTGTTGAAATAGCTGAGCAGGGCTTTCTCTGCAGCACAAACTGGAATGCTTCCCTTATTTATCACTCCCTTATGTTCGTAACAGATTTTAAAAAAAGATTTGGAGCCTGGTAAATACAGCCATCTAGCTCTTAAGATTTATCAAAGAGCACACAAAGGATTTTAGTGGCACTTAGCTTTGCTATTTGAAACTCTTCCACCTCATTTCTAGACCAAATTTACTTAGTTTAATTAGTCTAATTACCTCCTCTTGTTACATGTTGGTTGTAGCAGAGAAAAACCTTGTCCTAAGGAGAAACTTGCAAACTGTCATCACATCATCCTGAAATCCTGTAGAGTTTGGGAACTTTGGCATTGTTCTCAGCAGGCCTTTACCTGGAAGCTTTATTACCATGAGTTTCTGGGTTTTTTTGGTTTGGGTTTTTTTCCCAAATGCTGCAGCTGCATGGCTGATACAGATAGCTAAACAGATTTTAGACTTGAAACCTGTCAGCCTTTATGGAAGTAACACATTTTGCTTCACTCCAAGTGTGGAATAATTTCTACAAAGCTGGGACACCATGAGCAGCACTTCTGTGAAAAGCGCATCTAATTTTTGTCATACCATGTCACCAGGACAATAATGTCCAGGCATTACAGAATGGTGCTGTCAGCCCAGTGATTTCCCAGTTCCTAATGAACTTTAGGTCAGTGGCAAGACCCTGCTGAGTAGATGTCCCAAAGAATCCCCACAGGAATGGCAGAAGTGAGCTGTCAGTGGGGGTAAAGCAGGCCTGTGATGGAGCACTGGTCCCAGGGTATGAAGGTTTGCTTTGGCAGATTTTTAGGCTTTCAAATCTTGTTTGAGACTGCTCCTAGGTGGCTTGTGAAAATTGGAATTTTCAGTGTAGCTCATATGAAGTGCCTTGAGGAAATAACTTGCTGCTAATTGTACACTGTTGCTTCATAACACAAGCAGTTTTTTAATATTGATCTGTTTTTTTTTAATTTAGGGCAAGTGCTAGGTTCACCTCATCAGAGAAACCTAAAAAAGTGATGGGAACGCTATGAAATCTGTCCTGCAAGTTCCTGCTTCCTCTGAGTCTGTCCTCACTCAACAGAGGCACTTGCAATCTCCCATGCAACTGAATAAAGGGCAGTGCTTTTACAGCAGGTTTTTATATGACTCCTTTTATTATATTTTAGTACTTTAAGAGGGACTTACTTTTCACTAAGGACAATGTTTTACATTCTCATGTAAAATTAAGTCAACAGCTGAAGTGTGCCTGCATCACTGTATTGTAAGCTGCAAAAAGTCTCTGTGGTGTTTATTTTTCTATAGTGTATAGGTGGATTCCTTGTAAAAAAAATTATTAAAATGGCATTTTAATAGTGAATTCTTACATTGTGTGGTTGTTTATTTCTATCATACCTATTTATTTCTTTTGCTGTTCCTAAAATTGTTTGTGTTTTAGTATTCCTTTAATTGGAATAATCCTACTAAGAAATAGCTCAAATACTCTCAAAAATATCAAAGATACCTGTAGCCTTCTATAAATTTATGGGAACTTATGAGGGCTTGCTCATCTGGTTATTCAGTATGTAAGTCTTCCCTCAGTCTGTCCTATTTGTTCTGGACACTTTTAGCTTCATTTTTTCTAGCTCAAAAGGCCCATAATTTTGTTGCATTTTTTGGCAAAACATACTAAATGAAACCTGTGAACTCTATCTACATCTAATGTAAGTGATCCTGCTTCTGTCTGGTATCTTGACCTGTAGCTACCTCCAGAGGGGCAGTTCCAAATGTGTATCAAGTTGCTGGTTGGAGAAGAAGAAAGAGGTACTCTGGTGGTACACCCATTTCCAGTCAAAATATCTCAGTGCAAAAATGAGAGAGATGCAAGTATCATGCTGATACTTTTCTGTGGTATTTCTATATTTCTTTAGAAAAGGCATAGGAAGAATTATAATAGCAGAATATTTTAAGCCTCTGGAAATGTGAAATCTCTACCTTTGAAGCAGATGTGGTGTTTAATTTTGGAGCATGAGAAAAATCTCTTCTGGAGGCAGATTTTACTGCTGCAGCCTATTAAAAGATTTTTCTCTACTGGATATTGAGAATTATATATTGGCATTCATCTGAGGTTGTTTTATTCCTTAACTGCTGTTGTCTTGGTAAACTCATATTTACCTGTCAGGTAGATCATCATTTGGTTCTCTGGAAAAAAAATGTGGTAGAGATATATCTTGGCACATGTACAGATTTATTACCCCTGACAGCTACAGGAGAGCCCTTGAACTGACTGGGCATAAATTTAAGAGAGCTGTGAACAAACAATACTTGATTTGGTGTACAAGCTTGGCAGAAGCAACTTAACTTGTCCAGAGTTCCAAACCAACTTGAACTAAGTTTAAGCTGGTTCAGTGACTGTGTCATATTTCTTTTAAAAATCAGATTTTAAGAGTCCTAACACTCGATGCAACATTGTCAGACTGCACACACTGCACAGTGCTGGTGCCCTTTTTGCTTAGCACACGTTGATCCTCTTTTGGGAACAATGCATTTCTAGAGCAGAGTTCAGAACTGGCACCAAATCCAATGCCTATCAGCACATTCTCACAGCTGGATGTTCCCTGCTCAGTGTGAGCAGGAGGGCTGTGAGGCCTGAGGGCCTGTGTTCAGAGTTAGCCAGTCAGTACTGACTCTGCAAATCCAAATTAATGCCTAGTTTTAAAATTTGGCACTTCTAGGTAGACAATTCCTTTAAAGGACAGTTGGCACATCCAAGGGATCAGTTCTGTTTCCAGGGAATTTGGCTTTGCATCGGCACATTTTTAATTCAATCTGCTGGGGCTTTTTTTTATGTCCCAGAATATGCAGGGCTCTTCCCAAGCCTTGGCAGGGCTTTGCAGCATTCAGAGGAACTTTTCTGTGGCAGTCAGTGCTTCCCTACCTCACCTCCTCCCTCCACACCCCTCCAAAATCTCCTGGGGCAGTCACTGTTTCCAGGAGCACAGGTGGGAAGTGGGGGTTGGGGGCAGATGCTGCAGCCTCCTGTTCAGGAAAGAAATGATGCCTTGAGAGGGTACCTGGAACAGAGGCTAGACAGTGTTAAAGGAATAAAGCAGGGATTTATTAAAAAGGCCTTCAAAAGATACACCTTGGGCACTACAAGAGCCTGGCCAAGGTTACACCTAAGATGGACAACAGGTCATGAGTTTTCACACTTTCATAAGTTTTGGTCCATTTACATGTTGGGGTTAATTGTCCAATTATAGCTTCAAGTTATGCTCTCCTCAATTTGCTGATGTTTTTACTTTTTGGCCGTGAAGCTGTTACAGTGTCCTTGGTTCTCAGGCTGGAAAAGAATTGTTTTGTCTAACAACACTACGAGGAGAACTTGCTAACACTTCATATGAAGTTTAGAATTATATACTAATGCAGTACAAAATCTGGAAAATATGAAAGCTAAAACTCAAGGCATCAAAGGAATCCAACCCAATAGGATCTGAGCTACAGGTACTGTGATCCCTGTGGGTATGTTCCCATCAGCTCCCTGATACCCAGAGACAGCTTTCTGAAGGGTTGTGGAAGCAAAAGTTGTTTCTGCTCAGTGTAAGGGATGACATTTTAAGCAGCATGGTTTTCCTGGTGCTGGTGTGGTGTGTCTATGCCCTCGGACAACAGCCACATAGGGCACACTCTCCTGTGATGTCTTGACCTCAGTAACGTGGGTAGAGAAATCAGAAGCCCCAACATGAACCCAATCATCCCCAACAGGAGTGGTGTTTTGGACAGAAGCAGTTGTTAGCAGAAGACTGCTCCCCAAATGTCCTTATTTTCCAATTCTAGGAAAGTTGCTACTGGCAGAGCAGTTTGGGAGGGCAGGACCACTGGCAAGGTCCTGGGTTTGCCTTTGCCCGAGCCTCTGGGAGGCTGCAGGAATGCCAGAACATCTGGCTGTGCTGCCCTGCCACACTTGCTCTGGATAGCTGAACAGGGACACGCTACTGCCTCAACACAGCCTCCAACCCAAAGGCTTCCTGCTGCTCTCTACTGCCCTTGGAGAGGTGGTTAGCTTTAGAAAAGAAACGCTTATTAATTTTTAATTTTTTTTCTTTTATGCAGTCCCATGTACCACTTTACATCCAGGCTCTCACTGTGGAACTCTGTGCCATGAAAAGGTCCATGCCCTATCCTGGGACGCCCGGTGGGCCCCGGGGGCTCGGTCACAGTTCCTATTTTCCCAGGGGAAGAAGAAGTGAGGAGGGAAAGAGCAGTTTCGGTACTTTCAGGAAAGAGGCCTCAGCACAGCAGGTGCCAAGGTAACGATAAAGGTGGGAAAAGGGAGCGTGAGCAGGGCAGGGGCCGGACCCAGCAGCGGGCGGGCCGCGCTGTGGCCCCTCCCCAGCGGCACGGCCCCGTCCCGAGCTGCGGTAGCGGCTGCGCGGGGCGGCGGGGCCGGCGCCACCTCCTCCCTCCTTCCCCTTCC